>JAQIHN010000125.1:0-194739 GCA_027917425.1 Gastrophryne carolinensis
AGGGAGACGTGCTCCAGCTCAGGGGAGACCTCCTCCAGCTCAGGGGAGACCTCCTCCATCTCAGGGGAGACCTCATCCAGCTCAGGGGAGACCTGCTCCAGCTCAGGGGAGACCTCCTCCATCTCAGGGGAGACCTCCTCCAGCTCAGGGGAGACCTCCTCCAGCTCAGGGGAGACCTGCTCCAGCTCAGGGGAGACCTGCTCCAGCTCAGGGGAGACCTGCTCCAGCTCAGGGGAGACCTGCTCCAGCTCAGGGGAGACCTGCTCCAGCTCAGGGGAGATCTGCTCCAGCTCAGGGGAGACCTCCTCCAGCTCAGGGGAGACCTGCTCCAGCTCAGGGGAGACCTCCTCCAGCTCAGGGGGGACCTGCTCCAGCTCAGGGGAGACCTGCTCCAGCTCAGGGGAGACCTGCTCCAGCTCAGGGGAGACCTCCTCCAGCTCAGGGGAGACGTGCTCCAGCTCAGGGGAGACCTGCTCCAGCTCAGGGGAGACCTGCTCCAGCTCAGGGGAGACCTCCTCCAGCTCAGGGGAGACCTCCTCCAGCTCAGGGGAGACCTCCTCCAGCTCAGGGGAGACGTGCTCCAGCTCAGGGGAGACGTGCTCCAGCTCAGGGGAGACCTGCTCCAGCTCAGGGGAGACCTGCTCCAGCTCAGGGGAGACCTGCTCCAGCTCAGGGGAGACCTCCTCCAGCTCAGGGGAGACCTCCTCCAGCTCAGGGGAGACCTGCTCCAGCTCAGGGGAGACCTCCTCCAGCTCAGGGGAGACCTGCTCCAGCTCAGGGGAGACCTCCTCCAGCTCAGGGGAGACGTGCTCCAGCTCAGGGGAGACCTCCTCCAGCTCAGGGGAGACCTCCTCCAGCTCAGGGGAGACCTCCTCCAGCTCAGGGGAGACGTGCTCCAGCTCAGGGGAGACCTCCTCCAGCTCAGGGGAGACCTGCTCCAGCTCAGGGGAGACGTGCTCCAGCTCAGGGGAGACCTCCTCCAGCTCAGGGGAGACCTGCTCCATCTCAGGGGAGACCTCCTCCAGCTCAGGGGAGACGTGCTCCAGCTCAGGGGAGACGTGCTCCAGCTCAGGGGAGACCTGCTCCAGCTCAGGGGAGACCTGCTCCAGCTCAGGGGAGACCTCCTCCAGCTCAGGGGAGACCTCCTCCAGCTCAGGGGAGACCTCCTCCAGCTCAGGGGAGACGTGCTCCAGCTCAGGGGAGACCTGCTCCAGCTCAGGGGAGACGTGCTCCAGCTCAGGGGAGACCTCCTCCAGCTCAGGGGAGACCTGCTCCAGCTCAGGGAGACCTCCTCCAGCTCAGGGGAGACCTGCTCCAGCTCAGGGGAGACCTCCTCCAGCTCAGGGGAGACCTCCTCCAGCTCAGGGGAGACCTCCTCCAGCTCAGGGGAGACCTCCTCCAGCTCAGGGGAGACCTCCTCCAGCTCAGGGGAGACCTGCTCCAGCTCAGGGGAGACCTGCTCCAGCTCAGGGGAGACCTGCTCCAGGTCAGGGGAGACCTCCTCCAGCTCAGGGGAGACCTGCTCCAGGTCAGGGGAGACCTCCTCCAGCTCAGGGGAGACCTCCTCCAGGTCAGGGGAGACCTCCTCCAGGTCAGGGGAGACCTCCTCCAGCTCAGGGGAGACCTGCTCCAGCTCAGGGGAGACCTGCTCCAGCTCAGGGGAGACCTCCTCCAGCTCAGGGGAGACCTGCTCCAGCTCAGGGGAGACCTCCTCCAGCTCAGGGGAGACCTGCTCCAGCTCAGGGGAGACCTCCTCCAGCTCAGGGGAGACCTGCTCCAGCTCAGGGGAGACCTCCTCCAGCTCAGGGGAGACCTGCTCCAGCTCAGGGGAGACCTGCTCCAGCTCAGGGGAGACCTGCTCCAGCTCAGGGGAGACGTCCTCCAGCTCAGGGGAGACCTCCTCCAGCTCAGGGGAGACGTGCTCCAGCTCAGGGGAGACGTGCTCCAGCTCAGGGGAGACGTGCTCCAGCTCAGGGGAGACGTGCTCCAGCTCAGGGGGAGACCTGCTCCAGCTCAGGGGAGACCTCCTCCTGCTCAGGGGAGACCTGCTCCAGCTCAGGGGAGACCTGCTCCAGGTCAGGGGAGACCTCCTCCAGCTCAGGGGAGACCTGCTCCAGCTCAGGGGAGACCTGCTCCAGCTCAGGGGAGACCTGCTCCAGCTCAGGGGAGACCTGCTCCAGCTCAGGGGAGACCTGCTCCAGCTCAGGGGAGACGTCCTCCAGCTCAGGGGAGACCTCCTCCAGCTCAGGGGAGACGTGCTCCAGCTCAGGGGAGACGTGCTCCAGCTCAGGGGAGACGTGCTCCAGCTCAGGGGAGACCTCCTCCAGCTCAGGGGAGACCTGCTCCAGCTCAGGGGAGACCTGCTCCAGCTCAGGGGAGACCTGCTCCAGCTCAGGGGAGACGTGCTCCAGCTCAGGGGAGACCTCCTCCTGCTCAGGGGAGACCTGCTCCAGCTCAGGGGAGACCTCCTCCTGCTCAGGGGAGACCTGCTCCAGCTCAGGGGAGACCTGCTCCAGGTCAGGGGAGACCTCCTCCAGCTCAGGGGAGACCTGCTCCAGCTCAGGGGAGACCTGCTCCAGCTCAGGGGAGACCTCCTCCAGCTCAGGGGAGACGTGCTCCAGCTCAGGGGAGACGTGCTCCAGCTCAGGGGAGACCTCCTCCAGCTCAGGGGAGACCTCCTCCAGCTCAGGGGAGACCTCCTCCAGCTCAGGGGAGACCTGCTCCAGCTCAGGGGAGACCTCCTGCAGCTCAGGGGAGACCTGCTCCAGCTCAGGGGAGACCTCCTGCAGCTCAGGGGAGACCTGCTCCAGCTCAGGGGAGACCTCCTGCAGCTCAGGGGAGACCTGCTCCAGCTCAGGGGAGACCTCCTCCAGCTCAGGGGAGACCTGCTCCAGCTCAGGGGAGACCTCCTGCAGCTCAGGGGAGACCTGCTCCAGCTCAGGGGAGACCTCCTCCAGCTCAGGGGAGACCTCCTCCAGCTCAGGGGAGACCTCCTCCAGCTCAGGGGAGACGTGCTCCAGCTCAGGGGAGACCTCCTCCAGCTCAGGGGAGACCTCCTCCAGCTCAGGGGAGACCTCCTCCAGCTCAGGGGAGACCTGCTCCAGCTCAGGGGAGACCTCCTGCAGCTCAGGGGAGACCTGCTCCAGCTCAGGGGAGACCTCCTCCAGCTCAGGGGAGACCTCCTCCAGCTCAGGGGAGACCTCCTCCAGCTCAGGGGAGACCTGCTCCAGGTCAGGGGAGACCTGCTCCAGCTCAGGGAAGACCTCCTCCAGCTCAGGGGAGACATCCTCCAGCTCAGGGGAGACCTCCTCCAGCTCAGGGGAGACGTCCTCCAGCTCAGGGGGGAGACCTGCTCCAGCTCAGGGGGGAGACCTGCTCCAGCTCAGGGGAGACCTCCTCCAGCTCAGGGGAGACCTGCTCCAGCTCAGGAGAGACCTGCTCCATCTCAGGGGAGACCTCCTCCAGCTCAGGGGAGACCTGCTCCAGCTCAGGGGAGACCTCCTCCAGCTCAGGGGGAGACCTGCTCCAGCTCAGGGGAGACCTCCTCCAGCTCAGGGGAGACCTGCTCCAGCTCAGGGGAGACCTGCTCCAGCTCAGGGGAGACCTCCTCCAGCTCAGGGGAGACCTGCTCCAGCTCAGGGGAGACCTGCTCCAGCTCAGGGGAGACCTCCTCCAGCTCAGGGGAGACGTGCTCCAGCTCAGGGGAGACCTCCTCCAGCTCAGGGGAGACCTGCTCCAGCTCAGGAGAGACCTGCTCCATCTCAGGGGAGACCTCCTCCAGCTCAGGGGAGACCTGCTCCAGCTCAGGGGAGACCTCCTCCAGCTCAGGGGAGACCTGCTCCAGCTCAGGGGAGACCTGCTCCAGCTCAGGAGAGACCTGCTCCATCTCAGGGGAGACCTCCTCCAGCTCAGGGGAGACCTCCTCCAGCTCAGGGGAGACGTGCTCCAGCTCAGGGGAGACCTGCTCCAGCTCAGGGGAGACCTCCTCCAGCTCAGGGGAGACCTGCTCCAGCTCAGGGGAGACCTCCTCCAGCTCAGGGGAGACCTCCTCCAGCTCAGGGGAGACCTGCTCCAGCTCAGGGGAGACCTGCTCCAGCTCAGGGGAGACCTCCTCCAGCTCAGGGGAGACCTGCTCCAGCTCAGGGGAGACCTGCTCCAGCTCAGGGGAGACCTGCTCCAGGTCAGGGGAGACCTCCTCCAGCTCAGGGGAGACCTCCTCCAGCTCAGGGGAGACCTCCTCCAGGTCAGGGGAGACCTCCTCCAGCTCAGGGGAGACCTCCTCCATCTCAGGGGAGACCTGCTCCAGCTCAGGGGAGACCTGCTCCAGCTCAGGGGAGACCTCCTCCAGCTCAGGGGAGACCTCCTCCAGCTCAGGGGAGACCTCCTCCAGCTCAGGGGAGACCTCCTCCATCTCAGGGGAGACCTGCTCCAGCTCAGGGGAGACCTGCTCCAGCTCAGGGGAGACCTCCTCCAGCTCAGGGGAGACCTCCTCCAGCTCAGGGGAGACCTGCTCCAGCTCAGGGGAGACCTGCTCCAGCTCAGGGGAGACCTGCTCCAGCTCAGGGGAGACCTGCTCCAGCTCAGGGGAGACCTCCTCCAGCTCAGGGGAGACCTCCTCCAGCTCAGGGGAGACCTGCTCCAGCTCAGGGGAGACCTCCTCCAGCTCAGGGGAGACCTGCTCCTGCTCAGGGGAGACCTCCTCCAGCTCAGGGGAGACCTGCTCCAGCTCAGGGGAGACCTGCTCCAGCTCAGGGGAGACCTGCTCCAGCTCAGGGGAGACCTGCTCCAGCTCAGGGGAGACCTCCTCCAGCTCAGGGGAGACCTGCTCCAGCTCAGGGGAGACCTGCTCCAGCTCAGGGGAGACCTGCTCCAGCTCAGGGGAGACCTGCTCCAGCTCAGGGGAGACCTGCTCCAGCTCAGGGGAGACCTCCTCCAGCTCAGGGGAGACCTGCTCCATCTCAGGGGAGACCTCCTCCAGCTCAGGGGAGACGTGCTCCAGCTCAGGGGAGACCTCCTCCAGCTCAGGGGAGACCTGCTCCAGCTCAGGGGAGACCTGCTCCAGCTCAGGGGACACCTGCTCCAGCTCAGGGGAGACCTCCTCCAGCTCAGGGGACACCTGCTCCAGCTCAGGGGAGACCTCCTCCAGCTCAGGGGAGACCTCCTCCAGCTCAGGGGAGACCTCCTCCAGCTCAGGGGAGACCTCCTCCAGCTCAGGGGAGACCTCCTCCAGCTCAGGGGACACCTGCTCCAACTCAGGGGAGACCTCCTCCAGCTCAGGGGAGACCTGCTCCAGCTCAGGGGAGACCTCCTCCAGCTCAGGGGAGACCTCCTCCAGCTCAGGGGAGACCTCCTCCAGCTCAGGGGAGACATGCTCCAGCTCAGGGGAGACGTGCTCCAGCTCAGGGGAGACGTGCTCCAGCTCAGGGGAGACCTCCTCCAGCTCAGGGGAAACCTCCTCCATCTCAGGGGAGACCTCCTCCATCTCAGGGGAGACCTCCTCCAGCTCAGGGGAGACGTGCTCCAGCTCAGGGGAGACGTGCTCCAGCTCAGGGGAGACGTGCTCCAGCTCAGGGGAGACCTCCTCCATCTCAGGGGAGACCTCCTCCATCTCAGGGGAGACCTCCTCCATCTCAGGGGAGACCTCATCCAGCTCAGGGGAGACCTCCTCCAGCTCAGGGGAGACCTGCTCCAGCTCAGGGGAGACCTGCTCCAGCTCAGGGGAGACCTGCTCCAGCTCAGGGGGGACCTCCTCCAGGTCAGGGGAGACCTCCTCCAGGTCAGTGGGACCTCCTCCACTGGGGCTGCCTGAGGATGGCACAGAGAGAGTGCAAGTGATCCTCACCGCCACAGCTTCTCCATGTGGACACACACGACCCTACACTCACCCACCTGGCACGTGGACCTCAACAGGTTCTATGGGATGCCCCCTAAATAGGAATGAGACCCAGCAACCGAACTCCTCAGTCTTCCCAGACCCAGCTGCCCGGCCATCGCCGTCCCTCCCACAGTATCTGCCCCTAAATACTCAAACTTCACTAACTTTAGCTTCAGAGCTGCCATTTCTAACCCTGCCCCCACCTCTTCTCCCCCCCCCCCCTTGCCTGTCTTCTAGTCGTTTCTTCTTCTCATTGGTGAAGGGAAAGCTTAGCTTTATAGCGGCCATTTTATGTTCATCCTCCATTTTGTATTTCTATATATGAAGTGTGAAATAGGAAATATATTGTGCATTAGCTTGTGTTACTGAGCAGCGCCCGCGTCTCAGGATGTAGCTTAACCACAGTTACGCAAGTGTTACGCAATTCCGAGAAATGGCCGAACCGCAATGTCGCCGATACTGTGCTCTGTAACATTCCACCCAACTGCCATTATGTGTAAATGAATCTTGTGACCACTCCCACTTTCCTGTAAGAAGAATGTACCCGCCCTGTTCCCCAAAAAGGAGAAGCGCCTTATTACACACTGTATATAAAGCTCTACGTGACGCCAAACAGATGAGAGAATTATTGGGACTCGCTGTTTGTCTTGTCTTATGCACTTGATGATTCTCCTGATATCAGCTCTAACACTTTGCTCACATTAAGGAAGGTTCCTCAGAGGCTCCGGTGGGTCCGGGTAACTGTTACCCCTACAATTGGTTCACCTTCACCTCTTCTCCCTTTTACCTGTCTTCTAGTTTCTCCTTCCTCTTCCCCTCAGCTCTCTTCTCATTGGTTCACATTCACCCCTTTTCCCCCTTGCCTGTCTTCTACTCTTTCCTCCTCTTCAACTATCTTCTGACTGGTTCACCTACATCTCCCCCCCTTGCCTGTCTTCTAGTTGTTTCTTCTTGTCCTCCTCTCTCTTCTTCTCATTGGTTCACCTTCACCTCTTCTCCCCCCTTGCCTGTCTTCTAGTCTCTCCTTCTTCCTCTCAGCTCTCGTCTCATTGGTTCTCTTTCATCTTTATCTCTTTTCCCAGTTATTATAGAGTCTCAGCTGTGTGTGCTGCTGGGATATCTCCCCACCTGACTCCTCCCATATTTCTGATGTCACATCTTGTCTTCCAGAGTGACGCCTACAAAGCGGACAGAGGGGGCGACACCAACATCTCTACAGGGAGGACACCATGATGAAGGCTCAGCAGCTCCTCCCATCACAGTGTAAGAGGCGGGGCTATATCTGATTACAGGGGGGACACCATGATGGAGGCTCTGCAGCTCCTCCCATCACAGGGTAAGAGGCGGGGCTATATCTGATTAAAGGCGGGGACTCACACTTTTCTTTATTCACAGACCCCGGAGACTCTATAATGGCGGCTGAGGAGGAGGGAGAAGGATTTGTGAAGACACAGGAAGATGGAATTCCTCTACAGATCAGCCCAGGTGAGTAATATTTTCCTATACCCTATGTAAGGCCTTAGAAGAGCAGACACAGGTGAGCAGTATACAGAATATATAGAGCAGTATACAGAATATATAGAGCAGTATACAGAATATATAGAGCAGTATAGAGAATATATAGAGCAGTATACAGAATATATAGAGCAGTATACAGAATATATAGAGCAGTATAGAGAATATATATCAATGTCTTGGAGCTGCGGGTGATCAGGTTAGTCCTGGCTCGCTTGACTACTCATCTTTAGGGCCTGCCTGTTCAGGGGCGCTCGGACAACCAGACGGCAGTTGCCTACATCAATCATCAGGGAGAGACCCGGAGCAAGGGGGCCCTCCAGGAAGCGTCTCTGATCCTGACTTGGGTGGAGGCCAATGTTCCCTGCATATCAGCTGTGTACATTCCGGGGTGGAAAATCGCCTGGCGGACTCTCTGAGCAGGGGGACCTCTCGCCAGGGAGAATGGTCCCTATGCAGCAGGGTGTTTCAATCTCTGTGTCACCATTGGGGACAACCAGATGTGGATCTGTTTGCGTCCTGCCACAATCACAAGCTCCCAGCTTTTGTCTCTCTGTCCCAGGATCCTCTGGCCCTGACCTCGGATGCGCTAGCAATGTCATGGAAGGACTTTCAGTTCCTGTATGTCTTCCCTCCAATCCCCCTGCTGGGCAGGGTTCTGCGCAAGATTGCTCTGGAAGGGGTGGCAGCAATTCTGGTGGCTCCCAGGTGGCCAAGAAGAGTGTGGTTCGCAGACGTGGTGCAGATGGCAGTAGACCAGTACGTTCTGCCCTTGGTGCCAGATCTGCTCACTCAGGCTCTCTACGCCATCCCAGTTTACAAACTCCGGCTTTGACGGCCTGGCTGCTGAAACCTCCATCTTGATGGAGAAGGGGCTGTCTTCCTCGGTTGTGGATACTTTGATTAAAGCTAGGAAGAAGTCTTCCTCTTCCATTTATTACAGGGTTTGGCGTGCCTACATTGACTGGTGTGAGTCTAAGTCTCTTCCCTGTCGTGTTTCTCTATTCCCAGGTTCCTGGAGTTCCTGCAGCATGGGTTGGAGATGGGGCTCCAACTCAGTACTCTGAAGGGTCAGGTTTCTGCCCTGGCTGTTTTCTTCCAGAAGTCCTTTGCCGAGCACCCTCTGATCAGGACTTTTTTTCCAGGGGGTCGCTCATGTGCGCCCCCCACGTAAGCCTATGGTGCCTGTTTGGTATTTGAACTTGGTTCTGTCAGCCTTGCAGGGTGCTCCCTTTGAACCTGTTCAGGATGCTGCCTTGGCCATTCTTACGCTCAAGGTTGTGTTTCTGGTAGCTATCACTTCTGTCAGGCGTGTGTCTGAGTTGGCGGCGCTGTCCATTCAGCCCCCCTACTATGAGACACACCAGGACAAGGTGGTGTTTCGTTTCAAACCTGACTTTCTACCTAAGGTAGTGTCTGCCTTTCATTTGAATCAGGATATTGTTCTTCCTTCTTTGTGCCCTAATCCTAGTAATGCTAAGGCGAGGGTCTTGCATTCTTTGGATGTGGTTAGGTGTCTGAAGTACTATCTGGTGGCTACTGCACCTTCTGGTCCTAGGAAGGGTTTGGCTCCTGCCAAGTCCACTGTCAGCAAGTGGATCCGTCAGGCTGTGATTCAGGCCTACTCTGCTAAGGGGAAGAGTCCTCCCTTCCGCCTTACTGCTCATTCCACTCGTGCTATTGGTGCCTCTTGGGCTTTTCAGCACCAGGCTTCTGTTGAACAAGTTTGCAAGGCCGCTACTTGGTCTTCTGTTCATACCTTTTCAAAGTTTTACAAGGTCGATGTTAGGGCCTCAGCTGATGCTGTTTTTGGCCGAAAGGTTCTGCAGGTGGCAGTGGTTTAAACTGTCTGCTGCTGCCTTTTTTCTTGGGGATCCCACCCTACTTTATGGACACTGCTATTGGATGTCCCACTTGTAAGTATTATATTTGGAGCAGGACGTACTGTATACTAAGAATAATACAATTCTGTGATTACTCACCTGTAGAATTGGTATTATGAGTATACAGTATGTCCTGCTCCAACCCACCCTTGGTTTTGCATTATCTTGGATCCCCTGTATGGTGATTGTTATCATTGTTATAGTTGATAGCTTGGATTGTTTCATTCTCCCGGCTTCTCGGTAACTGCTTTTCAATGCTGGGGATTTGTGGGAGGTCCCCGGGTATTTGAGGGGCCGGGAGGAGCCTATTTTCGATGTCTCTGCAGTCCTGCGCCATCTGGCGGAGTATAACCCGATAGTATTATATTTGGAGCAGGACGTACTGTATACTCATAATACCAATTCTACAGGTGAGTAAGTATTTTTGTTAAGATTTTGGGATTTGGCTCTTCCTGGTCCCCTTACTGCTTTCCTATACTGGGTAATGTGTATTTATGGACCGGGAGGGGCTTCTTTTTTCCTGTCATCTCTGCAGAGGTTCACCCTCTACTGGTTATAACCCATATGTCATGAATATTGGAAGCGTGGTGTGTGACATACTTATAATACCCATTTTACAGGTGAGTAATCACAAAATTGTATTTTTTAGCTCAAGATTCAGATATCTGTGAAGTGGTTGGGGTAAGTTTTAGGGTGATGAAAAAGAAGAAACTAACCGGGAAGTGGTTGGGGTAAGTTTTAGGGTGATGAAAAAGAAGAAACTAACCGGGAAGTGGTTGGGGTAAGTTTTAGGGTGATGAAAAAGAAGAAACTAACCGGGAAGTGGTTGGGGTAAGTTTTAGGGTGATGAAAAAGAAGAAGAAACTAATCGGAAAGTGGTTGGGGTAAGTTTTAGGGTGATGAAAAAGAAGAAGAAACTAACCGGGAAGTGGTTGGGGTAAGTTTTAGGGTGATGAAAAAGAAGAAGAAACTAACCGGGAAGTGGTTGGGGTAAGTTTTAGGCTCCGCAAAATGAAGAAGAAACTAACCGGGAAGTGGTTGGGGTAAGTTTTAGGGTGATGAGAAAGAAGAAGAAACTAACTGAGAAGTGGTTTGGGTAAGTTTTAGGGTGATGAAAAACAAGAAGAAACTAACTGGGAAGTGGTTTGGGTAAGTTTTAGGGTCCGCAAAATGAAGAAGAAACTAACCGGGAAGTGGTTGGGGTAAGTTTTAGGGTCCGCAAAATGAAGAAGAAACTAACCGGGAAGTGGTTGGGGTGAGCTTTAGGGGTCCTAAATGTAAGTGGTAGACTATCGCAAAGTGGTTGGGGTGAGCTTTAGGGGTCCCAAATGTAAGTGGTAGACTAGCGCGAAGTGGTTGGGGTGAGCTTTGTAGTGGATTTGAGGGGGCCAAATATGTTGGCGAGCAGTTCAATAAGTAAAGTTTGTTGTGCGTCCGTAGGATTTATCGGGAAACGTAATGGATTTGTTGAGGGAGACGATGGGAAATGGTGGAATTCGAATGCCGACGTTGTAACCTGTGAAAATAAAGCAGAAAAGTCACGCTGGGAAATGACATACTCGAAGTCGTACTCTAGCATACGAACGGACTTGCACACTCATACGAGAGCCGGAAAATTAAAAAAAAAATAAAGATCGGCACGAAAACGAAAGTCTTTTTATGTTTCTCTGAATCGAGCCTAATGTCCCTGAGTGCAGCTCTGAGCTTGGAGAAGTTGGCCTTCCTAAAATTTAATGTTTTTGCCCTCCCAGACAGAAAATATTTCTTACAATTTATGTTAAATACAACTATATTGTGGTCACTGTTACCAAGATTTTCACAGACAGTTACTGTCCTCATCAGGTCATCATTATTTGATATTACAAGATCTAGAATTACATCACCCCTAGTAGGTGCCTCCAGGAACTGATTCATATAATTATCTTGTAGCAAGCTGAGGAATGCTCTCCTCCTTGTAGTGGAAGCAGAAACATGTCTCCAGTCAATTCCTGGATAGTTGAAGTCCCCCATCACCACCACTGTACCAGCCTGTGACACCTGCTCTATCTGTTTATGCAGTTGACCCTCTATTTCCTCAGTTATATTTGGTTATATATAGATTACACCAAACTGTATATTCTTAGTATACAGTACGTCCTGCTCCAGATGATAATCATTACTTCTGGGTTTACCTCCGCCAGATGGCGCTTGACTGCAGAGAACAGCAAAATTGGCTCCTCCCGGCCCCTCAAATATCCGGGACCTCCCATAAATTCCCAGATCTTCTCTGCAGTCTGGGCTGCGAAAGGACAAGACGATGGCTCTCTCTCTTATCGCAGGTGAGCGGGGCTATTAGCCTGTGGCCCTGTAGGACTATTCCCACCCTCTCCACTTTTAATTGCCTCCCAGCTTTGGCTGCGCTGGTCGGGTGATGTTAGGCAGCACCGCCGTATGGTGCTTGTGGAGCTCCGCTCCCACCGCAATCCCCCACCAAAGGGTAGGCGGTATAGGCTGTGGTGAGCCTTATGGGATGACCTTATCCCTCGCCCCTATTTACCAGTGGGTCCCTGTATAGGTGGCCGCCGACCTCCCTCGCTCTCCCTTGTAGATTTCGGGGGGGGGGGGGGTGTTTGCGTGTGTGTGTGTGTACACGGTGTGTGTGGTGTTTTTTTTATGCGTTTGCACTTTTTCTGTGGATGCCGCGCTTGCCTTGTGCCTGGTGGTGTCATTACTTCAGCGCTGCTACGCTGCCATTGGTCGGGCCGGTCACGTGGGCGTCTTTGCGCTCTTCCGGGGGGGGCGGGCTCTGCGGATGGCGCGTTCTGCATCATGTCTCCGCGGCCCGCCCCTCGAGGTATACTCAGCGCCATTTTGGCCCTCTGCTGCTGCGTGGCTGGTGTCTTCCCTCCGCGGTCCTTGAGTGCCCCTGCGGGTTTTTTTTGTATTGTCATGATCGTTATATATGCATGCCGCTTACGGTACTCTTCATTGTGTCTTTCAGGTGGGTTGATCCCAAATTGGTTTCTCCCGGCCCTACCCCCTCTATTAGTTTTTAACAAACTTATTGAGGCCTAGTGTGTAAATTCCTCCCACTTCCCTAGCGGGCTATTGGGGCATCCCAGGTTGCCTTTACATCGTAATTCCCTACTGGCCTATTGTGCTGCTATAATCACCATATGGAGGCTTCTCAGGATAATGCGCTCGGGGTTCCTTTCGGACAAGCCCGGCTGTATGTGGCGTGTGGGGTATCTCCTATTGGTGACGATGTGCAGGTTTGTGTACCTTGTTCCGAGCGGGTGCTTGCGCTGCAGTCTGGGTTACCTGTTGCTGAGCCTTCGCCCCTTATGTCCTCACCCACTCCCCCACGCTTACATATGACTCCCAGTGAGATTATTACCAGTGGGGAGTCTCAGCCTGATGTCTCTTCCAGACTGGCTAGTGTGGAAAAGCTGATTGCTAATACCTTGGCGTGCAAGGTGCCGGCTAAGAGGCGGCACTTGGCGCCTGGTGTCACTGTGTTCCCATGGGGGCTGATTCATTTTTGGTACTGTCAGGGTATACCCCCCTAGAGGAGGGAGAACTATTCTCTGAATCTTCTGATGAACAGCCTAAGGGCTATGCTGACTCTGGCTCAGACCCGTGGGCTCCAGATGATACTGACAGGCTGCTGACTCAGATGTTTGAAGTGCTCTCTATTGCTCCCCCAGCTGCAGCCCCTAACCAGCAAGGGGAGCTCTTTCATACGCAAGTCTGGAGTTCCCTGAACAGGCCCATTTCAATAATCTTGTGCTTAAGGAATGGGAGCATCCAAGCAGACTTCCCGGGGTCCCTAAGAGTTGGGATAAGAGGTATCCCTTTCCCGGGGATATGGTTAAGCGTTGGTCTTCCCCTCCAGAAGTGGATGTTCCAATTCTGGGGTTGTCTAACACCTCTGTCATGCATTCTCCTGACTCCACTACCCTGAAGGATGGTGAGGACTGGCGTATTGACCAGCTGGCTTCTCATGCCTTTGCTTGTGTGGGTACTGCTTTGCGCCCAGTATGTGCTTCTGCCATTACAGCCGTGGCTATTAGGACTCTGCTCCAGAATCTCTTAGATGGGGCTCCTGATGATGCTTCTGGTGAGGAGTATAATGCGCTCTCGCGCTGTGAGGTTTTCATTACCTATGTGCTTTCTGCCCTGGATGATTCTATCAGGATGTGGCAGACCGTTGGATTCAGGAAGTAGTGTCCTCTGGTTACAAGATAGAGTTTGCTGCCTGGCCGCCCCCTCGGTTTCTTAGATCCAGGGTGTCTCAAAATCCCCTGTCAGCTCAGGTCTTGATGTTGGCAGTACAAAACCTTCTGGAGCTGGGGGTCATTTGTCAGGTCCCCTTGCTGGAAAGAGGCAGGAGTTACTATTCCAACCTTTTCACGGTGCCCAAAAGAGATGGGTCTATCAGACCCATCCTGGACCTAAAGATTCTCAACAAGTTTGTCAGATTCAGGCGCTTTCAAATGGAAACTCTGCGCTCGGCTATCAGCTCCCTGCGCCCAGGGGACTTCATGACACCTGTGGATATCAAGGATGCTTACCTTCATATTCTTATCTTTCCAGGGCATCAGAGATTCCTCAGGTTCCCTCTGGAGGATCAGCATTACCAATATTCTAAGTATGCCACACACCCCACTTCATTTACTAATTATCATTACACTTGGGTAATCTCACCGCTAGGTGGCGCAGTTGCAGGTCCAAAAAAGCAGCAAGCCCCTCCCGGTCTATACACACCTGGTACCTCCCATCAATTCCCCAGTGTTGGTCTCTGCAAGATGGCGACAAGACAGAAGAGAGAAGTCTCCTGCTTGCAGGTAGCCGGGGTATCACCCCGCCCCCCCCATGGTCTATTGCTGCCCGATCCTGTTTTTTGTATTCCCCCTGTTAACTGGCAGCCTCCCAGCTTTGGCTGTAGGTCGGGCAAGGGTAGCTGGCACCTTAGGTGCCTAGGAGATTAGCTCCTCCGCTCGACCCCACATTGTGGGGCATAGCGGGATTCCCGGAGTGGTGATCCGGACGTGGAATGCCCTTACACTTACTCTAGGCAATGGTACATTAGGCACAGAGGCTTTATTTCCCTCCCAATTCAGTATGGCTTTTCTTATGCTTGTGTGGTGTGTGAGGGTGTGCTTGGACGGGGTCTGGGCCGCGCTGGCCTGCCCGTTTTTGTCTGGCTGATGCTTGCTGTGCGGTGTGGCTTGGCCTTGGGTCACTTATGGCGGAGTTGGGCGTGTTCCGCCGGCCCACCGTTTTAGGTTTGCTCAGGGGCTATCTCAGTGGGCGCCCTGTTTTTGGCGCCCGTACTCAGGGGTCCCTGTGAGGCATTGCAGTGGGCGGGGCCGGGCGGCGAGCTGCGCCGCCAGCCCGCCTGGCTGGGGAGCGCCGTGGTCCTCCCGGCGCTCGCGGCGTGTGGTTTACTAGGGGGCCTTCCCCCCGCCTTAACGTCTTGTGTGTAGTGTGGTGACCGTTTTGCAGGATGGCCGAGCGGTGGGGTACGCGGGCGCCATCATCGCTGGCGCCCGCTGCTCGGCGGCGTAGGAGTGGGCGGGGCCGCGTCCTGCGCGGCCCGCGTTGTGGTTGGCCGGTTGGAGGGGGCGGGGCTGCTGTGGCTCCCGCGTTTCTGTGGGCACGCCCCTCGTTCTTCCCTCTCCTTGGCGGTGCGGTTGTCTGCGTTGTTGGCAGGGGCCGCCATTTTCTCCTCGTCGCGCAAGTCATAAAAGGTAGGCTCCGCGGATTGTTTAGTTCGGGGGCCTCTTGCTAGTCTGGGGTCACTGTTTGAGCCTCCTTCTCCCACCCCCACCACCCCCCCCCATCCTGGCCCGTTCGCCTCCGTTTGTTGGGGGATGTTAGCAGAGCTATTACTAGTTCTCTGGGCATGGGGTTAAAAGGGGGGGTCGGCACTGTTATAAGCGCTGTGTGTAGGTGTGCCTGTATTGGTTTTGTGTTTTTGTGTCTTTGTCAGATCCTGGGACCCCATCCCACTGGGTTCTCCCGGTCTTATATACCGGGCTAGCTGGGGGCTGGTGGCATTCCATTCTTTAATTAGGATGTTTTCCGGCTAAAATTCCCAGGGTCAGGGTTACATAAATACACATGTGTATATGTATACATATATATATATATCTACATTTACATATATAGTAGATAAAAGGGCATCCCGGGTCGCTTACTGCGTAAATCCCTGGGTTCTGCGAATACCATAAATTTCACCATAGGGAGGCTGCCAAGGATTCCGGATCTGATCCTTCGGGACAATCTAGGTTGTGTGGGGGTTGTGGGACTCCGCTCCCGGGGGATGATGTCATTGTCTGCGTTCCATGTGCGCAGCGGAGCATTGAGCGCCAGTCCGGCACCCCGGTGCCTGGTACGTTATTGGCCGCGCCATCTCCCTCTCCTCCTCGCCTGTTCCGGACCCCGTGTGACTTGGTCACGGGTGGGGATTCGCAATCGGAGGTGTGCGCCCGGTTGGCCAACCTCGAGAAAATGTTTTCCACCATGTCCGCACAGAAGGGTACGGCCAAGCGAAAATACCTATCTCCGCCTCCGCCGGACTCGGAGGAGGAAGTGATTGAGGACCTGGATTGGTCGGACCGTCCCCTCGAAGAGGGTGAGCTCGTGGAAGAATTGGATGATTCAGAGGGCCAGCAGGTGCTGGGTGCTGAGGGGGACCAGGTGAATGGTCCCGCCCCTGATACGCCTTCTATTTTGACCCAAATGTTTGAGGTTTTGGATTTGGACCCTCCCAAGGTTGTTCCTCGGCCTAAGGGCCAGCTCTTTGGGGGCTCCAAGCAGAGCCTGGAGTTTCCCAGTCAACAGCATTTCGAGGACGTTGTCCCTAAGCAGTGGGAGCTTCCTACACGGCTCGCCGAGGTACCGCCTAGCTGGGATAAGAAATATCCCTTTCCGGCGGACTTGCTGAAACGTTGGTCTGTCCCTCCCGAGGTGTATGTTCGGTTTTGGGGCTGTCTAATTCGGCGGCTGTTCATTTTCCTGACACTACTTATCTGAAGGATGGCGAGGTTCGCCGGATTGATCAGCTGGCCCGCCACGGTTTTGTCTGTGCGGGTTCGGTTTTGAGGCCTGTTTGTGCTTCGGCTCTTTTGGCCTTGGCGGTTAGGTCTATGGTCAGGGATTTATGGGTGGATCTTGATCCCTAGGGTGATGAGTTTCTTGCGCTTAAGCGTTGTGACTCCTTCTTGTCATTTATCCTGGCCGTTCAGGATGATGCCATGTTGATGTGTGGCAGGGCTTCTGCCCTGTTGGTGGCTATTCGCCGATCTGTGTGGTTGAGACAGTGGTCGGCTGACTTTAGTTCTAAAAGATCACTCACAGCTCTTCCTTTTTTGGGTTTGAGGCCTTTTGGTGAAAAACTGGATTCTGTTGCCAAGGGAGGCAGGTTGCCTCAGCGCAAAAGGTTTCGCCGTTCTTTTCGGGGGGCGGCCCCCTTCAATCCGTCCTTTCGGGGAGCCAAAGCCGGCAGAGGTGCGGGCTTCTCGGCTTCCAGGGGCGCGGGTTGGAACAAGGGTAAAGGCCGTGGCCGTCCCGTTCATGCCTGGGGTGCCAAGCCCAAGTCAGCTGCCAAGCCCGCTCAGCAATGAGGGGGCGCCCTCACCCGTACGGGTGGGGGGACGGTTACGATTCTTCTCCCGGGTATGGGACCAGGAGGTCTCGGACAGGTGGATCCGGGAGGTGGTGTCGGCCGGTTACATGCTGGAGTTCGAGTCCCGCCCTCCTCCAAGGTTTTTCAGGTCCCGGGTTCCTTCAGACCCTGTGGCCGCGCAGGGGCTCCTGGTGGCGGTAAGGAATCTTCTGGATTTGGCAATCATCTGCCCGGTCCCTCCTTCGGAGGTGGGAAGCGGGTATTACTCCATTCTCTTCACTGTACCCAAAAAGGACGGGTCCTTCCGTCCGATTCTGGATTTGAAGTTTCTCGACAGGTTTATTCGTCCCCGGAGGTTTCGCATGGAGACCTTGCGGTCGGCGATCGGCTCGCTTCGGCAGGGGGACTTTATGACGTCCATAGACATCAAGGACGCGTATATTCACATTTCGATCTTTCCGGCACATCAGCGGTTTCTTCGCTTTGTGGTGGAGGATCGGCACTTTCAGTTTGTAGCTCTTCCATTCGGTCTCACCTCGGCTTCGAGAGTGTTCACCAAGGTGTTGGCAGGGGTGATGGCCCTGCTCAGAGCTCAGGGGATTCGCATTGTTCCTTACCTGGACGATCTTCTCATCATGTCCCCTTCCTTCAGTCAGGCGGATGGGGACACAAGCACGGTGGTGTCTATGTTAGAGAGGTTCGGCTGGGTGATCAGTTACCCCAAGTCCTCTCTGGTTCCGGCCAGGGTGGTGACTTTTCTGGGGACGTACTTGGACTCTTGCCAGCACAGTGTGTTTCTCCCTCAGGCCAAGGTTCTTCTGATTCAGGAGTTGGCTCAGCTTCTTCTTACCACTCTTCACTCGTCCATCCGGCTAGGGATGAGACTGGTGGGGTTGATGGTGGCCTCGTTCGAGGCAGTTCCCTTCGCTCAGTATTCACACGAGGACGCTGCAGCTTCATCTTTTGGCGTCTTGGGACAGGCGCCCGCGGTCGTTGGATCGGTCCTTCCGATGATAATTATAATGATAATTAGTAAATGAAGTGGGGTGTGTGACATACTTATAATACCCATTTTACAGGTGAGTAATCACAAAATGGTATTTTGTGGCCTTGCCCTTTGGTCTCACTTCAGCTCCCAGGGTGTTCACCAAGGTGCTGGCGGGAGTGATGGCTCTGCTAAGAGCTCAGGGCATTCGCATTCTGCCTTATTTGAACGACATTCTCATCAATTCTCAGTCTCTCCATCAATCGGAGCTGGTCATTTAAAGAGTGGTCTCCACGCTGGAGTCATTCGGCTGGGTGATCAACCATCCAAAATCTTCCCTGTCCCCCTCCTTGGTGACTTCGTTTCTGGGAATGACTCTGGATACGGTTCAGGCAAGGATCTTTGTTCCTCAGCAGAAGGTGGACAGTTTGCTTGCTCAGGTTCAGTCCCTTCTCTCTTGTCCTCATCCCTCCATCAGGCAGGGGATGCAGCTGCTGGTGTCATGCTTCAAGGCGGTTCTTTATGCCCAGTTTCACATGAGGCCTCTTCAACTCCACCTCTTGTCAGTTTGGGACAGGGACCCTGCGTCCCTGGACCAGGCCTTTGTTCTGTCCCCCCTAGCCAGGCGATCCCTCTCGTGGCTGGACTCCAAGAACCTGTTGGCGGGCAGATCCTTTCTGGCCCCAACTGGGAGACGGTCACCACAGATGCCAGTCTGACAGGTTGTGGGGGCTTCTGGAAATCCCTACAATTCCAGGGGCAATGGGGTCCTCAGGAGGCCAATACCCTTATCAACATTCTGGAACTGAGGGCAATCAGGTTGGTTCTGGCTCACCTTACCCCACACCTGCGGGGTCGGCCTGTTCAGGTGCGCTCAGACAACCAGACAGTTGTTGCCTACATCAATCATCAGGGAGGGACCAGGAGCCAGAGGGCTCTCAAGGAAGTGTCTCTGATTCTGTCCTGGGCAGAGGACAATGTTCCCTGCAACTCAGCTGTGTACATTCCGGGAGTGGAGAATCTGGAGGCAGACTCTCTGAGCAGGAGGGCCTCTCGTCTGGGGGAATGGTCCTTCAGCAGCAGTGTGTTTCTCTCTCTGTGTCACTGATGGGGTCAGCCAGATGTGGATCTGTTTGCGTCCCCTCACAATCACTAGCTTCCAGTGTTTGTCTCTCTGTCCCAGGATCCTCTGGCCTTGGCCACGGATGTTCTGGCAATGTTGTGGCAGGACTTCCATCTCCTGTATGTCTTCCCTCCATTTCCTCTGTTGGGCAGGGTTCTGCACAAGATAGCTCAGGAGGGGGTGCCCACAATCCTAGTGGCCCCCTGTTGGCCAAGACGAGTGTGGTTCGCAGACATCGTGCAGCTGGCAGTAGATCAGTATGTCCTGCCCAGGGTTCCAGATCTGCTCACTCAGGGACATCTATGCCATCCCAATTTACAAACGCTGGCTTTGACGGCCTGGCTGCTGAAACCTCCATCTTGATGGAAAAGGGGCTGCCTGCCTCTGTTGTTAACACCATGATCATGGCTAGGAAGAAGTCCTCTTCTTCCGTCTACTATAGGATTTGGCTTGCTTACATTGACTGGTGTGAGTCTAGTTCTCGTCCCTGTCGTGTGTTCTCTATTCCTAGGATTCTGGAATTTCTTCAGCATGGTTTGGATCTGGGGCTCGAGCTCAGCACTCTGAAAGGTCATGTCTCTGCCCTGGCTGTTTTTCTTCCAGAAATCCTTTGCTCAGCATCATCTAGTCAAGACCTTCTTTCAGGGTTTACTCATGTGCGTCCCCCACGTAAGCCTATGTTACCTGTCTGGGACTTGAACTTGGTCCTGTCTGCCTTGCAGGGTTCTCCATTTGAGCCTGGGCATGAGGCTGCCTTGGCTATTCTCACTCTTAAGGTTGTCTTTTTGGTGGCTATCACTTCTGTTAGGCGTTTCTGAGTTGGCGGCTTCTTCTATCCAGCCCCCTACTATGAGGGACACCAGGACCAGGTGTTTCACTTCAAGCCTGATTTTCTGCCCTAATCCTTGTAGCTCTAAGGAGAGGGATTTGCATTCCTTGGATGTGGTCAGGAATCTGAAGTTCTATCTGGTGGCTACCTCGCCTTTCAGGAAGACTGATGCTCTGTTTGTGGTCCCTTCTGGTCCTAGGAAGGGTCTAGCTCCAGCTAAATCTACTATCAGCAAATGGATCCGACAGGCCGTGATTCAGGCCTACAATGCTAAGGGGAAGAATGCTCCCTTCCGCCTTACTGCTCATTCCACTCGTGCTGTTGGGGCTTCTTGGGCTTTTCAGCATCAGGCTTCTGTTGGAACAAGTTTGCAAGGCCGCTACTTGGTCTTCTGTTCATACCTTTTCCAAGTTTTACAAGGTTGATGTTCGGGCGTCAGCTGACGCTGCTTTTGGCCGCAAGGTTCTGCAGGCAGCAGTGGTCTAAACTGCGTGTTGTTGCCTTTCTGGGGATCCCACCCTACTTTATGGACACTGCTATGGGATGTCCCAGAAGTAATGATTATCATCTGGAGCAGGACGTACTGTATACTAAGAATAATACAATTCTGTGATTACTCACCTGTAGAATTGTTATTATGAGTATACAGTACGTCCTGCTCCACCCCACCCTTTTTCATTATCCTTGGATCCCCTGTATGGTGATTGTTCTTATTGTTTTTATTGTTAGCTGGTTATGGTTGATTATGTTATCTTTCTCCCGGCTTCTCGTTAACTGCTTTTCAATCCTGGGAATTTGTGGGAGGTCCCGGGTATTTGAGGGGCCGGGAGGAGCCAATTTTGCTGTTCTCTGCAGTCCAGCGCCATCTGGCAGAGGTAAACCCAAAAGTAATGATTATCATCTGAAGCAGGACGTACTGTATACTCATAATAACAATTCTACAGGTGAGTAATCACAGAATTGTATTTTTAACATTGTTTACATCGCCCCCCACTTCTACCCACAAGGATTCTACATCCTCACAGTCTTCTGCTAGTATCCCCTCATTAATATATGCTTTGAGTTCTTGCTTTACATAAAGACACACGCCACCCTCTTTCCTTTTTGCTCTGTCTTTCCGAAAAAGAGCAAAACCTTGTAGATTGACAGTCCAGTCGTGTGGAATCCAGCCATGTCTCAGCCACACCAACAACATCAATATTCCTAGTATGTCACACACCCCGCTTCCAACATTCATGACACTTGGGTAACCGGCCTGTAGAGGGCGATCTTGCAGAGATGACATGAGAAAAAGGAGCCCCTCCTGGTCCATAATTACCCGGGACCTCCCACTATTCCACAGTCTTTTCGTCTCTGCAGTCGGCGAAGCATTCAGAAGATGACTCTCCTTCCTGCAGGTAGCCGGGGTTACGCCCAGCCTTTTTTCTATTTCTGCCTGAGCCACATTTTTGTATTGTGATATTTATGTTATGCCTCCCAGCTTTGGCTGATGGTCTCGGGCAAGGTAGATACACCCTTGGGTGTATATGTTAGCTTGCTCCCCCCGTGAGACCTCAAATAAGGGGTAGGCGGAATCCGGGTTGGTGTCCCCCGGCATGGGATGCCCCGTCCCTTTAAATCTCCTTGTGCCTATTGGGTGCTTATTGTTTCCCCCCCTTTTGGCCCTCCTGGACCCTGCTGGGGTGATGGGGGGGAATCTTTATTTAGGGAGTATCTTTTGGCCTATGCATTTGTTTTTTTGTTTTTTTTTTAAAAAGGGAAAAGATAAGAAAGTGACATACCTGTTTTGGGTTTTTTAAATTTCCCTTTTTTTTTTTTTCGTTCGGCCCCGTTCTATGATGTCATGCTATTGTCCTTGGCTGGCCCGCCCTCTGCTCTCTGAGCAGTGCTAGGTGGTGGGCGGGGCTTCTAGTCAGCGTCACATTTCTGCTTCCTCTTCCTGTTTGACATGTGGTTTGCTGGTTCCTGTTCTGGTGTTGGCCTCCACTGGTCCTGGCTGCTACGTTGGTGCTGCTGCTGGGCTTTTCTTATATCGATTGGTCGCAGGGCTGTCGTTGGGCCGTTGTGGTCACTGTGAGTACCCTTTAGTTATACTAAAGGGAAATCTTTTTTATTTACTGTCATTTCTTTCTTGCATATGCATAAGGCTCATTGTGTTTTCTCTATCTTCCAGGGGGAAACTCTCTTAAAAGGGGTTTCTCCTGGTCCTTGTTTAAAATCCTCCCACCTAGGCACTATTAAGGGGCATCCCGGGTAGCTTCGGCTGTAAAAATCCCATATACTTGGCGACTATAAAAAAATTAAGTATTTTAATAAACACCATATGGAGGTATCTCAGGATACTGGCTTTTCAGTATCTGCAGGACAGACTCGGCACTTGTTGGGCATAATGCATTTCTTTGTGTATCTTGTGTTCAATTGGTTATAATGCAGCAGTCAGGGGCCCAAGCCTCAGGGTCGGTGGCTCCTGCTTCTTCCCCCACACCGCCTTGTCTTGTCCATACCCCCAGTGATATTGTCATGGGTAGAGAGTCGCTTTCTGATGTATGTGCCAGATTGGCTCACATTGAAAAATAAATGTCTAGCTCTGTGGCCAAGAAGGCCTCAGCTAAAAGAAAACATTTAGCTCCGGCCGTTGAGGCAAATGAGCTTGATTGTAGCGAGCATTTATTCTAAGTATGTCACACACCCCGCTTCAACTTTAATAATTACACTTGGGTTAACCCACCTGCAGGTGGCGATGTTGCAGAGAAGTCTTGAAAAACGAGCCCCTCCCGGTCTATACATACCTGGGACCTCCCACTTATCTCCCAGTGTTCTTCTCTGCAAGATGGCGACAAGACAGAAGAATGAAGTCTCCTGCTTGCAGGTAGCCGGGGTAGCACCCCGGCCCCCCTTCTGGTCTATTTCTGCTCGGCTATTTTTATTTTTGCCCCTTATTGTAACGGAAGCCTCCCAGCCTAGGCTGCCGGCCGGGTGAGGGTAGACGGCACCACAGGGTGCCTAGGAGCTGGACTCCTCCGCTCGACCCCATATTATGGGGCAACGCGGTTGTCCGGCCTGGTGATCCGGATTTGGGATGCCCCGTCCCGTTTCTCCTTATGGTGGTGCCCTTCTTCCCCGCTTGGTCCCTTCTCCCTGCGCTACGAGGGGGGGGCGCATTTATGCTAGCTTAGTTTTCGGCGGTTGTGTGTGCTCCTAGGGGATGTTGTTTGTGGCGTGTGTATGGCTGGTTTTTACTGTTACTGTGAGGTGAGCCTCTTCACCTTAGGCCTTCGATTGTGTGCGCCGGCCTGGGTAAGTGTTGCCTTGGCTGGGGGCGGGGCCGGTCGGCGCGCGTGGCGCCGTCCTGTTTGCCCGCCGGTTACATGGACCTGTTGTCCCTTGTTGGTATGCGGGGCCGGGCGCCACGCCCGCCTTTTTCGTCTGTCAGAAAGCGGCGGTTGTCCGGGAGAGGGGGCGGGGCCGGAGCGCTTCGCGCGCTTAGGCTGGCCCGCCCTTCTTCACTTCTCTCTTCCCCCTCGTTCCGGTTTGCAGATCTGCGCCGCCATTGTAAGTTTTTTTTATTGTTCCTTTTTTCTTTGAAAATGCGACATGTATAGCTCATTTTACAACTGTGCATGAGTGTATTATATGCTGTAGTTCTGGTCCCGGCTAGAGCTGTATCCTGTGGATGTTATTAGATTGTCGGTGCTATTTGTACTGGTTGTGTGACTGTCCCTACCTTGTGGTTGCGTGCTGCATGAGGGGCGCTCCTGTAAGTTCCCCCTCATTGAATGGGAACATATGGGTGCCCTTGTGCTAGTCTATATTTGACTGTGCTTGTATTGCAATTTATATTGTGTGGCTGCATATTGTCTTTTATTACTGGATTGACTGTTGTCATTTTCCATTGCAGATCCTGGGATCCCGTGCTGAAGGGGTCTCCCGGTCTTAGATACCTGGCTAGTGGGGTCTAAGTTGTTCCTTGATTATTTGCATTAAATTCCTCCCACTACTGGGACACTTAAGGGGCATCCCGGGTCGCATACTGCATAAATCCCTGGGTAATTGTGAATACCACAATTTCACCATATGGAGGCTTCCAAGGATACCGGAAACGGCCCTACGGGGCTATCCAGGCTGTGTGGGGGTTGTGGGGCTCCGCTCCCGGGGGATGATGTCATTATATGCATTCCATGTGCACAGCGGAACATTGTGCACCAGTCTGATACTCCGGCTTCTGACTCCTCGCCGCCCGTGTCATCTCCTACTCCTCCCCGCCTGTCCTGGACCCCGTGTGACGTTGTCAGGGGTGGGAATTCGCAATCTGAGGTGTGCGCCCGGTTGGCCAGCCTTGAGAGAATGTTTTCTGCTGTGGTTGCTCAGAAGGCTCCGGCTAAGCGGAAGCACCTTTCCCCGATTCCGCCGGACCCAGATGTTGATGTTTTTGAGGCATTGGACTGGTCCGATTGCCCCCCGGCTGAAGAGGGGGAGATCCTTGAGGAATCGGACGACCCTGATGTCCAGCAGTTTGGTGCTGAGGGTGACCAGGCTGCGGGGGGTGGTCTTTGACACCCCTTCGATATTCTCCAAGAGTGTTCACCAAGGTGTTGGCGGGCGTGATGGCCCTTCTCAGAGCCATCGCATCGTGCCTTATCTGGACGACCTTCTCATCATGGCTCATTCCTTCAATCAATCGGAGACGGACACCAGGACGGTGGTATCCACTCTGGAGAGTTTCGGCTGGGTGATCAACTATCCCAAGTCCTCCCTCGCTCCGGCCAGGGTGGTGTCCTTCCTGGGAATGTCCTTGGATTCTTGTCAACACAGAGTGTTTCTGCCTCAGCCCAAGGTTCTCTTGATTCAGGAATTGGCGCACCTTCTTCTTTCCAATCCTTGTCCGTCCATCCGGCTAGGGATAAGATTGGTGGGGTTGATGTTAGCTTCTTTCGAGGCAGTTCCCTTTGCTCAGTTTCACACGAGGACGCTTCAGCTTCATCTGTTGGCGTCTTGGGACCGGCGACCGAGGTCGTTGGATCGGCCCTTCCAGATGTCCTCCCGGGTTTGGCAGTCTCTTCAGTGGTGGATGGTCTCGGACAATCTCTTGAGGGGCAGATCTTTTCTGACGCCTCTTTGGGAAACTGTCACCACGGACGCCAGTTTGTCGGGATGGGGTGGTTTCTGGAAGGATCTTCAGTTCCGGGGGCGGTGGGGTCCTCAGGAGGCCCACTTGCCCATCAACATTCTGAAGCTGAGAGCCATCAGGTTGGTTCTGTCTCACTTGACACAGCATTTACAGGGCTTGCCGGTTCAGGTTCAGTCAGACAATCGGACGGCGGTTGCTTACATCAATCACCAGGGAGGGACTCGCAGTCAGAGTGCCCTCAGAGAGGTGTCTCTGATCCTAGCCTGGGCGGAGATCCATGTCCCTTGCATCTCGGCAGTGTACATTCTGGGAGTGGAAAACACGGAGGCAGACTTTCTGAGCAGGTGCTCTTCCAGCCAGGGGGAATGGTCTCTCCATCCCCAGGTGTTTCGGTCGCTTTGTCTCCGGTGGGGGAAACCGGAGGTGGATCTATTTGACTCTCGTCACAATTACAAGCTTCCGACATTCGTGTCGCTCTCTCAGGATCCTTTGGCTCTGGCAGTGGATGCAATGTCTCTGAGCTGGGGGGACCTGGGGTTCCTTTATCTGTTTCCTCCGATTCCCATGCTAGGCAAGGTGTTGCGAAAGCTGGCCCTGGAAGGGGTTCCCGCCATTCTCGTGGCTCCAAGGTGGCCAAGGCGGGTGTGGTTCACAGACATCGTTCGTCTGGCGGTGGATCAGTTCGATCTGCCTCTTCGGCCGGATCTTCTCACACAGGGTCAACTGCGTTACCCCAATTTACCAACACTGGCTTTGACGGCCTGGCTGC
Organism: Gastrophryne carolinensis; assembly: GCA_027917425.1. Lineage (NCBI taxonomy): Eukaryota > Metazoa > Chordata > Amphibia > Anura > Microhylidae > Gastrophryne > Gastrophryne carolinensis. The sequence goes on from JAQIHN010000125.1 coordinate 25,720, forward strand.
TGAAACCTCCATCTTAAAGGAGGAAGGTCTTTCGGATTCTGTTATTCAGACTCTTATTAGCGCCAGGAAGAGGTCTTCTTCTACCATCTACTATAGGACTTGGAGATCTTATATTGATTGGTGTGAGGCTAGATCTTTGCCCTGTCGGGTCTTTTCTGTTCCCAGAATTTTGGCTTTTCTTCAATCGGGGCTGGACTCTGGTCTCCAGCTGAGTACTTTGAAGGGGCAGGTTTCTGCCTTGTCTGTCTTTTTTCAAAAGTCTTTTGCGCTTCATCCTTTGGTCAAGACTTTTTTCCAGGGGGTCTCGCATTTGTGGCCTCCTAGGAAGCCTTTGCTCCCTATTTGGGATTTGAATTTGGTTCTCTCTGCTCTTCAGGCTCCTCCTTTTGAGCCTTTGCAGGATATTGCTCTTTCTACTCTGACTCAGAAGGTTGCCTTTTTGGTAGCCATCACTTCGGTTCGGCGTGTTTCGGAGTTGGCGGCCTTGTCGATTCAGGCTCCTTACTTTGAGCGGCATCAGGACAAAGTGGTTTTCTGCTTCAAACCGGACATTCTTTCTAAGGTGGTCTCTGCTTTTCATCTTAACCAGGACATTGTTCTTCCTTCCTTGTGTCCTAAGCCTAGGAATGACAAGGAGAGGGTTTTGCATTGTTTGGACGTAGTACGCTGTGTGAAGTACTATTTGCTTACTACATCTCCTTTTCGTAAGACTGATGCCTTTTTCGTGGTGCCTTGTGGGCCTAGGAAGGGTTTGGCTCCGGCTAAGTCTTCCATTAGCAAATGGATTCGTCAGGCTGTTGTTGGGGCCTATTCTGCCAAGGGGAAGGTTCCCCCTTTTCGTATCACTGCTCATTCTACTCGTGCTGTTGGGGCGTCTTGGGCTTTTCAGCACCAGGCTTCTGTTGAACAAGTTTGTAAGGCTGCTACTTGGTCTTCTGTTCACACTTTTTCCAAGTTTTACAAGGTTGACGTGCGGGCTTCAGCGGATGCTGTGTTTGGCCGCAAAGTTCTGCAGGCTGCAGTGGTTTGAGTTTTGCATTATTGCCTTGTTGAATACCCGCCCTTTCTGGACACTGCTTTTGGATGTCCCAAGTGTAATTATTAAAGTTGAAGCGGGGTGTGTGACATACTTAGAATAATACCATTTTGTGAATACTCACCTGTAAAATGGGTATTATAAGTATGTCACACACCCCGCTTCACCCACCCTTTTTGGTATCCTGGTTCTTTATATGGTGAAGTTTCGTTTACAGTTTGAGGGTTACCAATTATTTTTTTCCTGGTACCTTGTCTTTACTGCTGTTTGAAAACTGGGAGATAAGTGGGAGGTCCCAGGTATGTATAGACCGGGAGGGGCTCGTTTTTCAAGACTTCTCTGCAACATCGCCACCTGCAGGTGGGTTAACCCAAGTGTAATTATTAAAGTTGAAGCGGGGTGTGTGACATACGTATAATACCCATTTTACCGGCGAGTATTCACAAAATGGTATTTTGATTGTTCTCCGTTTAAAGAAGGAGAATTCTTTGAAGAATCTGATGTTTCAGATGTTCAGCAATTTGTGGGTGTTGACGCTGAACAAGATGAAGGGGAGAATTTTGACACCCCTAAAGCTCTAGCTCAATTATATGAGGTCTTGGCTATCGATTTTCCAGAAGCAGTCCCTCCTCAGAAAGGGGAGTTCTTTGGAGCCTCCAAGCCTTGTTTTGAATTTCCTAATCAGAAACATTTTGAAGATATCATCCTTAAGGAATGGGAAAAGCCTGCGCGGCTTCCTGGCATTCCTTTGGGCTGGGATAAAAAAAAAAAAGAGAGAAATATCCCTTTCCTGCAGACACTGTTAAGCGTTGGTCATGCCCCTTGTGGTGGATTCACCTGTGCTCAGTTTGTCCAATTCCTCTGTTTTGCATTCTCCGGAATCTACTTCCCTTAAGGATGGGGAGGACAAATGTATTGATCAAATGGCTTGCCATGCGTTTGCTAGCGTTGGCTCGGCCTTGCGGCCTGTGGGTGCCTCGGCACTTATGGCAGTCGCTATTAGGTCTGTTATTAGAGACCTATTGAATACCTCAGGGCTTGATCCAGCCTCTGATGAATTTTCCGCTCTCAAGCGATGTGATTTATTTGTGTCTTTTGTACTTTCTGCTTTAGATGACTCCATGGTCATGTGTAGCAGAACTTCTGCCTTGCTTGTTTTGCGATTCGGCGGTCTATTTGGCTACGCCAGTGGGCGCCTGACACGGTGGAGAAGAAGTCGCTTACAGCACTTCCCTTTGGGGGATTATGCCTCTTTGGTGAGAAGTTGGCTTCTGTCATTAAAGGAGGCAAATTGCCTCAGCGTAAGAAGCAACGTCGTTCCTTTCGGGGATCGGCTTCCTTTAACCCTTCTTTTCGTGGTTCCAGAACGGGCAGAGGATCGGCCCTTTTCAGCCCCAAGGGGGACTGCATGGAACAGAGAAAGAGGACGTGGCCGTCCAGGTCAGAGTTGGGGATCTAAGCCCAAGTCCACTTCCAAGCCTGCCCAGCAATGAGGAGGCGCCCTCACCTGTACAGGTGGGGGGACGGCTGCGATTCTTTTTTCCAGGCTTGGGTCAAAGAGGTATGAGACAGATGGATTCTGGAAATTGTGTCCTCCGGTTACAACATGGATGTTATCCGCCAGGTTCCTCCAGCAGAAAGAGGTCTGGGGTTTTAGTCCAACCTATTTACAGTTCCCAAAAAAGGACGGCTCTGTTCGGCCTATTCTAGATCTGAGACGACTCAATCAGTTTATTCCTTTCCGAAAGTTCCGCATGGAGTCGTTGCATTCAGCGATCGACGCTCTCCGCCAGGAGGACTTTATGACGTCCATAGACATCAAGGATGCTTATTTGCACATTCCTATTTTTGCCGCTCACCAAAGGTTTCTCAGATTCACAGTAGAAGACCACCATTTTCAGTTTGTGGCTCTTCCATTCGGTCTCACTCCATCCCCAAGAGTGTTTACCAGGGACCTGGCAGGAGTAATGGCTATTCTCAGGGTCCAGGGCATTCGCATCGTGCCATTTCTGGACGACTTGTTCATCACAGTGTCATCTTTCAATCAGAGGGAATTGGACGCCAGAACAGTGGTGACTACACTAGAGAGGTTTGGTTGGGTGATAAAACATGCCAAATCCTCTCGTTGTCCCGTAAGGGAGATTCCCTTTCTGGGCTTGATTCTGGATACCCGTCTGGCCAGGGCATTTCTTCCTCAGTCCAAGATTGTTCTGATCCAGGATTTAATTCATCTGTTCCTGTCCAGTCCTCATCAGCCTATCTGCTTGGGGATGAGATTAGTGGGGTTGATGGTGGCCACGCTCGAAGTGGTCCCTTTTGCTCAGTTCCACATGAGGACGCTTCAACTCTTTCTTCTGGCGAAGTGGGACAAGCGCCCGTTGTCTTGAATCGGACCTGTCTTTTGTCTCCCCTCGTCCTGCAGTCCCTCCAGTGGTGGCTGATTTCGAGCAATCTCAGGGACGGCAAATCATTTTTGACCCCTTGTTGGGAATTGGTCACCACAGATGCCAGCCTTACGGGCTGGGGGGGCATCTGGAAGAAAAACTCCGGTTTCAAGGGTTGTGGGGGCCTCTGGAGGCTCACTTTATCAATTTATTGGAACTTCAGGCCATTCGTCTTGTTCTGCTCCGACTGACTCATCTCTTGCGGGGTTTGCCGGTTCAGATTCGGTCAGACAACCGAACAGCAGTTGCATACATCAATCACCAGGGAGGGACTCGCAGTTGGGGTGTCCTCCGAGAAGTGTCTCTGATCCTTCAGTGGGCAGAGATCAATGTTCCATGCATATCGACAGTTTACATTCCGGGGATAGAGAATGTGGAGGCAGACTCCCTGAGCAGAGCATGCGCTCGCCAGGGAGAATGGTCTCTCTACCCCGAGGTCTTTCAGTTCCTTTGTCACAAGTGGGGGGCTCCGCGGTTGGACCTGTTTGCGTCTCGCCACAACCACAAGCTTCCAGCCTTTGTGTCTCTATCCCAGGATCCTGTGGCAGTGGATGCCATGTCTCTTGCCTGGAAGGATCTGGGGTTCCTGTATCTTTTTCCCCCATTCTCCATGATAAGCAAGGTTTTGCACAAGTTGGTTCTAGAAGGGGCACCAGCAATTCTGGTGGCTCCAAAGTGGCCAAGACGCCTGTGGTTTGCAGAGGTCACAAGGCTGGCAGAGGATCTGTTGCCTCTGCCTCTTCTTCCAGATCTCTTAACTCAGGGTCAACTTTATTACCCCAATTTACCAACGCTGGCTTTGACGGCGTGGCTGCTGAAATCTACATCTTAAAGGAGGAAGGCCTTTCTGATGCTGTCATTCTGACTCTTGTTAGAGCTAGAAAGAAGTCTTCCTCTGTGGTTTATTACAGGACTTGGAGATCCTATATTGACTGGTGTGAGTCTAGTTCCCTGCCTTGCAGGGTATTTTCAATCCCTAGGATTTTGGAGTTTCTGCAACGGGGTCTGGATTTGGGCTTCCAGATTAGTACTTTGAAAGGGCAGGTTTCTGCTTTGGCTATTTTCTTTCAAAGGTCATTTGCTCTTCATCCTTTGGTTAAGACTTTTTTCCAGGGGGTCATGCATGTGCGGCCTCCTAGAAAGCCCCTACTTCCAGTTTGGGATCTTAATCTGGTGCTCTCTGCTATGCAGGCGGCTCGTTTTGAACCTTTACCGGAGGTTCCTCTTCATATTCTAACTCAGAAGGTTGCCTTTTTGGTTGCTATTACCTCTGTCCTTTGGGTTTCTTAATTGGCGGCCCTGTCAATACAGGCTCCTTACTATGAGAGGCATCAAGATAAGGTGGTTTTCCGTTTTAAACCAGATTTTCTTCCTAAAGTGGTGTCTGCCTTCCACTTATATCAGGATATAGTTCTTCCTTCATTGTGCCCGAATCCTAGTAATAACAAGGAAAGGGTTTTACATTCTTTGGATGTTGTTCGTTGTGTTAAGTATTATTTGGTTACTACTTCTGCTTTCCGTAAGACAGATGCCTTTTTTGTTGTGCCTTCTGGGCCTAGGAAGGGTTTGGCACCCGCCTAATCTTCCATTAGTAAATGGATTCGTCAGGCCATTGTTGGGGCCTATTCTGCTAAGGGGAAGGTTCCCCCTTTTCATGTTACTGCTCATTCTACTCGTGCTGTTGGGGCTTCTTGGGCTTTTCAGCACCAGGCTTCTGTTGAACAAGTTTGCAAGGCTGCTACTTGGTCTTCGGTTCACACTTTTTCTAAGTTTTACAAGGTTGATATGCGGGCCTCAGCGGATGCTGCTTTTGGTCGTAAAGTTCTGCAAGCTGCAGTAATTTAAGTTATGCCTTATTTTCCTTGTGGGATCCCCACCCATTATGGACACTGCTATTGGATGTCCCAAGTGTCATGAATGTTGGAAGCGGGGTGTGTGACATACTAGGTATAATACCATTCTGTGAGTACTCACCTGTAAAATGGGTATTACGAGTATGTCACACACCCCGCTTCCCCCGCCCTTTTTTGTTCTGGGATCCTTTATATGGTGTTTCTTATTTTTCACTATATAATTTGCTCTTCCTGGTTCTTCACTGCTCTTTTAAAAGACTGAGGAATAGTGGGAGGTCTCGGGTATTTATGGACCAGGAGGGGCTCCTTTTTCTCATGTCATCTCTGCAAGATCGCCCTCTACAGGCCGGTTACCCAAGTGTCATGAATGTTGGAAGCGGGGTGTGTGACATACTCGTAATACCCATTTTACAGGTGAGTACTCACAAAATGGTATTATTCTCTGCCAGCACCAGAGCCTCAAGCTCCTCCACTGAACTTGCCAGACTTCTGGCATTTGTGAGCATACACTTTATGTTCCTATTTAGTTTGACACATGAGGTACAGTATTAGCTTCTGTAGTAATGCATCCGCCTAATCTTTCACTGCTGGTTTGCAACACATGGATCTCCTTATCCTTCATAGCAGTCCTCCCCACTTCTAATTTTCCACCCACCATCATGTGCTGTCCCCTAAGTAACCTGTCTTCACTTTTGACTTCCCTCTTGCCCTCCCTCCTCTACTCTAGTTTAAATAACTCTCCACCCTTTCTAGTATCCTCTTACCCAGCACAGCAGCCCCCGTTCCATTCAGGTGCAAATTATCTGGAGAATACAGTTTGTACCCCAATGAAAAGTCAGCCCAGTGCTCTAGGAACCCAAATGCCTCTGCCCTGTACCAGGACTTGAGCCATGCGTTTAACTCTCTAAGCTCTGGCTGTCTTTCATGTGTAGCGCATGGCACTGGCAGTATTCCAGAGAATACAACCTTGGAGGTCCTTCCCTTCAACTTGGTGCCTAATTCCTTAAATGTGTTCTTAAAGTGGACAAACACCCACCCCTGATCGGCCCGGGAATCTATAAGATCAGCTCCCTCCCTGCGGGTCATCCGAAATCGGGATGCCCCGCTGTGTGAAACCCCCCCATAAAGCCCCTAAAAAACGTACCTTATCGGCGACGGATAAGCCGCTATCGCCGCTTCCCGCGCGTCCCTCTAGTAGGGCGCGCACCTGCGCCGGCCGTTTGTGAAAGCCGGCGGCGCCAGCTTATCCGTCGCTTGTCCGTCGCCGATAAGGTAAGTTTTAGGGGCTTTCTGGGGGGTTTCACACAGCGGGGCATCCAATCGGGTGTTGGTCCACTTTAAGGATCCTCCATTTCCCATTAATTCTGTCATTGGTCCCCACATGGACCACGACAGCTGGGTCATCCCCAGCCCCTCCCAGTAATTTATCCACCCTTTCCTCCACATGCCAAACCCTGGCACCAGGGAGACAGCAAACCATTCGGCTGAGGCGGTGTTGGTGACAAATTATTTTATCTGTCCTCCTGATAATAGAATCCCCTATGACCACTATCTAGTCCTACCTGCAGTCCCAACCACCCACTCACTAGCTGGGCTGTTCTCCCGGCTGTTAGGGAGAGCAGTGTCCGCTAGGACTGCCATTTCTGAGACTGACACTCTTGCATCATTACCCAACTTGGAACTTCTGCTAGGGTGCGCAGACACAGGAATGGCCTTCCTTTTCTGTGCACCCTTTCTACTCCCTCTATCTACATTTACCCAGCTACATATCTGCTCCTCCTGACCCATTACTTCACCCTCTGTATCTACCCCATATATTGCCTACTCAGTGAGCAGCATGCTCTTTTCCATATTATCAGTCTCCCTCAGTGTTGCATTTTGCTCCTCCAGATCTCTAACCCGAGCTTCCAGGTTTGCAATTTGCTCACATTTACCACAGCGGTATTCACCCGGGAACTGCTGCTCCTGAAGTGTATACATATGACAAACTGTGCACAAGTCGACCTCCAATATTGCTAGCCATTATCCTAGTTACATAACAGCAGTACAAACAATTTTAGTGCTCACAGTTGCAGCAACTTTGGATTTTAACTTCTTATTCTAGCACAGTCCCCCAATATTAAGTCCCTTAATGAAAAGTCCCCTCACTTATAATACAACCTCACTTGCAAATACAACCAGAACTCACAAAAGCTCCTGAACTTGTTTAAACAATCTTATTTATAACAAAGCAATACTTCCCTTCCAAATTCACCTGGGATCAAGTGAAATAAATAGGCTGCTAATTAGACAGGAACACCCCCAACCAGGTAACTGCTTTCTATCAAATGGGAGCAACCAATGTAAGTAAATGCAAGACTAAACCCTGTGTCACGCTCAGGGTACTCCAATGTCACGCTCACGTAACTCCAGCCCTCCAGGTAAGCCTTCAACCCCCAATCTCCGCAGCCAGCTGCACCTGTAGGAGACCCCGCTTGCCGGGATGCAGTGTGCGCCTGCCCGGGATCGGTTGCCCCAGGACTTCAATGGCTCAAAGGATGAGAGCTTACTGTTTGGAGGTCTAGAGAACCGTTGAAGAAGAGCGGGACCAGAGTGAGTCCCAGAGATGAGGAGTACTAGGAAGTCCAAGACAGGCTAGAGGTCAAACCGGGTAATTTGAGATGGCGACGATACAGAAGGATAGGCAGCTCGAGGTCAAGGTACGAAGCAGGGGTCAAGGCTGGCAGCGGTCAGGATGGTCGTGGATATCAAAGGTCGGCAACAGGAGATCAATCGGAGAGTAGCCCGTACAAGCAAGGGTTGGCAACAGGAGATCAAACGGAGGATAGTAGGTTCAGGCAGGGGTCGGCAACAGGAGATCAAACTGAGAATAGTCGGTTCAGGCAAGGGTCGGCGACAGGAATCAATCACAGATTAGTTCAACGGATAAGCTAGGTCCAACAAGGCTCTATCAAAGGCACTGAGCAAGTGACAAGGTAAAGCCTTTATAGGATTGCAGATCTAATTGGAGATGGGAAGGTGAGTATGTGATTGGTGCTATTTACAACTCTGATTGTATTTGGGTCCACAGCCAAAAAAGGGCGTATAGCCCAAAGGCTCCTTTGAGCTCATTGGCCCTAACAAAACAAGGGCGTTAACCCCCCCCCCCCCCCCCGCCCACACCACCTGGGCTCATTGGCCATTTAATCAAGACCCCGGCGGGCGTGCTGGGGATGCGGAGGAGAGGAAGGAGAGCGGCCGTGCTTGGCGCCGCACAAGCCACCACAGAACAGGAAGTGCTGCGGCCGGCCGCCCGGAGACAGCGCGGGACCGGGACGCAGGTGAGTTAGTTCTGACACCCTGCAATACAAGAAAGAGAAAAAAAAAACAAATTTTTTCCCCTCTTCATTTTCCTTCCCTTAATGGAAAGTCCCTCACTTATAATACAACCTCACTTGCAAATACAACCGGAAATCAATTTAAACAATCTTATTTATAATAAAGCAATACTTCACTTCCAAATGGCAGTCTGTCTGGCAAACAAGTCTGTCTGGTGATGATGTGGCCACGCAGAGGTTTGGAAGGAGTACGGGGAACAGTCTTCTCAAACAGAAAGGGCAGAATTCTCCCTCAGAGGGTTTCTCTGGCATGTTCTGCTTTCTAACTTTTCTTTATACTTTTGTAATTCTTTTATTTTTGTATTCTTAGCTGTGGAGATGGTCATTTAAAAGATTTTAGTGACAATTGTCATCAAAATATTGCCGTGCATCAGCCCTCTACCAAACTTACCTTACTTTTATTAGAGCTCATCTGATCCTTGAAATAATTAATGATGTGATAGGTCCTAGCTAATCTGACTTGCATTGTCTATCAATTATATTTGTAGGTAGTTATATTACACTACAAATAAAAACCTTCTAACTGCTATAAGAAATATGTGAGGGGGTATCCTATACTGTCACCTTGCCCCACACTAAAGAAACTTCTGCTCAGCTTGAACATAACCTTTTCTATTGTAACCATAAGTTCTGCCTCTATGTCTTAACTGCTGATCTTAAAGAGTACCAACACCCCCCTCAATTCTATAAGATTTTTGAGGATGTTTATGGGGCATCCCAATTTAGGATGCCCAGCTGTGTCAAACTGCCGGATTACCTGATGAACTTTTTTACTGAGCCCTTGCTTTATCTCAGTGCCACCACTGCATCCCTAGCATACCTCTAGCTGGGTGTGCACCCAGGCCAGGCCCTTTTGTATTGCCAGCATGGGCACACCCACAACTATAGGTGACTGGTGATGCTTTTGTCAGCGTTTACTCCAGATTTCCTTGCCGCTGTGTGCTCAGAGCAGCAAGGAAGATATGAATGAAACAAACACCACTGATTGGCTTAGTCGCTCACGCATGCACCATGGAAACAAGATAAGTGATTACGGGGGATCCTGGGAGATACAGCGGGGCATCCCAAATCAGGATGCCTCAGACAGGAGGAACAAAACCCATGAGTAAAAATCTTAGATTTTGTTACTCTTTACACATTTTCTTTGTAACTAATTTCAGCAGATCCCGGTCTATGGCCGGCTAGTGAAATAGAGCAGAGTTGCAATTTAATCTTTTGTTTTTCCCTCTATTTATTATCTTAACTATAGGTAGAAGAGCCAAACAAAATAATCGGGCCAGACATACTGGTATCTCTCTAGATGATAAAAGAGAAGATCACACCACATCAAAGTCTACAAGAGAACTAACTACCTCAGATCACCATGTGGACCCTGCACATCTCCTGTCTCACCCCTCTCCACACGAGTGTTATATGGATGACCTCACCCATCATACAGCTCATAGTTCTAAGAAGCCATATTCCTGTTCTGAATGTGGGAAATGTTTTTCTCATAAATCAGCCCTTATCACACATGAAAGAGTTCATACAGGAGAGAAGCCATATTCATGTTCTGAATGTGGGAAATGTTTCTCTCAGAAATCAATCCTTATCTCACATAAAAGAGTTCACACGGGGGAGAAGCCATATTCATGTTCTGAATGTGGGAAATGCTTTTCTCAGAAATCAGCCCTTATCAAACATGAAAGAGTTCATACAGGAGAGATGACATATTCATGTTCTGAATGCGGGAAACGTTTTTCTCAGAAATCAGACCTTATCACTCATGAAAGGGTTCATACAGGAGAGAAGCCATATTCATGTTCTGAATGTGGGAAATGTTTTTCTCATAAATCAGCCCTTATCAAACATGAAAGAGTTCATACTGGAGAGAAGCCATATTCATGTTCTGAATGTGGGAAATGCTTTTCTCAGAAATCAGCCCTTATCAAACATGAAAGAGTTCATACAGGAGAGATGACATATTCATGTTCTGAATGCGGGAAACGTTTTTCTCAGAAATCAGCCCTTATCAGACATGAGAGAGTTCATACAGGGGAGAAGCCATATTCATGTTCTGAATGTGGGAAATGTTTTTCTCATAAATCAGCCCTTATCAAACATGAAAGAGTTCATACAGGAGATAAGCCATATTCATGTTCTGAATGTGGGAAATGTTTTTCTAGGAAAGCACACCTCATCAGTCATGAAAGAGTTCATACAGGGGAGAAGCCATATTCTTGTTCTGAATGTGGGAAATGTTTTTCTAGGAAAGCACACCTCATCAGTCATGAAAGAGTTCATACAGGGGAGAAGCCATATTCTTGTTCTGAATGTGGGAAATGTTTTTCTAGGAAAGCACACCTCATCAGTCATGAAAGAGTTCATACAGGGGAGAAGCCATATTCTTGTTCTGAATGTGGGAAATGTTTCTCTCATAAATCAGACCTTATCAGACATGAAAGAATTCATACAGAGGAGAAGCCATATTCCTGTACTGAATGTGGGAAATGTTTCTCTTGCAAATCAGACCTTATCAGCCATGAAAGAGTTCATACAGGGGAGAAGCCATATTCATGTTCTGAATGTGGCAAATGTTTTTCTCAGAAATCAGCCCTTATCACACATGAAAGAGTTCATACAGGGGAGAAGCCATATTCATGTTCTGATTGTGGGAAATGTTTTTCTCATAAATCAGCCCTTATCAAACATGAAAGAGTTCATACAGGAGAGATGACATATTCATGTTCTGAATGTGGGAAATGTTTTTCTCAGAAATCAGCCCTTATCAAACATGAAAGAGTTCATACAGGGAAGAAACCATATTCATGTTCTGAATGTGGGAAATGTTTTTCTGATAAATCAGCTCTTATCAAACATGAAAGGGTTCATACAGGGGAGAAGCCATATTCATGTTCTGAATGTGGGAAATGTTTTTCTCAGAAATCAGCCCTTATCAAACATGAAAGAGTTCATACAGGAGAGATGACATATTCATGTTCTGAATGTGGGAAATGTTTTTCTCAGAAATCAGACCTTATCAAACATGAAAGAGTTCATACAGGGGAGAAGCCATATTCATGTTCTGAATGTGGGAAATGTTTTTCTGATAAATCAGCTCTTATCAAACATGAAAGGGTTCATACAGGGGAGAAGCCATATTCATGTTCTGAATGTGGCAAATGTTTTTCTCAGAAATCAGACCTTATCAAACATGAAAGGGTTCATACAGGGGAGAAGCCATATTCATGTTCTGAATGTGGCAAATGTTTTTCTCAGAAATCAGCCCTTATCAGACATGAAAGCGTTCACACAGGAGAGAAGCCATATTCCTGTACTGAATGTGGGAAATATTTCTCTCATAGATCAGCCCTTATCAAACATGAAAGAGATCATACAGGAACAAGGTCATAGTATTGTGGGAAATGTTTTTTCTCAGAAATCACACATGAAAAAATGCAATACAGTGAGGACATTGTGATCATGTTTTAAATAGGCCTTTTTTAGATGTGAATTCAATAGCCATATCAACTTATCAGATTTGGTTTCTTATGAAGCATATTTACTGGAACAGGGGGAAAACGTGTATATGGGTGAGCAATTGGTTTAATGATATGAAACAGAGGGTGGTTATCAATGGTACAGCGGAGTACTGCAAGAGCCAATTCTCGGCCCAGTTCTCTAGAATATATTATATATATATATATTTCCTGTTCAGACAACCAAGGATGCGAGGTGGTTCCGTAAATTTGCAACTGTATGTTTGTTTATTATAAATTCATTTATTATATTTATGTAATAAAAATATGAAACCCTATATTTTTGTTTAATATTTAATGAGAGAAGAATTACAAAGCAGACAATGAGCAATCTATTAGTCCTATGGCCTGGTATGTGTAAGACACAAGACACAAGTCACAGCATATAAAGAAGTAATAAGCAAATGAAACAGATCAATAAGGAAACCAAATCTTTAAAAGGTTCCTGTTTATGTTGTTTGCTGCACACCAGTCGCCGACCCTGTAATATCACAGCTCCAATGACGCTAAGTCTTATGACTTTCTACTAAACCACCTTTGCATTTTAATGATATTGGTATATCCAGCTAGGATGGCCATAGGATGGCTTTTACTGTTAGTCTGCTATATAGAGATAAGAGATAAAGGTGGGAAAGTAATAACAGAGAGTGATTTTAAACATTTTGTGAAATACTCACCTGTAAAATGGGTATTATAAGTATGTCACACACCCCGCTTCAAGATATCCATAACATGTGGGTAGTACTGACCTGAAGAGGGCGTTCTGCAGAGATGACAGTAAAAAGAAAGCCCCTCCCTGATCCATAAATACCTGGGACCTCCCACTCATTACCCAGTATAAAGAAGCAGTAAGGTAAGGGACCAGGAAGAGGCAAATATAAGACAAAACAACGCAAAGTTCACAATATAAAGGATCCAGAATACAAGAAGGGCGGGTGAAGCGGGGTGTGTGACATACTTATAATACCCATTTTACAGGTGAGTATTTCACAAAATGGTATTATTCTAAGTATGTCACACACCCCGCTTCAAGATATCCATAACATGTGGGACATCCAATAGCAGTGTCCATAAAAGGGCGGGGATCCAAAACAAGGCAACAAGGTACAACTTAAACCACAACAGCTTGCAGAACTTTGCGGCCAAAAACAGCATCCGCTGAGGCCCGAACATCAACCTTGTAAAACTTGGAAAAAGTGTGGACAGAGGACCAAGTAGCGGCCTTACAAACTTGCTCAACAGAGGCCTGGTGCTGAAAAGCCCAGGACGCCCCAACAGCACGAGTAGAATGAGCAGTGACATGAAAAGGGGGACTCCTCCCCTTGGCAGAATAGGCCCCAATGATGGCCTGACGAATCCATTTACTAATGGAAGATTTGGCAGGAGCCAAACCCTTCCTAGGCCCAAAGGGCACCACAAAAAAAGCATCAGTCTTACGAAAAGAAGACGTAACCACCAGATAATATTTCACAACACGAACTACATCCAAGGAATGCAGCGCCCTTTCCTTGTCGTTGCTGGGATTAGGACATAGAGAAGGCAGAACAATGTTCTGATTCAGATGAAAGGCAGAGACCACCTTAGGAAGAAAATCCGGCTTGAAACGAAAGACCACCTTGTCCTGATGCCTTTCGAAGTACGGAGCTTTAATGGACAAAGCTGCCAACTCAGAAACACGCCTAACCGAAGTGATAGCCACCAAAAAGGCCACCTTTTGAGTAAGTGAAGACAAAGCAACCTCATTCAAGGGCTCAAATGGAGGACCCTGAAGAGCAGAAAGAACCAGGTTCAAATCCCAAACTGGAACAAAGGGCTTCCTAGGAGGCCGTACATGCGTAACTCCTTGGAAAAAGGTCTTGACTAAGGGATGAAGTGCAAAGGACCTTTGGAAGAACACCGCCAGGGCAGAAACCTGCCCCTTCAAGGTACTAAGTTGGAGCCCCAGATCCAGACCATGCTGAAGAAACTCCAGGATTCTGGGAATGGAGAACTCCCGACAAGAGAAAGACCTACCTTCACACCAGTCAATATAGGACCTCCAGGTCCTATAGTAAATAGTAGAGGAAGACCGCTTCCTGGCGCTAAGAGTCTGAATCACCGCGTCAGAAAGACCTTCTTCCTTCAAGATGGCGGTTTCAGCAGCCACACCGTCAAAGCCAGCGATGGTAAATTGGGATAGCGTAGCCGACCCTGGGTGAGCAGGTCCGGCAGTAGAGGCAGAACGAACTGATCCTCTGCCAGCCTTACCAGGTCTGCGAACCAAACCTGCCTTGGCCACCTTGGTGCCACCAGAATCGCCGACGCGCCCTCCATGGCCAGTTTGCGCACCACTCTGGCTACCATTGGAAACGGAGGGAACAGGTAAAGAAATCCCAGATCCCTCCAGTTCAGGGACATGGCATCCACCGCCAGGGCCAGTGGATCCTGCGAGAGAGATACAAATACCGGAAGCTTGTGATTGTGACGAGAGGCAAAGAGGTCCACCGCCGGGAACCCCCACCTGAGGCAAATCGAGCGAAACGCCTGGGGACTGAGAGACCACTCCCCCTGACGAGAGGAGGCCCTGCTCAGAGAGTCCACCTCCATGTTCTCCACTCCCGGAATGTAGACTGCTGAGATACACGGGACGTGGCTCTCCGCCCAGTCCAGAATCAAAGACACTTCCCTGAGGGCACTCCTGCTGCTAGTCCCCCCCTGGTGATTGATGTAAGCAACCGCCGTCCGGTTGTCCGACCGGACCTGAACTGGCAGGCCCTGCAACTGATGAGTCAAGCGAAACAGAACCAACCTGATGGCTCTCAACTCCAGAACATTGATGGGCTCGTGAGCCTCCTGCGGGCCCCACAGACCCAGAAACTGGAGGTCCTTCCAAACACCCCCCCAACCTGACAGACTGGCATCTGTGGTGACTGTTTCCCAACACGGTGCCAGAAAAGATCTGCCCTTCAACAGATTGACAGACCCCAGCCACCATTGCAGGGATCGACGAACTCGGGGAGTAATCAGGAAGGACTGATCCAACGATAGAGGAGACTTGTCCCAAACCTTCAACAGATGAAGCTGAAGCGTCCTTGTATGAAACTGCGCAAAGGGAACTGCCTCGAATGAGGCCACCATTAACCCCACCAGCCTCATCCCTAGCCGGATGGTCGGACGAGGGGCCGACAAGAGAAGCCGAACTAACTCCTGAATCGAAAGAATCTTGGCCTGGGGCAGAAACACCCTGGCCTGCGAAGTGTCCAGAGACATTCCCAGAAAGGTCACTACTCTGGACGGAGAAAGAGAAGACTTGGGGTGGTTGATCACCCAACCGAACCTCTCCAGAGTGGACACCACCACTCTGGTGTCCAACTCCGCTTGGTTGAAGGAAGAGGCCATGATCAGAAGATCGTCCAAATAGGGCACAATGCGGATACCCTGAACCCTGAGCAGAGCCATCACCCCCGCCAGCACCTTGGTGAACACCCGAGGAGCCGAGGTGAGACCGAAAGGGAGTGCCACAAACTGAAAGTGCCGATCCTCCACCACGAACCTGAGAAACCTCTGGTGTGCTGGAAAAATCAGAACGTGTAGATAAGCATCCTTGATGTCTATGGACGTCAGAAAGTCTCCCCGACGAAGAGAGTGGATAGCCGAACGCAGCGTTTCCATGCCGAATTTCCGCGGCCGGATGAACCTGTTGAGAAACTTCAGATCCAAGATGGGTCGGACCGATCCATCCTTCTTGGGTACCGTGAACCGATTGGAATAAAAACCCCTGCCCTGATCTGAGGGGGGCACTGGGCAAATGACAGCCATGTCCAGAAGATTCTCTACTGCCACCAGGAGCCCCTGCGCCGCCAGAGGCTCCGAAGGCATCCGAGACCTGAAAAATCTGGAAGGGGGGCGGAGCTTGAACTCCAGCTTGTAACCGGAAGACACCACTTCCCGGATCCATCTGTCCGAGACCTCCTGATCCCAGATCTGGGAGAAGTGTCGCAGCCGTCCCCCCACCCGCATGGGTGAGGGCGCCCCCTCATTGCTGAGCTGGCTTAGTAGCCGGTTTGGGCTTAGAGCCCCAACTGTATCCTGGACAGGCACGTCCTCTGCCCCTGCTCCCAGAATCTCCTCTGGAAGAGGGGAAGGCAAATCCCCTGCCAGATCTGGCCCCACGAAAGGAGGGGGTAAAGGAAAGGGACGGCGTTGTTTCTTGCGTTGAGGTAACCTACCACCCTTGGTGACAGAGTCCAATTTCTCTCCAAAGAGCCGTAATCCAACAAAAGGTAGAGCCGTCAGTGACCTTTTGGACATAAAATCGGCCGCCCACTGGCGCAACCACACCGACCGCCGAATAGTCACCAGCAGAGCCGACGTCCTACCACACATCATCAAGGTGTCATCCAAGGCTGTTAACACAAAAGATAAAAACAACTCACACCGTTTAAGGCCAAGGAACTCGTCACTACCAGGACGAAGCCCGGAAGAAGTCAACAGATCCCTGACCACGGACCTGGCAGCCAACACCATTAGCGCCGAAGCGCAAACGGGCCGCATGGCTGACCCAACGCTAGCAAAACCATGACAAGCCATCTGGTCAATGCGTTTATCCTCTCCATCCTTGAGGGTGGAACAATCAGGAGTATTTAAAACAGAGGAGTTGGACAACCCCAAAACCGGTGCATCCACCTCGGGGGGGGTTGCCCAGCGCTTAACCGCATCCGAAGGGAAGGGATATTTCTTATCCCACCCCTGAGGAATGCCAGGGAGCCGAGCCGGCCTGTCCCATTCCTTAGCAATAATTTTGTCAAAATGTCTTTGCGTAGGAAACTCCAAGCGCGGCCTGGATTCCTCAAACAACTCACCCTTCTGCTGTGGCGCCTCCTCGGGAGGGGAAATATTCAGAACCTCAAACATCAGAGCCAGAGCGTGAGGAGTATCCGAGGATCTCCCCAAGTCACCAAGCTCGGCATCAGCGCCAAAAGACTGCTCATCGTCCGAAATATCTGAATCCTCATAAACCTCCCCTTCCTCTAGCGGGGAATAATCAGACCAATCCAGATTATTAACATCATCAAGGTCATCCACCGGCGGAGCCAGCGACAAATGCTTTCTCTTAGCCGGAGCCTTACGGGCGACCGAACTGGAGAGAATTTTCTCAAGGTTGGCCAATCTGGCGCACATCTCAGATTGCAGCTCCCTGCCCATGACAACGTCACACGGGGTGCGTATCAAGGTGGGAGGGGGAGATGAAGCGACCGGCGGTGCTGACCCAGACGCCTGGGGTTCGGACTGCCGCGTAATAGTTTGCTGTGCACAAGGTATACAAAGAAGCACATCGTCCCCAGAAATGGATACCCCACACAACATACACTTCCGGGGTTGCCCTGAAGGGGTCCCGAGCCCAGTATCCGGGGATGCCTCCATAAGGTGAACTTTAAGTAGTCGCTATGACCCAGGGAATTACGCCAATAAGCAACCCATGTCCCGAGTGGGAGGATTTATGATCAATAAAATTGAACCCAGGGACCTAGTACCGGGAGAAACCCCCTAAATACCACTGAAGATCCACCTGAAAGACAGAAATAACCCAATAAATGCCAAATAGGACTACTAGAATGAAATAATGAATGAATGAATAGGGCCCACAGGGCCACTCACAGATCCGTCGGGAGCGGGAGTAATGGAGACCTCGCACTGTCCATGAGGGGAGAAGCAGGCCGAGATTGGGGCGTGGTCAGCGCGGACCGCGCGAAGATCATGTTCCGCCCCCTTCCTGTCACCAGTAAGGAGCAACAAGCTCCGCAGCGGCGCCAGAAGTAGAGGGGGCGGGCCGCGGTGACGCACCGAAAGCCCGGCCCCGCCCCCCCCGACGTAGACGCGAGGGAAGAAGCTCCCTCACTCACTGCCCCTCAGAGACCGGCGCCGCCGAAGTCCCGCGGCGCCGGTCAAAGTGACACCGACAGCGGGTGCGACCGCAGAGTCCTGCGGAGCACCCGCCCCGCACTGCGGGAAGCACACAGTCAATGGGGGGCTGGCCGCGGCAGCGCGCTAAAGGCCGGCCCCTCACAAAAGTGAAGAAACCGGCGCCCCGGCTGCAATGGCGGCCGCGGCGCCGCGAGAATAGACAGTAGAAAACACATACCATTCATTGTCACACCACACAAAATAATGTTAATAAAGTGAATAAAGCTAATAACGCCTAGCCCTAAGGGAGGGACCCCCAACCCCCACTGTGGTAAAAAGGGGACTGTGGAGGGACCATCCAGGGGTAAATATCAGGGGATGGGGCATCCCAAACCGGGATCACCTACCCGGTGTAACCGCCTACCCTCTTATGTAGGGTCTCACGGTGGAGCTCTGCTCCTAAGCACCAGATGTGCCAATATACCCTCGCTCGGGCCAGCAGCCAAGACTGTGGAGGCATGTCTCTAAGGTCAATCCAGGGAAAAAGGGGTCAGAGCGGAAATAATTAAATAACGGGCCGGGAGTTATCCCGGCTACCTGAAATCCCCCTGTGCAAGGAGGAGACATCATCTTCTGACTTGCTCGCCGTCTGCAGAGATGGAAAACTGGGTAATGAGTGGGAGGTCCCAGGTATTTATGGATCAGGGAGGGGCTTTCTTTTTACTGTCATCTCTGCAGAACGCCCTCTTCAGGTCGGTACTACCCACATGTTAAGGATATCTTGAAGCGGGGTGTGTGACATACTTAGAATAATATTAATCTAGCATTCTTCCATCTGTATCATAAGCTACCTAATGGTCAAAAAGTATTGATCAAACCTGGAGGAAACAGATAAGGCACTTGCATAACTATATCACCAATATAAACCTAGCAATTCTGTATAATGCCCACAGCCTGTCATCTAATTAATACCTTCCAAACAACAATGGCATCGAGCATTGTTCTACTTTAATGGGTTAGTTTGGCCAGGCTTTAACAACCCTCCTCAAAAACACATACCTGCTGTCGGGTAAATGCGTGTCACCAATGTTCCCTCTAAGCTGGAGCAGCGGCTGTGCGGAGTAGCGAGGGAGCTGGGCGATGCCCGATGAAAGGTGGGCAATCGGAAAAAAGATTAAAACAGTGGTACATCTACTAAAAAAAGCAAAACACAGTAAACAAAAAGATATATGCTATTTATATCTGAATGGCTGGCGATGGGAGCGCGTGCACAGCCCAAAGATGCGGTCACCCCATGTTTACATCTGGGATGCCCCAGGGTTAGGCTGGGAGGTTTATTCCACATTAGATGATCTAATCTTACTGGCACTTAGTTCCCACAGCACATGCATGGGCTGCTGCTGCTGACTGCTCTGACTACTGCTGGCTGCTGCTCTGACTACTGCTGGCTGCTGCTCTGACTGCTATTGGCTGCTCTGATTGCTGCTGGCTGCTGCTCTGACTGCTACTGGCTGCTGCTCTGACTGCTGCTGGCTGCTGCTCTGACTGCTGCTGGCTGCTGCTCTGACTGCTGCTGGCTGCTGCTCTGACTGCTACTGGCTGCTCTGACTGCTACTGGCTGCTGCTCTGACTGCTGCTCTGACTGCTCTGACTGCTCTGACTGCTGCTGGCTGCTGCTCTGACTGCTACTGGCTGCTGCTCTGACTGCTACTGGCTGCTGCTCTGACTGCTGCTGGCTGCTGCTCTGACTGCTGCTCTGACTGCTACTGGCTGCTGCTCTGACTGCTACTGGCTGCTGCTCTGACTGCTACTGGCTGCTGCTCTGACTGCTACTGGCTGCTGCTCTGACTGCTGCTGGCTGCTGCTCTGACTGCTGCTCTGACTGCTACTGGCTGCTCTGACTGCTGCTGGCTGCTGCTCTGACTGCTGCTCTGACTGCTGCTGGCTGCTGCTCTGACTGCTACTGGCTGCTGCTCTGACTGCTACTGGCTGCTGCTCTGACTGCTACTGGCTGCTGCTCTGACTACTGCTGGCTGCTGCTCTGACTGCTGCTCTGACTGCTACTGGCTGCTCTGACTGCTGCTGGCTGCTGCTCTGACTGCTGCTCTGACTGCTGCTGGCTGCTGCTCTGACTGCTGCTGGCTGCTGCTCTGACTGCTGCTGGCTGCTGCTCTGACTGCTACTGGCTGCTGCTCTGACTGCTACTGGCTGCTGCTCTGACTGCTGCTGGCTGCTGCTCTGACTACTGCTGGCTGCTGCTCTGACTGCTACTGGCTGCTGCTCTGACTACTGCTGGCTGCTGCTCTGACTGCTGCTGGCTGCTGCTCTGACTGCTGCTGGCTGCTGCTCTGACTGCTGCTCTGACTGCTCTGACTGCTACTGGCTGCTCTGACTGCTACTGGCTGCTCTGACTGCTACTGGCTGCTGCTCTGACTGCTGCTGGCTGCTGCTCTGACTGCTGCTGGCTGCTGCTCTGACTGCTACTGGCTGCTGCTCTGATTGCTGCTGGCTGCTGCTCTGACTGCTACTGGCTGGCTGCTCTGACTGCTGCTGGCTGCTGCTCTGACTGCTGCTCTGACTGCTACTGGCTGCTCTGACTGCTGCTGGCTGCTGCTCTGACTGCTGCTGGCTGCTGCTCTGACTGCTACTGGCTGCTGCTCTGACTGCTACTGGCTGCTGCTCTGACTGCTGCTGGCTGCTGCTCTGACTGCTACTGGCTGCTGCTCTGACTGCTGCTGGCTGCTGCTCTGACTGCTGCTGGCTGCTGCTCTGACTACTGCTGGCTGCTGCTCTGACTGCTACTGGCTGCTGCTCTGACTACTGCTGGCTGCTGCTCTGACTGCTGCTGGCTGCTGCTCTGACTACTGCTGGCTGCTGCTCTGACTGCTACTGGCTGCTGCTCTGACTACTGCTGGCTGCTGCTCTGACTGCTACTGGCTGCTGCTCTGACTGCTGCTCTGACTGCTCTGACTGCTACTGGCTGCTCTGACTGCTGGCTGCTGCTCTGACTGCTACTGGCTGCTGCTCTGACTGCTGCTGGCTGCTGCTCTGACTGCTGCTGGCTGCTGCTCTGACTGCTGCTCTGACTGCTCTGACTGCTACTGGCTGCTCTGACTGCTACTGGCTGCTCTGACTGCTACTGGCTGCTGCTCTGACTGCTGCTGGCTGCTGCTCTGACTGCTGCTGGCTGCTGCTCTGACTGCTGCTGGCTGCTGCTCTGACTGCTACTGGCTGGCTGCTCTGACTGCTACTGCTGCTCTGACTGCTGCTGGCTGCTGCTCTGACTGCTACTGGCTGGCTGCTCTGACTGCTGCTGGCTGCTGCTCTGACTGCTGCTCTGACTGCTGCTGGCTGCTGCTCTGACTGCTGCTGGCTGCTGCTCTGACTGCTACTGGCTGCTCTGACTGCTGCTGGCTGCTGCTCTGACTGCTGCTGGCTGCTGCTCTGACTGCTACTGGCTGCTCTGACTGCTGCTGGCTGCTGCTCTGACTGCTACTGGCTGCTGCTCTGACTGCTACTGGCTGCTGCTCTGACTGCTGCTCTGACTGCTACTGGCTGCTCTGACTACTGCTGGCTGCTGCTCTGACTGCTGCTCTGACTGCTACTGGCTGCTCTGACTACTGCTGGCTGCTGCTCTGACTGCTACTGGCTGCTGCTCTGACTGCTGCTGGCTGCTGCTCTGACTGCTGCTGGCTGCTGCTCTGGCTGCTGCTCTGACTGCTGCTGGCTGCTGCTCTGACTGCTGCTGGCTGCTGCTCTGACTGCTGCTCTGACTGCTACTGGCTGCTCTGACTGCTGCTGGCTGCTGCTCTGACTGCTACTGGCTGCTGCTCTGACTGCTACTGGCTGCTGCTCTGACTGCTGCTCTGACTGCTACTGGCTGCTCTGACTACTGCTGGCTGCTGCTCTGACTGCTACTGGCTGCTCTGACTACTGCTGGCTGCTGCTCTGACTGCTACTGGCTGCTGCTCTGACTGCTGCTGGCTGCTGCTCTGACTGCTGCTGGCTGCTGCTCTGACTACTGCTGGCTGCTGCTCTGACTGCTACTGGCTGCTGCTCTGACTGCTGCTGGCTGCTGCTCTGACTGCTGCTGGCTGCTGCTCTGGCTGCTGCTCTGACTGCTGCTGGCTGCTGCTCTGACTGCTGCTGGCTGCTGCTCTGGCTGCTGCTCTGACTGCTGCTGGCTGCTGCTCTGACTGCTACTGGCTGCTGCTCTGACTGCTGCTGGCTGCTGCTCTGACTGCTGCTGGCTGCTGCTCTGGCTGCTGCTCTGACTGCTACTGGCTGCTGCTCTGACTGCTGCTGGCTGCTGCTCTGACTACTTCTGGCTGCTGCTCTGACTGCTACTGGCTGCTGCTCTGACTGCTGCTGGCTGCTGCTCTGACTACTGCTGGCTGCTGCTCTGACTGCTACTGGCTGCTGCTCTGACTGCTACTGGCTGCTCTGACTACTGCTGGCTGCTGCTCTGACTGCTGCTGGCTGCTGCTCTGGCTGCTGCTCTGACTGCTGCTGGCTGCTGCTCTGACTGCTACTGGCTGCTGCTCTGACTACTGCTCTGACTGCTACTGGCTGCTCTGACTGCTACTGGCTGCTGCTCTGACTGCTGCTCTGACTGCTCTGACTGCTACTGGCTGCTCTGACTGCTACTGGCTGCTGCTCTGACTGCTGCTGGCTGCTGCTCTGACTGCTGCTGGCTGCTGCTCTGACTGCTGCTGGCTGCTGCTCTGACTGCTGCTGGCTGCTGCTCTGACTGCTGCTCTGACTGCTACTGGCTGCTCTGACTGCTACTGGCTGCTGCTCTGACTGCTGCTCTGACTGCTACTGGCTGCTCTGACTGCTACTGGCTGCTGCTCTGACTGCTACTGGCTGCTGCTCTGACTGCTACTGGCTGCTCTGACTGCTGCTGGCTGCTGCTCTGACTGCTACTGGCTGCTGCTCTGACTGCTACTGGCTGCTCTGACTGCTACTGGCTGCTGCTCTGACTGCTGCTCTGACTGCTACTGGCTGCTCTGACTGCTGCTGGCTGCTGCTCTGACTGCTGCTGGCTGCTGCTCTGACTGCTACTGGCTGCTCTGACTGCTGCTGGCTGCTGCTCTGACTGCTACTGGCTGCTGCTCTGACTGCTACTGGCTGCTCTGACTACTGCTGGCTGCTGCTCTGACTGCTGCTGGCTGCTGCTCTGACTGCTGCTCTGACTGCTGCTGGCTGCTGCTCTGACTGCTACTGGCTGCTGCTCTGACTGCTACTGGCTGCTGCTCTGACTGCTACTGGCTGCTGCTCTGACTGCTACTGGCTGCTGCTCTGACTGCTACTGGCTGCTGCTCTGACTGCTGCTGGCTGCTCTGACTACTGCTGGCTGCTGCTCTGACTGCTGCTCTGACTGCTGCTGGCTGCTGCTCTGACTGCTACTGGCTGCTGCTCTGACTGCTGCTGGCTGCTCTGACTACTGCTGGCTGCTGCTCTGACTGCTGCTCTGACTGCTACTGGCTGCTGCTCTGACTACTGCTCTGACTGCTCTGACTGCTACTGGCTGCTCTGACTGCTACTGGCTGCTGCTCTGACTGCTGCTCTGACTGCTCTGACTGCTACTGGCTGCTCTGACTGCTACTGGCTGCTCTGACTGCTACTGGCTGCTGCTCTGACTGCTGCTGGCTGCTGCTCTGACTGCTGCTGCTCTGACTGCTACTGGCTGCTGCTCTGATTGCTGCTGACTGCTGCTCTGACTGCTGCTGGCTGCTGCTCTGACTGCTGCTCTGACTGCTACTGGCTGCTCTGACTGCTACTGGCTGCTGCTCTGACTGCTACTGGCTGCTGCTCTGACTGCTGCTGGCTGCTGCTCTGACTGCTACTGGCTGCTCTGACTGCTGCTGGCTGCTGCTCTGACTGCTACTGGCTGCTGCTCTGACTGCTACTGGCTGCTGCTCTGACTACTGCTGGCTGCTGCTCTGACTGCTGCTGGCTGCTGCTCTGACTGCTGCTGGCTGCTGCTCTGACTGCTACTGGCTGCTGCTCTGACTACTGCTGGCTGCTGCTCTGACTGCTGCTGGCTGCTGCTCTGACTGCTACTGGCTGCTGCTCTGACTGCTGCTGGCTGCTGCTCTGACTGCTACTGGCTGCTGCTCTGACTGCTACTGGCTGCTGCTCTGACTGCTCTGGCTGCTCTGACTACTGCTGGCTGCTGCTCTGACTGCTACTGGCTGCTCTGACTACTGCTGGCTGCTGCTCTGACTGCTACTGGCTGCTGCTCTGACTGCTACTGGCTGCTGCTCTGACTGCTCTGGCTGCTCTGACTACTGCTGGCTGCTGCTCTGACTGCTGCTGGCTGCTCTGACTGCTAATGGCTGCTCTGACTGCTGCTGGCTGCTGCTCTGACTGCTGCTGGCTGCTGCTCTGACTGCTAATGGCTGCTGCTCTGACTGCTGCTTGCTGCTGCTCTGACTGCTACTGGCTGCTGCTCTGACTGCTGGCTGCTGCTCTGACTGCTACTGGCTGCTGCTCTGACTGCTACTGGCTGCTGCTCTGACTACTGCTGGCTGCTGCTCCGACTGCTGCTGGCTGCTGCTCTGACTGCTAATGGCTGCTCTGACTGCTAATGGCTGCTCTGACTGCTGCTGGCTTCTCTGACTGCTAATGGCTGCTCTGACTGCTGCTGGCTGCTGCTCTGACTGCTGCTGGCTGCTGCTCTGACAGCTGCTCTGACTGCTACTGGCTGCTCTGACTACTGATGGCTGCTGCTCTGACTGCTGCTGGCTGCTGCTCTGACTGCTGCTCTGACTGCTGCTGGCTGCTGCTCTGACTGCTACTGGCTGCTGCTCTGACTGCTACTGGCTGCTGCTCTGACTGCTACTGGCTGCTGCTCTGACTACTGCTGGCTGCTGCTCTAACTGCTGCTGGCTGCTGCTCTGACTGCTGCTGGCTGCTGCTCTGACTGCTGCTGGCTGCTGCTCTGACTGCTGCTGGCTGCTCTGACTGCTGCTGGCTGCTACTCTGACTGCTGCTTCTGACTGCTCTGACTGCTGCTGGCTGCTGCTCTGACTGCTGCTGGCTGCTGCTCTGACTGCTGGCTGCTGCTCTGACTGCTGCTGCTGACTGCTCTGACTGCTGCTGGCTGCTGCTCTGACTGCTACTGGCTGCTGCTCTGACTGCTGGCTGCTGCTCTGACTGCTGCTGGCTGCTGCTCTGACTGCTACTGGCTGCTGCTCTGACTGCTGCTGGCTGCTGCTCTGACTGCTACTGGCTGCTGCTCTGACTGCTGGCTGCTGCTCTGACTGCTACTGGCTGCTGCTCTGACTGCTGGCTGCTGCTCTGACTGCTGCTGGCTGCTGCTCTGACTGCTGGCTGCTGCTCTGACTGCTGCTGGCTGCTGCTCTGACTGCTACTGGCTGCTGCTCTGACTGCTGCTGGCTGCTGCTCTGACTGCTGGCTGCTGCTCTGACTGCTACTGGCTGCTGCTCTGACTGCTGGCTGCTGCTCTGACTGCTACTGGCTGCTGCTCTGACTGCTACTGGCTGCTGCTCTGACTGCTGCTCTGGCTGCTGCTCTGACTGCTGCTCTGACTGCTGCTCTGACTGCTACTGGCTGCTGCTCTGACTGCTACTGGCTGCTGCTCTGACTATTGCTGGCTGCTGCTCTGACTGCTGCTGGCTGCTGCTCTGACTGCTGCTGGCTGCTGCTCTGACTGCTGCTGGCTGCTCCGACTGCTACTGGCTGCTGCTCTGACTGCTGCTGGCTGCTGCTCTGACTGCTGCTGGATGCTGCTCTGACTGCTGCTGGATGCTGCTCTGACTGCTACTGGCTGCTGCTCTGACTGCTACTGGCTGCTGCTCTGACTGCTGCTGGCTGCTGCTCTGACTACTGCTGGCTGCTGCTCTGACTGCTGCTGGATGCTGCTCTGACTGCTGCTGGCTTCTGCTCCGAATGCTGCTGGCTGCTGCTCTGACTGCTGGCTGCTGCTCTGACTACTGCTGGCTGCTGCTCTGACTACTGCTGGCTGCTGCTCTGACTGCTGCTGGCTGCTGCTCTGACTGCTGCTGGCTGCTGCTCTGATTGCTGCTGGCTGCTGCTCTGACTACTGCTGGCTGCTGCTCTGACTGCTGCTGGCTGCTGCTCTGACTGCTGCTGGATGCTGATCTGACTGCTACTGGCTGCTGCTCTGACTGCTGCTCTGACTGCTGCTGGCTGCTGCTGACTGCTGCTGGCTGCTCCAGACTGCTGCTGGCTGCTGCTCTGACTGCTGCTGGCGGCTCCGACTGCTGCTGGCTGCTGCTCCGACTGCTGCTGGCTGCTGCTCTGACTGCTGCTGGCTGCTCCGACTGCTACTGGCTGCTGCTCTGACTGCTGCTGGCTGCTGCTCTGACTGCTACTGGCTGCTGCTCTGACTGCTGCTCTGACTGCTGCTGGCTGCTGCTCTGACTGCTACTGGCTGCTGCTCTGACTGCTGCTCTGACTGCTGGCTGCTGTTCTGACTGCTACTGGCTGCTGCTCTGACTGCTGGCTGCTGCTCTGACTGCTACTGGCTGCTGCTCTGACTGCTGGCTGCTGCTCTGACTGCTACTGGCTGCTGCTCTGACTGCTGGCTGCTGCTACTGGCTGCTGCTCTGACTGCTGCTGGCTGCTGCTCTGACTGCTGCTGGCTGCTGCTCTGACTGCTGCTGGCTGCTGCTGGCTGCTACTGGCTGCTGCTCTGACTGCTGCTGGCTGCTGCTCTGACTGCTACTGGCTGCTGCTACTGGCTGCTGCTCTGACTGCTGCTGGCTGCTACTCTGACTGCTACTGGCTGCTGCTACTGGCTGCTGCTCTGACTGCTGCTGGCTGCTACTCTGACTGCTACTGACTGCTGCTACTGGCTGCTGCTCTGACTGCTGCTGGCTGCTGCTCTGACTGCTGCTGGCTGCTGCTGGCTGCTGCTCTGACTGCTGCTGGCTGCTGCTGGCTGCTGCTCTGACTGCTGCTGGCTGCTGCTCTGACTGCTGCTGGCTGCTGCTCTGACTGCTGCTGGCTGCTGCTCTGACTACTGCTGGCTGCTGCTCTGACTGCTGCTCTGACTGCTACTGGCTGCTGCTCTGACTGCTGGCTGCTGCTCTGACTGCTACTGGCTGCTGCTCTGACTGCTACTGGCTGCTGCTCTGACTGCTGGCTGCTGCTCTGACTGCTGCTGGCTGCTGCTCTGACTGCTGCTGGCTGCTCTGACTGCTGCTGGCTGCTGCTCTGACTGCTAATGGCTGCTCTGACTGCTGCTGGCTTCTCTGACTGCTAATGGCTGCTCTGACTGCTGCTGGCTGCTGCTCTGACTGCTGCTGGCTGCTGCTCTGACTGCTAATGGCTGCTGCTCTGACTGCTGCTGGCTGCTGCTCTGACTGCTACTGGCTGCTGCTCTGACTGCTGGCTGCTGCTCTGACTGCTACTGGCTGCTGCTCTGACTGCTGGCTGCTGCTCTGACTGCTACTGGCTGCTGCTCTGACTGCTGGCTGCTGCTCTGACTGCTGCTACTGGCTGCTGCTCTGACTGCTGCTGGCTGCTGCTCTGACTGCTGCTGGCTGCTGCTCTGACTGCTGCTGGCTGCTGCTACTGGCTGCTGCTCTGACTACTGCTCTGACTGCTGCTCTGACTGCTACTGGCTGCTGCTCTGACTGCTGCTGGCTGCTACTCTGACTGCTACTGGCTGCTGCTCTGACTGCTGCTGGCTGCTACTCTGACTGCTACTGGCTGCTGCTCTGACTGCTGCTGGCTGCTGCTCTGACTGCTACTGGCTGCTGCTCTGACTGCTGGCTGCTGACTGCTGGCTGCTGCTCTGACTGCTGCTGGCTGCTGCTCTGACTGCTGCTGGCTGCTCTGACTGCTAATGGCTGCTCTGACTGCTGCTGGCTTCTCTGACTGCTAATGGCTGCTCTGACTGCTGCTGGCTGCTGCTCTGACTGCTGCTGGCTGCTGCTCTGACTGCTAATGGCTGCTGCTCTGACTGCTGCTCTGACTGCTACTGGCTGCTGCTCTGACTGCTGGCTGCTGCTCTGACTGCTACTGGCTGCTGCTCTGACTGCTACTGGCTGCTGCTCTGACTGCTGCTGGCTGCTGCTCTGACTGCTGCTGGCTGCTGCTCTGACTGCTAATGGCTGCTCTGACTGCTGCTGGCTTCTCTGACTGCTAATGGCTGCTCTGACTGCTGCTGGCTGCTGCTCTGACTGCTGCTGGCTGCTGCTCTGACTGCTAATGGCTGCTGCTCTGACTGCTGCTCTGACTGCTACTGGCTGCTGCTCTGACTGCTGGCTGCTGCTCTGACTGCTACTGGCTGCTGCTCTGACTGCTACTGGCTGCTGCTCTGACTGCTGGCTGCTGCTCTGACTGCTACTGGCTGCTCTGACTGCTAATGGCTGCTCTGACTGCTGCTGGCTGCTGCTCTGACTGCTAATGGCTGCTCTGACTGCTGCTGGCTTCTCTGACTGCTAATGGCTGCTCTGACTGCTGCTGGCTGCTGCTCTGACTGCTGCTGGCTGCTGCTCTGACTGCTAATGGCTGCTGCTCTGACTGCTGCTGGCTGCTGCTCTGACTGCTACTGCTGCTCTGACTGCTGGCTGCTGACTGCTGGCTGCTGCTCTGACTGCTGCTGGCTGCTGCTCTGACTGCTGCTGGCTGCTCTGACTGCTAATGGCTGCTCTGACTGCTGCTGGCTGCTGCTCTGACTGCTGCTGGCTGCTGCTCTGACTGCTGCTGGCTTCTCTGACTGCTAATGGCTGCTCTGACTGCTGCTGGCTGCTGCTCTGACTGCTGCTGGCTGCTGCTCTGACTGCTAATGGCTGCTGCTCTGACTGCTGCTGGCTGCTGCTCTGACTGCTACTGGCTGCTGCTCTGACTGCTGGCTGCTGCTCTGACTGCTACTGGCTGCTGCTCTGACTGCTGGCTGCTGCTCTGACTGCTACTGGCTGCTGCTCTGACTGCTGGCTGCTGCTCTGACTGCTGCTACTGGCTGCTGCTCTGACTGCTGCTCTGACTGCTGCTGGCTGCTGCTCTGACTGCTGCTGGCTGCTGCTCTGACTGCTGCTGGCAGCTGCTGGCTGCTACTGGCTGCTGCTCTGACTACTGCTCTGACTGCTGCTCTGACTGCTACTGGCTGCTGCTCTGACTGCTGCTGGCTGCTACTCTGACTGCTACTGGCTGCTGCTCTGACTGCTGCTGGCTGCTACTCTGACTGCTACTGGCTGCTGCTACTGGCTGCTGCTCTGACTGCTGCTGGCTGCTGCTCTGACTGCTGCTGGCTGCTGCTCTGACTGCTACTGGCTGCTGCTCTGACTGCTACTGGCTGCTGCTACTGGCTGCTGCTCTGACTGCTGCTGGCTGCTACTCTGACTGCTACTGGCTGCTGCTCTGACTGCTGCTGGCTGCTGCTCTGACTGCTACTGGCTGCTGCTACTGGCTGCTGCTCTGACTGCTGCTGGCTGCTACTCTGACTGCTACTGGCTGCTGCTACTGGCTGCTGCTCTGACTGCTGCTGGCTGCTACTCTGACTGCTACTGGCTGCTGCTACTGGCTGCTGCTCTGACTGCTGCTGGCTGCTGCTCTGACTGCTGCTGGCTGCTGCTCTGACTGCTACTGGCTGCTGCTCTGACTGCTGCTGGCTGCTGCTCTGACTGCTGCTGGCTGCTGCTCTGACTGCTACTGGCTGCTGCTACTGGCTGCTGCTCTGACTGCTGCTGGCTGCTACTCTGACTGCTACTGGCTGCTGCTACTGGCTGCTGCTCTGACTGCTGCTGGCTGCTGCTCTGACTGCTGCTGGCTGCTGCTCTGACTACTGCTGGCTGCTGCTGACTGCTCTGACTGCTGCTCTGACTGCTACTGGCTGCTGCTCTGACTGCTACTGGCTGCTGCTCTGACTGCTACTGGCTGCTGCTCTGACTGCTGGCTGCTGCTCTGACTGCTACTGGCTGCAGCTCTGACTGCTGGCTGCTGCTCTGACTGCTGCTGGCTTCTGCTCTGACTGCTGCTGGCTGCTCTGACTGCTGCTGGCTGCTGCTCTGACTGCTACTGGCTGCTGCTCTGACTGCTGCTGGCTGCTCTGACTGCTAATGGCTGCTCTGACTGCTGCTGGCTTCTCTGACTGCTAATGGCTGCTCTGACTGCTGCTGGCTGCTGCTCTGACTGCTGCTGGCTGCTGCTCTGACTGCTGCTGGCTGCTCTGACTGCTAATGGCTGCTCTGACTGCTGCTGGCTTCTCTGACTGCTAATGGCTGCTCTGACTGCTGCTGGCTGCTGCTCTGACTGCTACTGGCTGCTGCTCTGACTGCTAATGGCTGCTGCTCTGACTGCTGCTTGCTGCTGCTCTGACTGCTAATGGCTGCTCTGACTGCTGCTGGCTTCTCTGACTGCTAATGGCTGCTCTGACTGCTGCTGGCTGCTGCTCTGACTGCTACTGGCTGCTGCTCTGACTGCTAATGGCTGCTGCTCTGACTGCTGCTGGCTGCTGCTCTGACTGCTAATGGCTGCTGCTCTGACTGCTGCTTGCTGCTGCTCTGACTGCTACTGGCTGCTGCTCTGACTGCTGGCTGCTGCTCTGACTGCTACTGGCTGCTGCTCTGACTGCTACTGGCTGCTGCTCTGACTACTGCTGGCTGCTGCTCCGACTGCTGCTGGCTGCTGCTCTGACTGCTGGCTGCTGCTCTGACTGCTACTGGCTGCTGCTCTGACTGCTACTGGCTGCTGCTCTGACTACTGCTGGCTGCTGCTCCGACTGCTGCTGGCTGCTGCTCTGACTGCTAATGGCTGCTCTGACTGCTAATGGCTGCTCTGACTGCTGCTGGCTTCTCTGACTGCTAATGGCTGCTCTGACTGCTGCTGGCTGCTGCTCTGACTGCTGCTGGCTGCTGCTCTGACTGCTGCTGGCTGCTACTCTGACTGCTGCTGGCTGCTGCTCTGACTGCTGCTGGCTGCTGCTCTGACTGCTGCTGGCTGCTGCTCTGACTGCTGGCTGCTGCTCTGACTGCTACTGGCTGCTGCTCTGACTGCTGGCTGCTGCTCTGACTGCTGCTACTGGCTGCTGCTCTGACTGCTGCTGGCTGCTGCTCTGACTGCTGCTGGCTGCTGCTCTGACTGCTGCTGGCTGCTACTGGCTGCTGCTCTGACTGCTGCTCTGACTGCTACTGGCTGCTGCTCTGACTGCTGCTGGCTGCTACTCTGACTGCTACTGGCTGCTGCTCTGACTGCTGCTCTGACTGCTGCTGGCTGCTGCTACTGGCTGCTGCTCTGACTGCTGCTGGCTGCTACTCTGACTGCTACTGGCTGCTGCTACTGGCTGCTGCTCTGACTGCTGCTGGCTGCTGCTCTGACTGCTGCTGGCTGCTGCTCTGACTGCTACTGGCTGCTGCTCTGACTGCTGCTGGCTGCTGCTCTGACTGCTACTGGCTGCTGCTACTGGCTGCTGCTCTGACTGCTGCTGGCTGCTACTCTGACTGCTACTGGCTGCTGCTACTGGCTGCTGCTCTGACTGCTGCTGGCTGCTACTCTGACTGCTACTGGCTGCTGCTACTGGCTGCTGCTCTGACTGCTGCTGGCTGCTGCTCTGACTGCTACTGGCTGCTGCTGCTGACTGCTCTGACTGCTGCTCTGACTGCTACTGGCTGCTGCTCTGACTGCTACTGGCTGCTGCTGACTGCTCTGACTGCTGCTGGCTGCTGCAACATGGATTCAGTATAAACAGTGTGTGGCAGGGGCGCAATGTAGGGACCTCTGTAGAACTAGGTCACACTATGTCTTCAGATTTAAGAAGCTGGCTTACCTCCAGAAAGGGCAGGGTGTGATCTACAGCATCATGGCTGCCACCGCTACTGCAGACGCTTCCCTCTGGCCATGCCTGAGCCGGGCTACGATAAAATGGCCGCCGCCATGCGCCCAACACACAAGCCATGGGCACACGTCGCTCCATCGTCAGCATCCTGAAAATCCTCACTGCCAACAGCGACCATGCGGACAGTGCGAGGCCCAGCCAATCAGGGTGACGCGGGGGCAAGGACCAAATCCCAGTCTCTGCAACGCCATATCACCCTTAAAGTGGACCAAAACCCAGGATTTTCACTATCCTGGGTTATAGGCCACTCCCCCGATCCGGGGTGCCCCACTGTGTGAAAGTCCCCCAATCGCCACAGCCAACTCACCTCACTGCGGGGCATGCGCGGCCGCTCGTCCAATCAGCTGCACTATAAGTGGTCCTCTGGGGAGCAGGGGGGTGAGAGGGACAGGAGGGGTCCTCAGGTGAGCAGAGGGGATGAGAGGGACAGGAGGGGTCCTCAGGTGAGCAGGAGGTGAGAGGGGCAGGAGGGGTCCTCAGGTGAGCAGGGGGTGAGAGGGGCAGGAGGGGTCCTCAGGTGAGCAGGGGGTGAGAGGGGCAGGAGGGGTCCTCAGGTGAGCAGGAGGTGAGAGGGGCAGGAGGGGTCCTCAGGTGAGCAGGGGGTGAGAGGGGCAGGAGGGGTCCTCTGGTGAGCAGGGGGGGAGGGGCAGGAGGGGTCCTATGGTGAGCAGGGGGGTGAGAGGGGCAGGAGGGGTTCTCTGGTGAGCAGGGGGTGAGAGGGTCAGGAGGGGTCCTCTGGTGAGCAGATGGTAAGAGGGGCAGGAGGGGTCCTCTGGTGAGCAGGGGGGTGAGAGGGGCAGGAGGGGTCCTCTGGTGAGCAGGGGGGTGAGAGGGGCAGGAGGGGTCTTCTGGTGAGCAGGGGGGTGAGAGGGGCAGGAGGGGACCTCTGGTGAGCAGGGGGTGAGAGGGGCAGGAGGGGTCCTCTGGTGAGCAGAGGGGGTGAGAGGGGCAGGAGGGGTCCTCTGGTGAGCAGGGGGGTGAGAGGGGCAGGAGGGGACCTCTGGTGAGCAGGGGGGTGAGAGGGGTAGGAGGGGTCCTCTGGTGAGCAGGGGGTGAGAGGGGCAGGAGGGGTCCTCTGGTGAGCAGATGGTGGGTTGGAGGGGCAGGAGGGGTCCTCTGGTGAGCAGGGGGGTGAGAGGGGCAGGAGGGGTCCTCTGGTGAGCAGGGGGGTGAGAGGGGCAGGAGGGGTCTTTTGGTGAGCAGGGGGGTGAGAGGGGCAGGAGGGGACCTCTGGTGAGCAGGGGGTGAGAGGGGCAGGAGGGGTCCTCTGGTGAGCAGGGGGTGAGGGGCAGGAGGGGTCCTCTGGTGAGCAGGGGGTGAGAGGGGCAGGAGGGGTCCTCTGGTGAGCAGATGGTGGGTTGGAGGGGCAGGAGGGGTCCTCTGGTGAGCAGGGGGGTGAGAGGGGCAGGAGGGGTCTTTTGGTGAGCAGGGGGGTGAGAGGGGCAGGAGGGGACCTCTGGTGAGCAGGGGGTGAGAGGGGCAGGAGGGGTCCTCTGGTAAGCAGGGGGTAAGAGGGGCAGGAGGGGTCCTGTGGTGAGCAGGGGGTGAGAGGGGCAGGAGGGGTCCTCATGTGAGCAGGGGTTGAAAGGGGCAGGAGGGGTCCTCTGGTAAGCAGGGGGTAAGAGGGGCAGGAGGGGTCCTGTGGTGAGCAGGGGTTGAAAGGGGCAGGAGGGGTCCTCTGGTGAGCAGAGGGGGGTGAGAGGGGCAGGAGGGGTCCTCTGGTAAGCAGGGGGTGAGAGGGGCAGGAGGGATCCTCTGGGGAGCAGGGGTTGAAAGGGGCAGGAGGGGTCCTCTGGTGAGCAGAGGGGGGTGAGAGGGGCAGGAGGGGTCCTCTGGTGAGCAGGGGGTGAGAGGGGCAGGAGGGGTCCTCTGGTAAGCAGGGGGTAAGAGGGGCAGGAGGGGTCCTGTGGTGAGCAGGGGGTGAGAGGGGCAGGAGGGGTCCTCATGTGAGCAGGGGTTGAAAGGGGCAGGAGGGGTCCTCTGGTAAGCAGGGGGTAAGAGGGGCAGGAGGGGTCCTGTGGTGAGCAGGGGTTGAAAGGGGCAGGAGGGGTCCTCTGGTGAGCAGAGGGGGGTGAGAGGGGCAGGAGGGGTCCTCTGGTAAGCAGGGGGTGAGAGGGGCAGGAGGGATCCTCTGGGGAGCAGGGGTTGAAAGGGGCAGGAGGGGTCCTCTGGTGAGCAGAGGGGGGTGAGAGGGGCAGGAGGGGTCCTCAGGTGAGCAGGGGGGTGAGAGGGGCAGGAGGGGACCTCTGGTGAGCAGGGGGGTGAGAGGGGCAGGAGGGGTCCTCTGGTGAGCAGGGGGGTGAGAGGGGCAGGAGGGGTCCTCTGGTGAGCAGGGGGGTGAGAAGGGAAGGAGGGGTCCTCAGGTGAGCAGGGGGGTGAGAGGGGCAGGAGGGGTCCTCTGGTGAGCAGGGGGTGAGAGGGGCAGGAGGGGACCTCTGGTGAGCAGGGGGGTGAGAGGGGCAGGAGGGGTCCTCTGGTGAGCAGGGGGGTGAGAGGGGCAGGAGGGGACCTCTGGTGAGCAGGGTGTGAGAGGGGCAGGAGGGGTCCTCTGGTGAGCAGAGGGGGTGAGAGGGGCAGGAGGGGTCCTCTGGTGAGCAGGGGGGTGAGAGGGGCAGGAGAGGTCCTCTGGTGAGCAGGGGGTGAGAGGGGCAGGAGGGGTCCTCTGGTGAGCAGGGGGGTGAGAGGGGCAGGAGGGGTCCTCTGGTGAGCAGGGGGGTGAGAGGGGCAGGAGGGGTCCTCTGGTGAGCAGGGGGGGGTGAGAGGGGCAGGAGGGGTCTTCTGGTGAGCAGAGGGGGGTGAGAGGGGCAGGAGGGGTCCGCTGGTGAGCAGGGGGGTGAGAGGGGCAGGAGGGGTCTTCTGGTGAGCAGGGGGGTGAGAGGGGCAGGAGGGGTCTTCTGGTGAGTAAACAAGTTGAATAATAGTGGGGCCCAGCACTGAACCCTGGGATACTCCTCTTACACCTGGGGACCATTCAGAGTAGGGATCATTACCCATAACTCTCTGCACACCATCCTTCAGCCAGTTTTCAATCCAGTTACAAACTCTATTTTCTAACCCTGAAGATCTCAATTTCCCCCAATAATGGGGGACAGTGTCACACTGCACCATCCAGAGACCCCAGATCTGTAGCGCCCCCTCTGCCCAGGCTCCTACTCACCTCCCCATAGAAGCAGCTTCTGCCCTTATAATCAATTATAATATTATACATAGTCACATGATCCTGTGTGTGGTCCCTTAATAGTCCCTCCAGCAATGTCCCCACAATGGGTGAGACAGGTGAGTAATTCCCGGGAGAAGCCCCAGATCCCTTTATAATCAAAGACATGAGACGACTGTATCCAGCCAATGGCGGAGATTGTGTGTCTTCCTTTCCTTGTAAATGTAACAATAACCGGCGCTTACTATAGAATATTGTATCACATGTGCTACTGACAAACCTCCACAGGGAGACCCAAGCAGCTGTTCCCATCTATCACCGGGAGCTGGGAGGGGGCTGCAGCACTACACAACAAGCCTGCCGACACCAGCGTCCCACAGCTACCGCTCCAACGCCAAGAATTACATACGGAGCGTGTGCGGGAGCAGAGCCCAGAGTCCAGGTTATTGCAGGAACAGAGCTGGGTGTGTGCAGGAGCAGAGCCCAGAGTCCAGGTTAGTGCAGGAACAGAGCTGGGTGTGTGCAGGAGCAGAGCCCAGAGTCCAGGAACAGAGCTGGGTGTGCGGGAGCAGAGCCCAGAGTCCAGGTTAGTGCAGGAACAGAGCTGGGTGTGTGCAGGAGCAGAGCCCAGAGTCCAGGTTAGTGCAGGAACAGAGCTGGGTGTGTGCAGGAGCAGAGCCCAGAGTCCAGGTTAGTGCAGGAACAGAGCTGGATGTGTGCGGGAGCAGAGCCCAGAGTCCAGGTTAGTGCAGGAACAGAGCTGGGTGTGTGCAGGAGCAGAGCCCAGAGTCCAGGTTAGTGCAGGAACAGAGCTGGGTGTGTGCAGGAGCAGAGCCCAGAGTCCAGGTTAGTGCAGGAACAGAGCTGGGTGTGTGCGGGAGCAGAGCCCAGAGTCCAGGTTAGTGCAGGAACAGATCTGGGTGTGCGGGGTTCCGGTGTGTGCAGGAGCAGAGCCCAGAGTCCAGGTTAGTGCAGGAGCAGAGCCCAGAGTCCAGGTTAGTGCAGGAACAGAGCTGGGTGTGTGCAGGAGCAGAGCCCAGAGTCCAGGTTAGTGCAGGAACAGAGCCCAGAGTCCAGGTTAGTGCAGGAACAGATCTGGGTGTGAGCAGAGCAGAGCCCAGAGTCCAGGTTAGTGCAGGAACAGAGCTGGGTGTGAGCAGAGCAGAGCCCAGAGTCCAGGTTAGTGCAGGAACAGAGCTGGGTGTGTGGGGTTCCGGTGTGTGCAGGAGCAGAGCCCAGAGTCCAGGTTAGTGCAGGAACAGAGCTGGGTGTGTGCAGGAGCAGAGCCCAGAGTCCAGGTTAGTGCAGGAACAGAGCTGGGTGTGTGCAGGAGCAGAGTCCAGAGTCCAGGTTAGTGCAGGAACAGATCTGGGTGTGAGCAGAGCAGTCCTCTGTAATGCAGCGTGCCACATGATGGGATGGGTTAGGGTTCTCTGCCTTCCTTTACCTCACGCAGTCATAGCTTTTCATAGTCACTGGCCGGCTGAGGCTGTGTGATGTCATCCTGCGTAGAGGGAGGCAGCAGCCCGGGGACCATTCAGAGTAGGGATCATTACC
The DNA here is from genome assembly GCA_027917425.1 of Gastrophryne carolinensis. Lineage (NCBI taxonomy): Eukaryota > Metazoa > Chordata > Amphibia > Anura > Microhylidae > Gastrophryne > Gastrophryne carolinensis. The sequence goes on from JAQIHN010000125.1 coordinate 62,376, forward strand.
CACAACTCTCTGCACACCAGCCTTCAGCCAGTTGTCAATTACAAACTGTATTTTCTAACCCTGAAGCCTCAATTTCCCCAATAATATGTCTATATGGGGGGGGGGGGGTTGTCACACTGTAACATCCAGAGACCCCAGATCTATAGCGCCCCCTCTGTCCAGGCTTCTATCGCCTCCCGATAGAAGCCAATCAGGTTAGTCTGGCAGCTTCTGCCCTTAGTATCACTTATAATATTATACATAGTCACATGATCCTGTAGGTAGTCCCTTAGAAGTCCCTCCTGCAATATTCTAAGTATACAGTACGTCCTGCTCCAGATATAATACTTACACTTGGGTTATCCTCCGCCAGATGGCGCTGCACTGCAGAGACCGCAGCGCTGCTCCACCGCAGTCCCCCGCCAAAGGGTAGGTGGTATAGGCTGATGGTGAGCCTTTCTGGGATGCCCCTCCCGCATTATGTCCACATGCCCCGTGTAGCGGTGGGTCCTGTACAAAGGGCCGCCATCCTCCCTCACTCCCTCATTCTCCCCGTAGCCTTCGGGGAGGAAAGAAGGGGGGGTATGGGTCAGTGCGTATAGTGATTACGTGAATAGATATGTTTACTATTACATGGCCGCCGCCGCGCGCGTCTTTCCCTCATTTGGATGTCCGCGCCGGATGGCGGCGTTGCCTCAGACGCTGCTGTCTATGGGCTTTGAGCTCTTCGGGGGGCGGGGGCCTGGCTTGGCGCGCTCCGCATCACGGTCCGCTCTGGCCCGCCCTGCGAGGTTCGTTCGGCGCCATTTTGTTGTACAGTCGCGTGCGCGCGCGTGTGTAACGGTCCCCCCTTCCGCGGTCTGTAAGTGCCCTCGCAGGCGACCTTTATGCTCATTGCTTACGGTGCATGGTTCTGACGCACTTTTTTTCTCATTGTGTCTTTCAGACGGGTGAATCCAGCGGCTTCTCCCGGCCCGGTGTAATTGTTAGTTGGGCCTAGTTTAATCCTCCCACTTCCCTGCGGGTCATTGGGGCATCCAGGGTAGCTTACGGCTTCAATCCCTACTGGCCTATTGTGACTATTAAATCACCATATGGAGGCATCCCAGGATAATGTGACCGGGGTTCCTTCGGGACAAGCCCGGCTGTGTGTAGCTTGTGGGGTCTTACCTATCAGCGGTGACAATGCACGGGTCTGTGTTCCTTGCGCGCAGTCTGCTAGACTGGCCAGTGTTGAAAAATTGATTGCTTATACCTTAGCGCATAAGGCCACCGCTAAAAAGCGTCACCCCTGATGCCACTCTTTTCCCTACGGAGTCTGACGAGTTGTTGCATCTATATGGCTATACCCCTTCGGACGAAGGGGAGCTGTTCTCTGACTCAGGGTCATCTGGCGAGAGACCCAGGATTCATGACGATTCTGGCTCTGACCCCTGGAGCCCGGATGATACTGACAGGCTGCTGGTTCAGATTTTTGAGGTTTTGTCCATCTCTCCCCCTCTTGCGGCTCCAAGGCAAAGGGGTGAGCTTTTTCATACTGCTAAGGCTCGTCTGGAATTTCCAGAGCAAACCCATTTCAATAACCTCGTGCTTAAGGAGTGGGAACATCCCAGTAGACTTCCCGGAATGCCTAAGAGTTGGGACAGGAAGTATGCCTTTCCTGCTGATATGGTCAAGTGCTGGTCATCGCCCCCCGAGGTCAATGCTCCTATTCTAGGGCTGGCTAACACCTCTATTATGCACTCCCCTGACACTACTACGCTGCGGGATTCTGAGGACCGGCGCATTGACCAATTGGCATGCCATGCCTTTGCTTTTGTGGGGGCGGCACTGCGCCCGGTTTGCGCCTCGGCCATTACATCTGTGGCACTCAGGACCCTGATCAGAAGTGTACTTGAAGGCCCTGATGAATTGCCACCTCATACGTTTAATGCACTGTCTAACTGTGATGTGTTTCTAAACTTTATCCTATCTGCCTCGGACGATTCCATTAGGATGTGTGCCAGATCTTCTGCCTTGGCGGTAGCTATACGCCGCGCGGTTTGGCTGCGCCAGTGGGCTGCTGCTAAGAGGGCCCTTACTGGGCTTCCATTTAAGGGGCTACGCCTGTTTGGGGTCCGCCTAGACCTCTTTGCTAAAGGAGGTAAGTTACCCCAGCGCAGGCGGCAGTCTCTGCCCTTTCGGGGCCAGGGCACCCTTTCACTCCCCTACCGTGGGGCTAAGCAGGGAAAAGGGGGGTCCTTCGCGGGGGCTCATGCAGATTCCTGGCACAGGAGCAGAGGACGACATCCTGGCTCTTCCTGGGGGTCTAAGCCCAAATCCTCTCCCAAGCCCCCTCAGGCATGATGGGGCGCCCTCGCTTCGCGCACGTCTGGAGGCACCACGTCTCACACCGGTGGATTCAGGAGATAGTGTCCTCTGGTTACAAGATTGAGTTTGCTGTGCGGCCCCCCACAAGATTCCTCAGGTCCCGGATCCCCTAGGACCCTGTCTCAGCTCAGGTCTTGATGCTGGCCGTGCAAGGCCTTCTGGATCTGGGGGTCATTTGCAGGGTCCCCTTAAGAGATAGGGGCAAGGGGTTCTATTCCAACCTTTTCACAGTGCCCAAAAAAGATGGGTCCGTCAGGCCCATTCTGGATTTAAAGATTCTCAACAAGTTTGTCAAGAACAGGCGCTTTCACATGGAAACTCTGCGCTCGGCCATCAGCTCCCTCCGCCCAGGGGATTTCATGACGTCTGTGGACATCAAGGATGCTTACCTTCACATCCCTGTGTTCCAGGGACACCAAAGGTTTCTCAGATTCGCGTTGAAAGATCAACACTACCAATTTGTGGCCTTGCCATTTGGCCTCACTTCAGCTCCCAGAGTGTTCACCAAGGTGCTGGCGGGGGTGATGTCTCTGGTAAGGTCAAGGGGCATACGCGTGCTGCCCTACCTGGACGACATACTCATCACCTCTCGGTCCCTACAGGAGGCAGAGTCCTTTGGCTGGGTGATCAATCAAGTCCTCTCTGTCCCCTTCCTCGGTGATCCCGTTCCTGTGAATGATTCTGGATACGGTTCAGTTAAGGATATTCCTTCCTCAACAGAAGGTGGAAGCTCTAACGGCGCAGGTGAGGTTCCTGCTGTCACGTCTCCATCCCTCCCTCAGGCAGGGAATGCAGCTGGTGGGTCTGATGGTGGCGTGCTTCGAGGCGGTGCCTTTTGCTCAGTTTCATTTGAGGCCTCTACAACTTCACCTTCTGTCAGTATGGGACAAGGACCCAACGTCCTTGGACGGGGTCTGTGTGCTATCCCCCTTGGTCAGGCGGTCCCTTTGGTGGTGGCTGGACCCCAGGAACTTGCTGGGGGGCAGGTCCTTTCTGGCCCCCTCCTGGGAGACAGTCACCACGGATGCCAGTCTGTCAGGATGGTGGGGATTCTGGAAGTCCCTGCGGTTCCAGGGGAGGTGGGGCCCTCAGGAGGCCCACTTACCTATCAACATTCTGGAACTACGGGCGATCAGATTGGTTCTGGATCAGTTGACCAATCAACTGCGGGGTTTGTCTGTGCAGGTGCGCTCAGACAACAGGACAGCGGTTGCATACATCAGCCATCAGGGAGGGACCCGGAGCAGGGGGGCCCTCCAGGAGGTGTTGCGGATTCTGACATGGGCGGAGGCCAATGTTCAATGCATTTCGGCTGTGTACATCCCGGGGGCAGAGAATCTCCTGGCAGACTCTCTGAGCAGGGGGACCTCTCGTCAGGGAGAGTGGTCCCTCTGCAACAGGGTATTCCAGTCCCTGTGTCTCTGTTGGGGTCTACCGGATGTGGATCTGTTTGCATCCCGTCATAATCACAAACTCCCGGCATTTGTCTCCCTGTCTCAGGATCCTCTGGCCTTGGCCACGGATGCTCTGTCCATGTCATGGCAGGAATTTCGGCTCCTGTATGTCTTTCCTCCATTCCCCCTGCTGGGCAGGGTCCTGCGCAAGATTGCTCTGGAAGGGGTGCCAGTGATTCTGGTGGCCCCCAGGTGGCCAAGAAGAGTGTGGTTCGCAGACGTGGTGCAAATGGCAGTAGACCAGTACGTTCTGCCAGGAGTGCCAGATCTGCTCACTCAGGGCCCCTTACGCCATCCCAATTTACAAACTCTGGCTTTGACAGCCTGGCTGCTGAAACCTCCATCTTGATGGAGAAAGGCTTGTCTGCCTCGGTGGTTGAGACCATGGTGAAGGCTAGGAAGAAGACTTCTTCTTCCATCTATTATAGGGTGTGGCGTACATTGACTGGTGTGAGTCTAGGTCTCTTCCCTGTCGGGTGTTCTCTATTCCCAGGGTTCTGGAGTTCTTACAGCATGGGTTGAAGTCGGGTCTCCAACTCAGTACTCTGAAGGGTCAGGTTTCTGCCCTGTCTGTCTTTTTTCAGAAGTCTTTTGCTCAGCATTCTCTGGTAAAGACCTTCTTTCAGGGGGTTACTCATGTGCGTCCCCCACGAAAACCTATAGTCCCTGTTTGGGATTTGAACTTGGTTTTGTCTGCCTTGCAGGGTGCTCCCTTTGAACCTATTCAGGATGCTGCTCTGGCTGTACTTACCCTCAAGGTTGTCTTCTGGTGGCTATTACTTCGGTCAGGCGTGTGTCTGAGCTGGCGGCTCTTTCTATTCAGCCCCCATACTATGAGAGACACCAGGATAAGGTGGTGTTCCGATTTAAGCGAGACTTTCTGCCTAAGGTGGTGTCTGCTTTTCATTTGAATCAGGATATTGTTCTTCCTTCATTGTGCCTTAATCCTAGCAATGCTAAGGAAAGGGTTCTGCATTCCTTGGATGTGGTCAGGTGTCTGAAGTATTGCCTGGTAGTCACTGCGTCCATCAGGAAAACTGATGCTCTTTTTGTGGTCCCTTCTGGTCCTAGGAAGGGTTTGGCTCCTGCCAAGTCTACTATCAGCAAGTGGATCCATCAGGCTGTGATTCAGGCCTATTCAAAAACCAAGGGGGAGAAAAATGTGTGCACAGCTTAAAATGTGATCCTCAAAATATATCAGGGTGCTAGAAAAATAGGGACAACAATCTCAAATAGTAACCAAGGTACTGGGCCCTAGACTGGCCCACACAGTCCCTATACAATTAAACTGTACACAACCATAATGTAAAAAATATATATACAAATTTATTATTATTAAATCTTCCTTAGAACAAACAAAGACACAACAAGACTTAATTAAAAAACATATAGACAATAGTTGGGGGAATGGGAGGTCCTCTTTGAGAGCTAATGATGATCAATCACATGGATAATAGGTTAATATCTATAATGACCTTAAAATGGTTAAATGTTGGCGTATGAAAATAAAGAGTATAAGTGTACCAGAGTATATAAAGTGAGTTAAAAGTGTCAGAGTGCCAAGTGCCTGAGTGAAGTAGAAAAGTGGAAAAAACTGTCCAAAATTAATAAGTGCTGAAATCAGTAGTGCACAAAAAGTAAGTGAGTGAAACAATTTTACCTAATATAGATAGTATAGTGCATACGCCAACAAAATAGCCACAAAGTCTTAAGAAACAATTATAAAGTAATACACATCACCAATCCTCGAGCTCCGGACCCCCTGATGCCGCAACTAAACACCGACGCGTTGCGTGGCTTGATGCCACTTCGCCAGGGTGGATACGCTGCCAAACATCTCCTCTCCGTCTTTTATACCCACCCACCATTGGAGCGGCAGGCCGGGGCCCAGTAACAGCTGACACATCTCTGGCTGTGTGTATTGGTGTGCGGGGGCGGGGCATGGGCGGTGTAAAATATCATTGTTTGTGATATTTCTCTCCCTTGTTTTCCTTAACAAGGACTGTTTTGGGCCATCCAGAATCTGATCTCAGCTATAGTAATTTTAGTAGTATTGGCCGAAACCAAAAATCAATAAATGGATTTAATATAAATAGAGCTGATAACATTACAGGGAAATAATAATATATATGAAGTTACAATGTACAAAATTGTAAGCTGTGTCCATAGAAAAAAATGTATACATGTATCCCCACCATACTGCCTATGTGGTGACCTCTTACATGTACCCCACCATACTGCCTATGTGGTGACCTCTTACATGTATCCCCACCATACTGCCTATGTGGTGACCTCTTACATGTATCCCCACCATACTGCCTATGTGGTGATCTCTTACATGTATCCCCACCATACTGCCTATGTGGTGACCTCTTACATGTACCCCACCATACTGCCTATGTGGTGACCTCTTACATGTATCCCCACCATACTGCCTATGTGGTGACCTCTTACATGTATCCCCACCATACTGCCTATGTGGTGATCTCTTACATGTATCCCCACCATACTGCCTATGTGGTGACCTCTTACATGTACCCCACCATACTGCCTATGTGGTGACCTCTTACATGTATCCCCACCATACTGCCTATGTGGTGATCTCTTACATGTATCCCCACCATACTGCCTATGTGGTGACCTCTTACATGTACCCCACCATACTGCCTATGTGGTGACCTCTTACATGTATCCCCACCATACTGCCTATGTGGTGACCTCTTACATGTATCCCCACCATACTGCCTATGTGGTGATCTCTTACATGTACCCCCACCATACTGCCTATGTGGTGACCTCTTACATGTATCCCCACCATACTGCCTATGTGGTGATCTCTTACATGTATCCCCACCATACTGCCTATGTGGTGACCTCTTACATGTACCCCACCATACTGCCTATGTGGTGATCTCTTACATGTACCCCCACCATACTGCCTATGTGGTGATCTCTTACATGTACCCCCACCATACTGCCTATGTGGTGACCTCTTACATGTATCCCCACCATACTGCCTATGTGGTGACCTCTTACATGTATCCCCACCATACTGCCTATGTGGTGACCTCTTACATGTATCCCCACCATACTGCCTATGTGGTGACCTCTTACATGTATCCCCACCATACTGCCTATGTGGTGATCTCTTACATGTACCCCCACCATACTGCCTATGTGGTGATCTCTTACATGTACCCCCACCATACTGCCTATGTGGTGATCTCTTACATGTATCCCCACCATACTGCCTATGTGGCGACCTCTTACATGTATCCCCACCATACTGCCTATGTGGTGACCTCTTACATGTACCCCACCATACTGCCTATGTGGTGACCTCTTACATGTACCCCACCATACTGCCTATGTGGTGACCTCTTACATGTACCCCACCATACTGCCTATGTGGTGATCTCTTACATGTACCCCACCATACTGCCTATGTGGTGACCTCTTACATGTACCCCACCATACTGCCTATGTGGTGACCTCTTACATGTATCTCCACCATACTGCCTATGTGGTGACCTCTTACATGTATCCCCACCATACTGCCTATGTGGTGACCTCTTACATGTATCCCCACCATACTGCCTATGTGGTGACCTCTTACATGTATCCCCACCATACTGCCTATGTGGTGACCTCTTACATGTACCCCCCACCATACTGCCTATGTGGTGATCTCTTACATGTGTCCCCACCATACTGCCTATGTGGTGACCTCTTACATGTATCCCCACCATACTGCCTATGTGGTGATCTCTTACATGTACCCCCACCATACTGCCTATGTGGTGACCTCTTACATGTATCTCCACCATACTGCCTATGTGGTGATCTCTTACATGTGTCCCCACCATACTGCCTATGTGGTGACCTCTTACATGTATCTCCACCATACTGCCTATGTGGTGATCTCTTACATGTATCTCCACCATACTGCCTATGTGGTGACCTCTTACATGTATCCCCACCATACTGCCTATGTGGTGACCTCTTACATGTATCCCCACCATACTGCCTATGTGGTGACCTCTTACATGTATCCCCACCATACTGCCTATGTGGTGACCTCTTACATGTATCCCCACCATACTGCCTATGTGGTGATCTCTTACATGTATCCCCACCATACTGCCTATGTGGTGACCTCTTACATGTATCCCCCACCATACTGCCTATGTGGTGATCTCTTACATGTATCCCACCATACTGCCTATGTGGTGACCTCTTACATGTATCCCCACCATACTGCCTATGTGGTGACCTCTTACATGTATCCCCACCATACTGCCTATGTGGTGACCTCTTACATGTATCCCCCACCATACTGCCTATGTGGTGACCTCTTACATGTACCCCCACCATACTGCCTATGTGGTGACCTCTTACATGTATCCCCCACCATACTGCCTATGTGGTGATCTCTTACATGTATCCCCACCATACTGCCTATGTGGTGACCTCTTACATGTATCCCCACCATACTGCCTATGTGGTGACCTCTTACATGTATCCCCCACCATACTGCCTATGTGGTGACCTCTTACATGTACCCCCACCATACTGCCTATGTGGTGACCTCTTACATGTATCCCCACCATACTGCCTATGTGGTGATCTCTTACATGTACCCCCACCATACTGCCTATGTGGTGACCTCTTACATGTATCCCCACCATACTGCCTATGTGGTGACCTCTTACATGTATCCCCCACCATACTGCCTATGTGGTGATCTCTTACATGTATCCCCACCATACTGCCTATGTGGTGATCTCTTACATGTACCCCCACCATACTGCCTATGTGGTGACCTCTTACATGTATCCCCACCATACTGCCTATGTGGTGATCTCTTACATGTATCCCCACCATACTGCCTATGTGGTGATCTCTTACATGTACCCCCACCATACTGCCTATGTGGTGATCTCTTACATGTACCCCCACCATACTGCCTATGTGGTGACCTCTTACATGTATCTCCACCATACTGCCTATGTGGTGACCTCTTACATGTATCTCCACCATACTGCCTATGTGGTGATCTCTTACATGTATCCCCACCATACTGCCTATGTGGTGATCTCTTACATGTACCCCCACCATACTGCCTATGTGGTGATCTCTTACATGTACCCCCACCATACTGCCTATGTGGTGACCTCTTACATGTATCCCCCACCATACTGCCTATGTGGTGACATCTTACATGTATCCCCCACCATACTGCCTATGTGGTGACCTCTTACATGTACCCCCACCATACTGCCTATGTGGTGATCTCTTACATGTATCCCCACCATACTGCCTATGTGGTGATCTCTTACATGTATCCCCACCATACTGCCTATGTGGTGATCTCTTACATGTATCCCCACCATACTGCCTATGTGGTGACCTCTTACATGTACCCCCACCATACTGCCTATGTGGTGACCTCTTACATGTATCCCCACCATACTGCCTATGTGGTGACCTCTTACATGTATCCCCACCATACTGCCTATGTGGTGATCTCTTACATGTATCCCCACCATACTGCCTATGTGGTGATCTCTTACATGTATCCCACCATACTGCCTATGTGGCGATCTCTTACATGTACCCCCACCATACTGCCTATGTGGTGACCTCTTACATGTATCCCCACCATACTGCCTATGTGGTGACCTCTTACATGTATCCCACCATACTGCCTATGTGGTGACCTCTTACATGTACCCCACCATACTGCCTATGTGGTGACCTCTTACATGTATCCCCACCATACTGCCTATGTGGTGACATCTTACATGTATCCCCCACCATACTGCCTATGTGGTGACCTCTTACATGTATCCCCACCATACTGCCTATGTGGTGACATCTTACATGTATCTCCACCATACTGCCTATGTGGTGACCTCTTACATGTACCCCCACCATACTGCCTATGTGGTGACCTCTTACATGTACCCCCACCATACTGCCTATGTGGTGACCTCTTACATGTATCCCACCATACTGCCTATGTGGTGACCTCTTACATGTACCCCACCATACTGCCTATGTGGTGACCTCTTACATGTATCCCCACCATACTGCCTATGTGGTGACCTCTTACATGTATCCCCACCATACTGCCTATGTGGTGACATCTTACATGTATCTCCACCATACTGCCTATGTGGTGACCTCTTACATGTATCTCCACCATACTGCCTATGTGGTGATCTCTTACATGTATCCCCACCATACTGCCTATGTGGTGATCTCTTACATGTATCCCCACCATACTGCCTATGTGGTGATCTCTTACATGTATCCCCACCATACTGCCTATGTGGTGATCTCTTACATGTATCCCCACCATACTGCCTATGTGGTGACCTCTTACATGTATCCCCACCATACTGCCTATGTGGTGACATCTTACATGTATCTCCACCATACTGCCTATGTGGTGACCTCTTACATGTATCTCCACCATACTGCCTATGTGGTGACCTCTTACATGTATCTCCACCATACTGCCTATGTGGTGATCTCTTACATGTATCCCCCACCATACTGCCTATGTGGTGATCTCTTACATGTATCTCCACCATACTGCCTATGTGGTGATCTCTTACATGTATCCCCCACCATACTGCCTATGTGGTGACCTCTTACATGTATCCCCCACCATACTGCCTATGTGGTGACCTCTTACATGTATCCCCACCATACTGCCTATGTGGTGACCTCTTACATGTACCCCCACCATACTGCCTATGTGGTGACCTCTTACATGTATCCCACCATACTGCCTATGTGGTGACCTCTTACATGTACCCCCACCATACTGCCTATGTGGTGACCTCTTACATGTACCCCCACCATACTGCCTATGTGGTGACCTCTTACATGTCTCCCCACCATACTGCCTATGTGGTGATCTCTTACATGTATCCCACCATACTGCCTATGTGGTGACCTCTTACATGTATCCCCACCATACTGCCTATGTGGTGACCTCTTACATGTACCCCCACCATACTGCCTATGTGGTGACCTCTTACATGTACCCCCACCATACTGCCTATGTGGTGACCTCTTACATGTACCCCCACCATACTGCCTATGTGGTGACCTCTTACATGTATCCCCACCATACTGCCTATGTGGTGACCTCTTACATGTATCTCCACCATACTGCCTATGTGGTGACCTCTTACATGTACCCCCACCATACTGCCTATGTGGTGACCTCTTACATGTACCCCCACCATACTGCCTATGTGGTGACCTCTTACATGTACCCCCACCATACTGCCTATGTGGTGACCTCTTACATGTATCCCCACCATACTGCCTATGTGGTGACCTCTTACATGTACCCCCACCATACTGCCTATGTGGTGACCTCTTACATGTATCTCCACCATACTGCCTATGTGGTGATCTCTTACATGTATCCCCACCATACTGCCTATGTGGTGACCTCTTACATGTATCCCCACCATACTGCCTATGTGGTGACCTCTTACATGTATCCCCACCATACTGCCTATGTGGTGACCTCTTACATGTATCCCCACCATACTGCCTATGTGGTGATCTCTTACATGTACCCCCACCATACTGCCTATGTGGTGACCTCTTACATGTATCTCCACCATACTGCCTATGTGGTGACCTCTTACATGTATCTCCACCATACTGCCTATGTGGTGACCTCTTACATGTACCCCCACCATACTGCCTATGTGGTGACCTCTTACATGTACCCCCACCATACTGCCTATGTGGTGATCTCTTACATGTACCCCCACCATACTGCCTATGTGGTGACCTCTTACATGTATCTCCACCATACTGCCTATGTGGTGACCTCTTACATGTATCCCCACCATACTGCCTATGTGGTGATCTCTTACATGTATCTCCACCATACTGCCTATGTGGTGATCTCTTACATGTATCCCCACCATACTGCCTATGTGGTGACCTCTTACATGTATCCCCACCATACTGCCTATGTGGTGACCTCTTACATGTATCCCCACCATACTGCCTATGTGGTGACCTCTTACATGTATCCCCACCATACTGCCTATGTGGTGATCTCTTACATGTATCCCCACCATACTGCCTATGTGGTGATCTCTTACATGTATCCCCACCATACTGCCTATGTGGTGACCTCTTACATGTACCCCCACCATACTGCCTATGTGGTGACCTCTTACATGTATCCCCACCATACTGCCTATGTGGTGACCTCTTACATGTACCCCCACCATACTTCCTATGTGGTGACCTCTTACATGTATCCCACCATACTGCCTATGTGGTGACCTCTTACATGTATCCCCCACCATACTGCCTATGTGGTGATCTCTTACATGTATCCCACCATACTGCCTATGTGGTGACCTCTTACATGTATCTCCACCATACTGCCTATGTGGTGACCTCTTACATGTACCCCCACCATACTGCCTATGTGGTGACCTCTTACATGTACCCCCACCATACTGCCTATGTGGTGACCTCTTACATGTATCCTCCACCATACTGCCTATGTGGTGATCTCTTACATGTACCCCCACCATACTGCCTATGTGGTGATCTCTTACATGTATCCCCCACCATACTGCCTATGTGGTGACCTCTTACATGTATCCCACCATACTGCCTATGTGGTGACCTCTTACATGTACCCCCACCATACTGCCTATGTGGTGACCTCTTACATGTACCCCCACCATACTGCCTATGTGGTGATCTCTTACATGTATCCCCACCATACTGCCTATGTGGTGACCTCTTACATGTATCTCCACCATACTGCCTATGTGGTGACCTCTTACATGTATCCCCACCATACTGCCTATGTGGTGACCTCTTACATGTACCCCCACCATACTGCCTATGTGGTGACCTCTTACATGTATCCCACCATACTGCCTATGTGGTGACCTCTTACATGTACCCCCACCATACTGCCTATGTGGTGACCTCTTACATGTATCCCCACCATACTGCCTATGTGGTGATCTCTTACATGTACCCCCACCATACTGCCTATGTGGTGATCTCTTACATGTATCCCCACCATACTGCCTATGTGGTGACCTCTTACATGTACCCCCCACCATACTGCCTATGTGGTGACCTCTTACATGTACCCCCACCATACTGCCTATGTGGTGACCTCTTACATGTATCCCCACCATACTGCCTATGTGGTGACCTCTTACATGTACCCCCCACCATACTGCCTATGTGGTGACCTCTTACATGTACCCCCACCATACTGCCTATGTGGTGACCTCTTACATGTACCCCCACCATACTGCCTATGTGGTGACCTCTTACATGTATCCCACCATACTGCCTATGTGGTGATCTCTTACATGTACCCCCACCATACTGCCTATGTGGTGACCTCTTACATGTATCTCCACCATACTGCCTATGTGGTGACCTCTTACATGTACCCCCACCATACTGCCTATGTGGTGACCTCTTACATGTACCCCCACCATACTGCCTATGTGGTGACCTCTTACATGTATCTCCACCATACTGCCTATGTGGTGACCTCTTACATGTACCCCCACCATACTGCCTATGTGGTGATCTCTTACATGTATCCCCACCATACTGCCTATGTGGTGACCTCTTACATGTATCTCCACCATACTGCCTATGTGGTGATCTCTTACATGTATCTCCACCATACTGCCTATGTGGTGACCTCTTACATGTATCCCCACCATACTGCCTATGTGGTGACCTCTTACATGTACCCCCACCATACTGCCTATGTGGTGACCTCTTACATGTACCCCCACCATACTGCCTATGTGGTGATCTCTTACATGTATCCCACCATACTGCCTATGTGGTGACCTCTTACATGTATCCCCACCATACTGCCTATGTGGTGACCTCTTACATGTATCCCCACCATACTGCCTATGTGGTGATCTCTTACATGTACCCCCACCATACTGCCTATGTGGTGACCTCTTACATGTATCCCCACCATACTGCCTATGTGGTGACCTCTTACATGTATCCCCACCATACTGCCTATGTGGTGACCTCTTACATGTATCTCCACCATACTGCCTATGTGGTGACCTCTTACATGTATCCCCACCATACTGCCTATGTGGTGACCTCTTACATGTACCCCCACCATACTGCCTATGTGGTGACCTCTTACATGTATCCCCACCATACTGCCTATGTGGTGACCTCTTACATGTATCCCCACCATACTGCCTATGTGGTGACCTCTTACATGTATCCCACCATACTGCCTATGTGGTGACCTCTTACATGTACCCCCACCATACTGCCTATGTGGTGATCTCTTACATGTATCCCCCACCATACTGCCTATGTGGTGACCTCTTACATGTATCCCCACCATACTGCCTATGTGGTGATCTCTTACATGTACCCCCACCATACTGCCTATGTGGTGACCTCTTACATGTACCCCCACCATACTGCCTATGTGGTGATCTCTTACATGTATCCCACCATACTGCCTATGTGGTGATCTCTTACATGTATCCCACCATACTGCCTATGTGGTGATCTCTTACATGTACCCCCACCATACTGCCTATGTGGTGACCTCTTACATGTATCCCCACCATACTGCCTATGTGGTGACCTCTTACATGTACCCCCACCATACTGCCTATGTGGTGATCTCTTACATGTATCCCCACCATACTGCCTATGTGGTGATCTCTTACATGTATCCCCCACCATACTGCCTATGTGGTGACCTCTTACATGTACCCCCACCATACTGCCTATGTGGTGACCTCTTACATGTACCCCACCATACTGCCTATGTGGTGACCTCTTACATGTACCCCCACCATACTGCCTATGTGGTGACCTCTTACATGTATCCCCACCATACTGCCTATGTGGTGACCTCTTACATGTACCCCCACCATACTGCCTATGTGGTGACCTCTTACATGTACCCCCACCATACTGCCTATGTGGTGACCTCTTACATGTACCCCCACCATACTGCCTATGTGGTGACCTCTTACATGTACCCCCCACCATACTGCCTATGTGGTGACCTCTTACATGTATCCCCACCATACTGCCTATGTGGTGACCTCTTACATGTATCCCCCACCATACTGCCTATGTGGTGATCTCTTACATGTATCCCCACCATACTGCCTATGTGGTGACCTCTTACATGTACCCCCACCATACTGCCTATGTGGTGACCTCTTACATGTACCCCCACCATACTGCCTATGTGGTGATCTCTTACATGTATCCCCACCATACTGCCTATGTGGTGATCTCTTACATGTATCCCCACCATACTGCCTATGTGGTGATCTCTTACATGTATCCCCACCATACTGCCTATGTGGTGATCTCTTACATGTATCCCCCACCATACTGCCTATGTGGTGACCTCTTACATGTACCCCCACCATACTGCCTATGTGGCGATCTCTTACATGTATCTCCACCATACTGCCTATGTGGTGACCTCTTACATGTACCCCCACCATACTGCCTATGTGGTGACCTCTTACATGTACCCCCACCATACTGCCTATGTGGTGACCTCTTACATGTATCTCCACCATACTGCCTATGTGGTGACCTCTTACATGTATCCCCACCATACTGCCTATGTGGTGATCTCTTACATGTATCCCCACCATACTGCCTATGTGGTGACCTCTTACATGTATCCCCCACCATACTGCCTATGTGGTGACCTCTTACATGTATCCCCACCATACTGCCTATGTGGTGACCTCTTACATGTATCCCCACCATACTGCCTATGTGGTGACCTCTTACATGTACCCCACCATACTGCCTATGTGGTGACCTCTTACATGTATCCCCACCATACTGCCTATGTGGTGACCTCTTACATGTATCCCCACCATACTGCCTATGTGGTGACCTCTTACATGTATCCCCCACCATACTGCCTATGTGGTGACCTCTTACATGTATCCCCACCATACTGCCTATGTGGTGATCTCTTACATGTACCCCCACCATACTGCCTATGTGGTGATCTCTTACATGTATCCCCACCATACTGCCTATGTGGTGACCTCTTACATGTACCCCCACCATACTGCCTATGTGGTGACCTCTTACATGTACCCCCACCATACTGCCTATGTGGTGACCTCTTACATGTATCCCCACCATACTGCCTATGTGGTGACCTCTTACATGTATCCCCACCATACTGCCTATGTGGTGACCTCTTACATGTACCCCCACCATACTGCCTATGTGGTGACCTCTTACATGTATCTCCACCATACTGCCTATGTGGTGATCTCTTACATGTACCCCCACCATACTGCCTATGTGGTGACCTCTTACATGTACCCCCACCATACTGCCTATGTGGTGACCTCTTACATGTACCCCCACCATACTGCCTATGTGGTGACCTCTTACATGTATCTCCACCATACTGCCTATGTGGTGATCTCTTACATGTACCCCCACCATACTGCCTATGTGGTGACCTCTTACATGTATCCCCACCATACTGCCTATGTGGTGACCTCTTACATGTATCCCACCATACTGCCTATGTGGTGACCTCTTACATGTATCCCCACCATACTGCCTATGTGGTGACCTCTTACATGTATCTCCACCATACTGCCTATGTGGTGACCTCTTACATGTATCTCCACCATACTGCCTATGTGGTGACCTCTTACATGTATCCCCACCATACTGCCTATGTGGTGACCTCTTACATGTATCCCCACCATACTGCCTATGTGGTGACCTCTTACATGTACCCCCACCATACTGCCTATGTGGTGACCTCTTACATGTATCCCCACCATACTGCCTATGTGGTGACCTCTTACATGTATCCCCACCATACTGCCTATGTGGTGATCTCTTACATGTACCCCCCACCATACTGCCTATGTGGTGACCTCTTACATGTACCCCCACCATACTGCCTATGTGGTGATCTCTTACATGTATCCCCACCATACTGCCTATGTGGTGACCTCTTACATGTACCCCCACCATACTGCCTATGTGGTGACCTCTTACATGTATCCCCACCATACTGCCTATGTGGTGACCTCTTACATGTATCCCCACCATACTGCCTATGTGGTGATCTCTTACATGTATCCCCACCATACTGCCTATGTGGTGACCTCTTACATGTATCCCCACCATACTGCCTATGTGGTGACCTCTTACATGTATCCCCACCATACTGCCTATGTGGTGACCTCTTACATGTATCCCCACCATACTGCCTATGTGGTGACCTCTTACATGTACCCCCACCATACTGCCTATGTGGTGATCTCTTACATGTATCCCCACCATACTGCCTATGTGGTGATCTCTTACATGTACCCCACCATACTGCCTATGTGGTGACCTCTTACATGTACCCCCACCATACTGCCTATGTGGTGACCTCTTACATGTATCCCCACCATACTGCCTATGTGGTGACCTCTTACATGTATCCCCACCATACTGCCTATGTGGTGACCTCTTACATGTCTCACATGTTGTCTGTTCAGAGACCCAAAGCAAAGAGACCTGTAAGACCCGTTCTTTTCCTTATGGTCAAGGCTTTTCCCCTCCTCCAACTCTTCCTATTAGAAAACGTCATGTAACACTATACCTTACATATGATTTCACTTAAGTGGTCGAAGTTAAATAGTTGAAGTAAAAGTAATAACATTACACACATTATATATATATACAATGAACATCAAGGCAAGTAACCAAAATAAACCCTATATTATATTATATGTACATCAGCCAGCCCTGGATCAGAATCATAATAACCAGGTAAAAATCCACAGACTCCATTCATCCAAGTTACCAATTTTCCAGTAATATTAGTGATTTAATAATAATTCATTAATAATTGAGATCATAAACATTTTATTCCTCTGGAACCTTCCTACAGGCGGCGACTAGTGCTCTATTCCAATTACTAGTCACATGGCACAATGTAGCACAAGCCAGTGATTGGCCGGCGTCCCGCACATGTGCCGTGGCATTGCCAGAGAGGGGCGTTTCTATGGCAACTCCCGGGATACACACAGGGAGCGTCCTAAATCAGGATGAGAGGGACAATACCTCCCTCACCCCCACTGCACATGTGCGGCCTCTCCCCCAATCAGCTCATCCGGCCGCGCATATTAATGTGGCCCCGCCCAGCTGGAAAGTGCTGGCCACACGTGTTTTGTGGGGACCTGGAGGGTCTGACATATGGGTGCGTCTCAGTTCGGGATGCCCCGGGGGTGGGAGGAGTCGGCTTTTGGTCCATATTAAAGCAGATCCAGATCCATGGTTTCCCCTCCCTGGGTTTAGCTCCTGTGTATGAAAGAAACCACACGGTGCGGCCGCCATCACCCCTGTGCAAGGAAAGCAATGGGCGGGGCATTCACACACAGGGGCCAATCAGGAGCCTCCACTATGAATACAGATCAGGCTCCGCATAGCTCCAGATATGACACATTACATACTCACCTACTTCCAGGAAGGCGGGGCAATGAGCAGGGCCCCGCCCACTTTCTGCAGGGAGGTGCATTGTGGGGGAAATGTGCCTGACCTCTATAATCCTCAGGGGACAGGGAACACGCTGCACAGGCAGCTGATTGGTGGAGGATGTGACGTCACACAGCGCGGGGGGGGGGGGAGTCACATGACCCCAGAGGATCTCACATATGAGAATCACCAGGTCACCTAATAATCTCGCCTTTCCCCAGGCCTGTGTCACGTGTGCAGCCTCTCATCCAATCAGCTGTGTCCAAGCTTTAGCTCCTCTTTATTCCTGTGTCACTGGTGCAGCACTATGTCCTATGGAGTCCTGCCTGTACTGCACTGGTTGTCATGGCGACGCCTCAGGAGCGGCTCTAGCATTGTGGCGGGAACATTAGCCCCGCCCCTTCTCTCTATAATTATATAATAATATAGAATAACAGGCCGCAGAGATTCCCGCTTACCTCTATCCCCAGCTCTGCCCGGAACCAAGACGGCCGCTCCGCTCCCTCCTATCCGGGCTACAGGAAAATGGCCGCCGCCAGCCCCGTGCGAGGGACACGTTTCTACCCCGTCACCCGGAACAGCGAGGAAAATGGCGCCATCTCTCCCTTACTCATACACATCTCCCCCTCAGTGACTCAGTGATAATGATGAGAGGAAACGTCCCCGCGCATCCCCACAGCAGGTGAACGCGGCTACACCAACATGGTGGCGGCCATTTTCCTGTAGCCCGGATAGGGGGGAGCGGAGCGGCCATTTTCCTGTAGCCCGGATGGGAGCGGAGCGGCCATTTTCCTGTAGCCCGGAAGGAGGGAGTGTAGCGGCCATTTTCCTGTAGCCCGGATAGGAGGGAGCGGAGCGGCCATTTTCCTGTAGCCCGGATAGGAGGGAGCGGAGCGGCCATTTTCCTGTAGCCCGGATAGGAGGGAGCGGAGCGGCCATTTTCCTGTAGCCCGGATAGGAGGGAGCGGAGCGGCCATATTGTGCACGAGCAGAGCTGGGGATAGAGGTAAGCGGGAATCTCTGCGGCAGACGATGCTGAAGTTGGTTTCTTATTTCCCGCCTTCCTTGAGTGGAAAATGTCCCTGAATGATGCCAGTTATTCTATACAGAGTTCTGAGCAATATTACATTAAAACTGGCACAAATCCTGAACTAGCTGCCACTGAATGGGCATCTAAATGGGCAATAAGGAATGGGATTTTAAATTCGAAAATGTCTTTGGGCCACTGATGTCCCGGTGTCACCTGACAGAGAGGGATCCTGCATGGCGACAGGTGAGTACAGTCTGGGACAATGTACGCCATGCAGGGGGTCCTCCTCTGTCAGGTGACACCGGGACATCAGTGGCCCAAAGACATTTTCGAATTTAAAATCCCATTCCTTATTGCCCATTTAGATGCCCATTCAGTGGCAGCTAGTTCAGGATTTGTGCCAGTTTTAATGTAATATTGCTCAGAAATCTCTATAGAATAACTGGCATCATTCAGGGACATTTTCCACTCAAGGAAGGCGGGAAATAAGAAACCAACTTCAGCATCGTCTGCGGCTGTTATTCTATGTTATATATTGTTATAGAGAGAAGAGGCGGGGCTAATGTTCCCACCACTATGAGGCGTCACCATGACAACCAGAGCAGGGCAGTACAGGCTGAGCTCCTGTGAGAGGCCCAGTGGCCGCCCTGTGCTGTGGGTATTTGGGATGCCCCGGGGAGTGATTATCAGGTGACCCGGAGTCTAGTGCTGCCTGCCTGGGTTTTGCTCTACTTTAGGGAGATTCTCCAGATATTATATAGAGTGTGGAGACGCCATTATTATATAGAGCGAGGAGGCGCCATTATTATATAGAGCGAGGAGGCGCCATTATTATATAGAGCGAGGAGGCTCCATTATTATATAGAGCGAGGAGGCGCCATTATTATATAGAGCGAGAAGGCGCCATTATTATATAGAGCGAGGAGGCGCCATTATTATATAGAGCGAGGAGGCGCCATTATTATATAGAGCGAGGAGGCGGCGGCATTATTATATAGAGCGAGGAGGCGGCGGCATTATTATATAGAGCGAGGAGACGCCATTATTATATAGAGCGAGGAGGCGCCATTATTATATAGAGCGAGGAGGCGGCGCCATTATTATATAGAGCGAGGAGGCGGCGCCATTATTATATAGAGCGAGGAGGCGGCGGCATTATTATATAGAGCGAGGAGGCGCCATTATTATATAGAGCGAGAAGGCGCCATTATTATATAGAGCGAGGAGGCGCCATTATTATATAGAGCGAGGAGGCGCCATTATTATATAGAGCGAGGAGGCGGCGGCATTATTATATAGAGCGAGGAGGCGGCGGCATTATTATATAGAGCGAGGAGACGCCATTATTATATAGAGCGAGGAGGCGCCATTATTATATAGAGCGAGGAGGCGGCGCCATTATTATATAGAGCGAGGAGGCGGCGCCATTATTATATAGAGCGAGGAGGCGGCGGCATTATTATATAGAGCGAGGAGACGCCATTATTATATAGAGCGAGGAGACGCCATTATTATATAGAGCGAGGAGACGCCATTATTATATAGAGCGAGGAGGCGCCATTATTATATAGAGCGAGGAGGCGGCATTATTATATAGAGCGAGGAGACGGCATTATTATATAGAGCGAGGAGGCGCCATTATTATATAGAGCGAGGAGACGCCATTATTATATAGAGCGAGGAGGCGCCATTATTATAAAGAGCGAGGAGGCGCCATTATTATATAGAGCGAGGAGACGCCATTATTATATAGAGCGAGGAGACGCCATTATTATATAGAGCGAGGAGACGCCATTATTATATAGAGCGAGGAGGCGCCATTATTATATAGAGCGAGGAGGCGCCATTATTATATAGAGCGAGGAGGCGCCATTATTATATAGAGCGAGGAGACACCATTATTATATAGAGCGAGGAGACGCCATTATTATAAAGAGCGAGGAGGCGCCATTATTATATAGAGCGAGGAGACGCCATTATTATATAGAGCGAGGAGGCGCCATTATTATATAGAGCGAGGAGGCGCCATTATTATATAGAGCGAGGAGACGCCATTATTATAAAGAGCGAGGAGGCGCCATTATTATATAGAGCGAGGAGACGCCATTATTATATAGAGCGAGGAGGCGCCATTATTATATAGAGCGAGGAGGCGCCATTATTATATAGAGCGAGGAGGAGGCGCCATTATTATATAGAGCGAGGAGACGCCATTATTATAAAGAGCGAGGAGGCGCCATTATTATATAGAGCGAGGAGACGCCATTATTATATAGAGCGAGGAGGCGCCATTATTATATAGAGCGAGGAGGCGGCGGCATTATTATATAGAGCGAGGAGACGCCATTATTATATAGAGCGAGGAGGCGCCATTATTATATAGAGAGTAGGCGCCATTATTATATAGAGCGAGGAGGCGCCATTATTATATAGAGCGAGGAGGCGCCATTATTATATAGAGCGAGGAGGAGGCGCCATTATTATATAGAGCGAGGAGGAGGCGCCATTATTATATAGAGCGAGGAGGAGGCGCCATTATTATATAGAGCGAGGAGGAGGCGCCATTATTATATAGAGCGAGGAGGCGCCATTATTATATAGAGCGAGGAGGCGCCATTATTATATAGAGCGAGGAGGCGCCATTATTATATAGAGCGAGGAGGCGCCATTATTATATAGAGCGAGGAGGCGCCATTATTATATAGAGCGAGGAGGCGCCATTATTATATAGAGCGAGGAGGCGCCATTATTATATAGAGCGAGGAGACGCCATTATTATATAGAGCGAGGAGGCGCCATTATTATATAGAGCGAGGAGGCGCCATTATTATATAGAGCGAGGAGGCGCCATTATTATATAGAGCGAGGAGGCGCCATTATTATATAGAGCGAGGAGGCGCCATTATTATATAGAGCGAGGAGGCGCCATTATTATATAGAGCGAGGAGGCGCCATTATTATATAGAGCGAGGAGGCGCCATTATTATATAGAGCGAGGAGGCGCCATTATTATATAGAGCGAGGAGGCGCCATTATTATATAGAGCGAGGAGGCGCCATTATTATATAGAGCGAGGAGGCGCCATTATTATATAGAGCGAGGAGACGCCATTATTATAAAGAGCGAGGAGGCGCCATTATTATATAGAGCGAGGAGACGCCATTATTATATAGAGCGAGGAGACGCCATTATTATATAGAGCGAGGAGGCGCCATTATTATATAGAGCGAGGAGGCGCCATTATTATATAGAGCGAGGAGACGCCATTATTATAAAGAGCGAGGAGGCGCCATTATTATATAGAGCGAGGAGACGCCATTATTATATAGAGCGAGGAGGCGCCATTATTATATAGAGCGAGGAGACACCATTATTATATAGAGCGAGGAGGAGGCGCCATTATTATATAGAGCGAGGAGGCTCCATTATTATATAGAGCGAGGAGACGCCATTATTATATAGAGAGAGGAGGCGCCATTATTATATAGAGCGAGGAGGCGCCATTATTATATAGAGCGAGGAGGAGGCGCCATTATTATATAGAGCGAGGAGGCTCCATTATTATATAGAGCGAGGAGACGCCATTATTCTATAGAGCGAGGAGGCGCCATTATTATATAGAGCGAGGAGGAAGCGCCATTATTATATAGAGCGAGGAGGCGCCATTATTATATAGAGCGAGGAGGCTCCATTATTATATAGAGCGAGGAGACGCCATTATTATATAGAGCGAGGAGGCGCCATTATTCTATAGAGCGAGGAGGCTCCATTATTATATAGAGCGAGGAGACGCCATTATTATATAGAGCGAGGAGGCGCCATTATTATATAGAGCGAGGAGACGCCATTATTATAAAGAGCGAGGAGGCGCCATTATTATATAGAGCGAGGAGGCGCCATTATTATATAGAGCGAGGAGGCGCCATTATTATATAGAGCGAGGAGACGCCATTATTCTATAGAGCGAGGAGGCGCCATTATTATATAGAGCGAGGAGGCGCCATTATTATATAGAGCGAGGAGGCGCCATTATTATATAGAGCGAGGAGACGCCATTATTATATAGAGCGAGGAGGCGCCATTATTATATAGAGCGAGGAGGAGACGCCATTATTATATAGAGCGAGGAGGAGGCGCCATTATTATATAGAGCGAGGAGACGCCATTATTATATAGAGCGAGAAGGCGGCGACTTTGTTATATAGAGTGTGTAGCGATAACCTTTATCGCCGGAGGGCTTCCCCGCCAGAGACATCCTTTTCCCAATGGTGAGAGGTGCTGCAGGAATTCCAGAGTCGTCCGTGAGGGAAACAGGAACAGCCCTTACAGGGGCTAGTGAATTGTAATATAGCGTTTCCCCCAATAAGAGTCAGAACTCAGTATTGAGGGTGAAGATGAACTTTTATTAGTGCCACCCTGGGCCTTATATGCAAGTCTCCATCAGGTCCACAGGGGAGGTCCCCTTGCATGGAGACTTGCATATAAGGCCCAGGGTGGCACTAATAAAAGTTCATCTTCACCCTCAATACTGAGTTCTGACTCTTATTGGGGGAAACGCTATATTACAATTCACTAGCCCCTGTAAGGGCTGTTCCTGTTTCCCTCACGGACGACTCTGGAATTCCTGCAGCACCTCTCACCATTGGGAAAAGGACGTCTCTGGCAGGGAAGCCCTCCGGCGATAAAGGTTATCGCTACAATTGGTGGCAGCGGTGGGATGGTCCTTTCTACCCAGCAGCCTCTCAGCCTCAGTTACACTGGGGGGAGAAAGATTCCATTTGCAGCATTTAAGTCCTTCCAGGAAAGTGACGACGAGAGTGACGTTTTTTTGGCCGATTTTGAACGGCAGTGCGCTTTACACCGGGTACCCACGGAGGAATGGGTCACCATATTATCAGGGAAACTATCTGGGAAAGCTTCCGATGCTTTCCGGGCCATCCCTGATGCGGACTTACCACACTACCATCTGGTAAAGGAGGCTTTGTTAGCCCGGTACGCTGTCACCCCGGAGGCCTACAGGCGACGATTTCGAGAATCCCAAAAGAAGGGAGGGGATTCTTACACGGAGTGGGCATGTCGCCTCCATCGTACAGCATCACACTGGGTCACTGGATGCCAAGCCAAGACCGCTGAGGATGTACTACAGTTGTTTTTACTAGAACATTTTCTCAATGCCCTGCAACCAGAGCTAAGAGAGTGGGTATGTGACCGGAGGCCTCTAACGCTACCTGAGGCTGCTCGTCTAGCCGACGAGTACACCGATGCGCGCCGGACAGAACAGTCCGGTCCAAAACCACCACCTCCCATCAAATTTCAAGCACCTGTGGCTTCAGCGCCAACTCGTGACTCTGGGCCACATAGGCCAGCGCAGCAACCGAACCTCTCCACAGTTCAGTGCCATCGTTGCAAACAATGGGGACATTATCGCAGTGATTGCGCCCTAGAGCCTCCCCGAAACACGTGGAGGCAAACACAACCTTCCACCTCCCGTACTCCTGTGGCACACTGTTTGGAAGCTGAGAGCAGTTCGGAAGAGTATCTGGGGGTACTGTATGAGGCTGATCCCGTACAAGTGGCCATCCAAGACAACCGACAGCACCATCGCCAGGAGGTACGAGTCAATGGGCGCACCGCGCAAGGATTACGCGACACCGGAGCCACACTTATCTTGCTCCAACCTCATTTGGTCAAGAACCAAGACTGCACCGGACACACCGTTGCAGTAAGGGTGGAGGGAGGAGCTGTGTTTCGACTCCCCACCGCCCGAGTACATCTTGACTGGGGCGCTGGATCCGGCAGGGTACAGGTGGGACTTATGGACAACTTACCAGCAGAAGTACTATTGGGAAATGATCTAGGGCCAATGACTTCTGCCTACGCTACCTCTGGGCCAGCCAGCATCAACCCTGTTACAACCCGGTCTCCAGCCCGCGCTGCCGACTCCAGCCCACTGGTCGGGGAGACCCAGGGGTTTCGTCTGCATCACATCATGTCTGTTACAAGAAGCCAAGAAAAGGAGCAGCCATCAGGTTACGTCCTTCCAGAAGGAAAACTTATGCCAAACACTATTTTTGTTGGGGGCATTGACCGTCAGATTGATCAGCCTGAAATTAAGGATTTTTTTTCAAAGTATGGTGCTGTAAAGAATGTCAAAATTATTAGGGATGCCTCTGGCGTTTCTAAGGGTTATGGTTTTGTCTCCTTTTACGATGATATAGATGTGCAGAAGATTGTGGATTCTCCGATCAGCTTCCATGGAAAGAGATTGAAACTTGGGCCAGCTATAAGAAAGCAAAGCACCTGTGCACACATCCAACCAAGGACTTTGGTGCTGAACTCACCAACGCCACAATATCCCCGTGTTTGGCACTATTTGCAGACCTGTCCTTACACAAACTCGCCAGTCATGTTACAGCAATACCCTCTGCAATATCAACAGCCAGGATATGCACAGATGCCTCCATGTTCGGACTGGGAGCAGTTCTAAGTCAAGTGGGAGAAGATGGAGGGGAGCGCCCTGTCGCGTATACCTCGGGAAGTGAGCTATGCGGCCGTGGAAAAAGAATGTTTGCCGTTGGTATGGGCTTTGAAAAAACTTACTCCATATTTGTATGGGCGTGAATTCACCTTGACCACAGACCACAATCCCTTGGTATGGCTGAACCAGGTCGCAGGGGACAATTGCGATGGAGCTTGGCCCTGCAGCCATATAATTTTACAATCCAATACAGGCCCGGTAGACAAAACGGTAATGCAGATGGATTATCCCGGGAAACAGAACTCTGCCCATAACAAGAGTCCGGACAGCCCCACGTTAACCCCAACAGGGTCAATCCGGGTCTGCCGGGTGTTCCACAAAAAGGGGGCATTGTGACAGACTCTCTGCCTTTTGGATTTCACCACTATTCAATTGCCCACCGGGTCATTCATTGGATGCCCACTGTTCCTTTTTCTATACGGCCCCTGGGACCCTACTTGGGCATATTGGATTTTAAAGGCACTGTTTTTGCCCCTTGGACTTTACATAGGTTCATTACTTTCATTTTCTTAAGCATGTTCCAGACAATGTCATTGTGTTGTTGATTGTGTTACACAATGTCATTGTGTTGTTGATTGTGGTACAGACTGCCATTGTGTTGCTGATTGTGTTACCGGCAGAGTTGAGGGATTGTGTGGCCTGCTCCCATTGGTCTGTGTGTTTGTCATGCTAGTCTCCATCAGGTCCACGGGGGAGGTCCCCTTGCATGAAGACTTGCATATAAGGCCCAGGGTGGCACTAATAAAAGAAGTTCATCTTCACCCTCAATACTGAGTTCTGTCTCTTATTGGGGGGAAGCGCTATATCGCAATTCACTAGCCCTTGTAAGAGCTGTTCCTGCTTCCCTCACGGATGACTCTGGAATTCCTGCAGCACCTCTCACCATTGGGAAAAGGATGTCTTTGGCAGGGAAGGCCTCTGGCGATACAGAGCGAGGCGGCACCATTATTATATAGAGCGAGGAGGCGCCGCCATTGTCATATAGAGTGAGGAGGCGCCGCCATTGTCATATAGAGCGAGGAGGCGCCGCCATTGTCATATAGAGTGAGGAGGCGCCATTGTCATATAGAGTGAGGAGGCGCCATTGTCATATAGAGCGAGGAGGCGCCATTGTCATATAGAGCGAGGAGGCGCCATTGTCATATAGAGCGAGGAGGCGGCGCCATTGTTATATAGAGCGAGGAGGCGGCGCCATTGTTATATAGAGCGGGGAGGCGGCGCCATTGTTATATAGAGCGAGGAGGCGGCGCCATTGTTATATAGAGCGAGGAGGCGGCGCCATTGTTATATAGAGCGAGGAGGCGGCGCCATTGTTATATAGAGCGAGGAGGCGGCGCCATTGTTATATAGAGCGAGGAGGCGGCGCCATTGTTATATAGAGCGAGGAGGCGGCGCCATTGTTATATAGAGCGAGGAGGCGGCGCCATTGTTATATAGACCGAGGAGGCGGCGCCATTGTTATATAGAGCGAGGAGGCGGCGCCATTGTTATATAGACCGAGGAGGCGGCGCCATTGTTATATAGAGCGAGGAGGCGGCGCCATTGTTATATAGAGCGGGGAGGCGGCGCCCAAGGTCTTGGCAGAAGTTCGGGCTGTTCTGAGGAATAAAGGGATCATCATTGTGCCCTACGTGGATGATATATTGTTCATGGAGAGATCAGCATCAGCCATTCTGGCCCCTGTCCAGACCTATGATTCTCCTCATCATCAGCCTAGTGTGGGAGCAACAGGAAGTTGAGTGAGAGGAGCAACATTCCAAAAAGTGTAAATCGTGTTGAAAAAATGGAAGTGGAAGCCCTCAAGTTTCCCGCTGTTGAAAGGTCATTCAGAAGTTCTGCAGGTAAAGCCGCCCAAGTAATCCTGTTTTCCTAACTTTGGTAAATGTTGGCCCTGGAATCCTGATGATTACCACAGGTTTATCATCTTCTACAACATGGACCAATGTGTCACTTCAATCTATTCCAACTCAAGCTAACTGCCAGGATGTAAAATGGACAATTCTAGCGAGGAATAGGACGCGCTCTCACCAAGAGATTAAAACAACTATGAAGTAGGATACTTGTCGCCCATAAGATTTACGCCAAGACTATAAAGTGTCACATTTTTCTTCTCCTTATTTCACTATTGAATGCCGAGTGCGCTGAGACCCTTCAGCTGTGTGTGGGGGCTGCTGGGATATCTCACCACCCGGCTTCTTATATATCTCTGAGGTCACAGAGGGTGACATCACATCTCATCTCATGTCTTCCAGAGTGACCCGTAACAAGCAGCCAATCAGAACACGAGGATCACTACAGGGACACCATTATGGAGAGTCACCAGCTCCTCCCATCACAGGGTAAGAGAGGGGGCGTTACATATTAAGCAGGGGCATCACTGTTCTCCTAACTCCCAGCCCCCCCATTACTGCACACAGTGTATTGTCCTCACTCTCTCATCTTTCCTCACAGACCCCGGAGACACTATAGTGACACATGAGATAATTGAGGAGCAGGAAGAAATATTTGTGAAGACTGAGGAGGAGAAAGTTCCTCTACAGATCAGCTCAGGTGAGTAATAAACCATCTATAGAAAATATTTCAGTATTACCTCTGTACAATTACTCCGCACACATGCTGTGATGGGTCTCATACACCAGGGACCATAATGAGAAATATTAAAACTCAGAAGGAAGAAGTATTTTTGAAGATAAGAGGTGTCACACGGCAGGGCATCCATAGCCAGGATGCCCTGGAGGTCATATAATATGGTTCTTGTGGTTGGAGTCCACAATAAAGAAGCGGTCTTCTCCTGTGGAGGTGGATGACCATGTATCAGGTTTGGGCGGACCCACGCTGCTCCTACTCCAAAAAGCACCCTGTTCAGAGATTCAGTGGACAAATGCCTGGATGAGCTGGCAGACCACACCTCTACCATGGTAGCGGCAGCCCAATGTGCACTTTATCTCTGGGTCTCGCTGCTGAAGAAGGAGGTTCTGAAGAACCAAGCCTCTCAGACTTTTCCCTTTGGTTGAATTTTCATATACTGGAGTTTAGAATGTTCCTGACACTCAGGCCTATATGCTGGCTGGCGTGCAGGCCTGGTGCCAGGTGCAGTGTTGGTTTAGGTACTAGATGTAGGCGCACTTTCTCAGGCCGGAAGACACAAGTAAGGGCGACAGTCTTGCACTTGTTTATAGAGCAATCAGGAAGTTGTTTTTCCCAGATACAAGTTTGAGTTTGGACCATGCGTCCACAAAGGTTTGTGCTGTCTAAGCTCCCTTGATCAGTGTAGATGGCGTTGGCTTCAGAGTAGCCTGGTGGCAATGGGGGTAGTGGTATCGATAGTGTTTCCAAAAAGCCAACTGACCAACCGTCATTATTTTGGTGGGACAGTTTCTATTTGGCGGCTTCGGTCCCACTGCCCAATTCAGATCACCTGGGACACTTAATTGGCATGCTCTTCTGGGGACTGTCTTGCTGGACTCCATTATGCACCTCAGGCAGTGGCCAGTGACCTAGAACTGCTGTCCAGATGGGAACACTCCTCCTCCATTCCTGCTCACCATGACTAGTGTAGCTTCTAAACTGGGGGTATCTGATACTGCCTTCCTCCTTGATAGCCCAGGTCCAATTATGAGGATCTATAAAATGGTGATTGCACCCCACTCTGTACCCATCATACACATGCTAGGATTGGGTCACACACTACCTTCAGCCAAGCGCCCTGTTTACCAAAGGTTTCAAACATCTGAATGGTCTGCCCCTGGCAGTCAGCAACGTATGCAAATGCTGCACTGCATCACGCTGCCACGCTTTCTCCATTCACTCTAACGGAGGGATTGTTTTGGGGTCTGACATGCCCCTTCCATTGCAAAGAATGGACAAAGCCTGGCTGCATCCCTGCGATTAATTGCAGGGGCGTGATTCCAGAATGGAAGCACCAGTGACTGGAGTTGCGATCCTATGATCGGATGGGTTGCTGATTGCCGGAGATTCTTTTGACATAGTTAAGGCTTCCCATACCCAAAGTTTTTGGTAGTTCATTGCTTGCTCCTCATCGGGCATCTGCGCTGCTTGTTACCTCTGGGAGTAGGACGGGCCCTACCGGTGTATGTAGGAGCCAGGAGGAGCTTTAGCTTCTTATGCTTCTAATCTTTGCCTATTGGGACAGAGTGTACCATGAGTATAGGTGCCCCGAAATAAAGGGAGAAATTTACAGGTGAGTCCAAAAAATGTTGTTTTTCTGTCACTGGTTTTGACAACATGGCTATTAAAGCTAATGTGCTAGAGGAGGCGGGACTCTCTTTATCTGTGGTCTGAACACTGCTGTGTGCCTGGAAGGTCTCCTCTTCTAAGGTCTATCAGAGAGATGGGAAGGCCTATATTAGATATGATTATGCTGTGTACACTACTAGGTCTCAGTCCTTAGGATTCTGACTTTCCTGCATTCTGGCCCTGATGTGAGCAGGAAGCTCAGTGAGCAACATAAAAGAAGACGCCTCAGCATTGTCTATTCTTTTCTATTCTTTTCTTAGAGAAAGAATTTCTTTATGATCATCTGGCCTGCAACATAGGCTTCCCTTTTCATCTAGGATATGAACTTGGTGGTCTTAGTGCTAGAGTTTAACATTTTGCAGCGGTTGCCTTGTCGGTACTTTCTCGGAAGCCTTCTTTATATCTATTATGTCATTAATAAGTCTTCAAGTTGTCAGCACTGTCTATGAGTTCAGCTTATGACGAGCCACAGGAACAAAACTGTTTCTGTTAAATCCGATTTATTACCTAGTAAGTAGTTTGGGCCTCAATTGGTAATCCCCGCCTCTGTCCCAGACATGGTTCTTTCCTTCTGACCTTTCACACACTAAGAAGAAGAGTCTACACCATTTGGATGTGGTCAGGACAATCAAGTTCTACAGTGTTTGTCCAGAACTAAGAACTTTAGGAAGTCAGGTTCCTTATTCATTCTCACAGATGTTCCTCTGATAGGGGAAGCGGCTTGGAATACTTCTTCCAATAATAATTTTGAGACGGGGCGTTACATATGTAGCAGGGGCATCACTGTTCTCCTAACAGCCTCCCCCCCCCCCCATTACTGCACACACAGTGTATTGTCCCCACTCTCTCATCTTCACAGACCCCGGAGACACTATAGTGACACATGAGATAATTGAGGAGCAGGAAGAAATATTTGTAAAGACTGAGGAGGAGAAAGTTCCTCTACAGATCAGCTCAGGTGAGTAATAAACCATCTATAGAAAAGATTTCAGTGTTACCTCTGTACAGTTACTCATGCTCACACATGCTCTGATGGGTCTCACATCTCAGTGCGGGGGCGTCACTCTTGCATGCCTTACAACTTTTCAAGCTGGGAAAGGGAGACAATGGTTAAATGAAGCTACTCCCCCCTCATTGAGGGATAGATGTAACCATGCCCCCTCATTAAGGGATGAATGAAGCCACGCCCCCCATTAAGGGATGAATGAAGCCACGCCCCCTCGTTGAGGGATGGATAGGAGATAGTATGTAACAGTTACAGCAATAGAAACACTTGGAAGAGGCAAATGAATAATTTATTGCTGCAGATCTGCATGTTACACCTCAAAGAGGGACAAAGAACGAGGGACAGGGGGACATGGACTCCAATGAGGGACAGTCCCTCCAAATCAGGGACACTTGGGGGGTATGATCTCGTGTTTATTCACACACCTCATAATGAGAAATATGAAAACTAAGAAGAGGAAGTATTTGTAAAGAATATAGCAGATGTATTACACGGAGGGGCATCCATGGTCCGGGCGGCCTATGAAATGTTTCTCTTGGAGTCTGAGAATTTGTTACAGAGAGAAATAGGAACAGGGCAAACCAGAGACTGTCACCCCCATCATAGGGTCTAGGTAGTAGGGGGCCCTTTTCCTGAGTCCTCCTCCTCTGGAGGTGGATGACCTTGTAATCCCCTAAAGCTTCTCCACATCACCAAATGGAAAATAAAAAATGTGTCCGGTGCCCACAAAATACATCTACACGGGTATTGTATACATTTATTTATTTACCCTGTGATAGGTCTGTGCATATAGTTGTACTAGGGTATAGGAGACCATCTCCCTAGTCACCTAAAGGGGAAAACCGGGCTCACTATGGTGTACCTCACCTCAATGAATTGAATATATTGATAATCAACAATTAAAATGTTATTTTATTTATATAAAACATTTTTTGTTTTTTACATCTTTTTACATGAGCGCCAGTGAAAGTGAAAAAGATAGCATTACAAAACAATGACAATTAATTCCAATATCCAGAATCAGATTTTTGAATTGATAACCTTGTCCTGCAGAATCAAACTAGTTTTGCTGTACTTAGCTTCATCAGTGTCTGCTAGGGACATAATAAGTTTCTGCTGTGCACTCCATCCGTAATCCTACAGTGTAATATGCAACAAGCACATTTATAGTAACTATAGTAACATATAGGCATTGTTATTGATACAAACGTCCATTGGAATTTAATCAAATATAATCAAATACCTGGACATGAAGGGCAGCTGTTCCAAACCATCAGATAGAGCTGTATACCTCTCTGGTGCGCATCACAAACGTAGTTATAATTTAGATGGTATGTGTAAGAACCAGTAGGGGTTAATACCCTTTGCAGTGGTAATTATCATTAAATGCTGAAAAGAATAGTAAAGTATTGTATACCACAGTAGGAAATCAATAATACATTAAAGAGCCTTCACCAGGGTCACCTGTGCTGCTTCCCCAGCGGTTCCACTCAGTGGGGCTAGATGCAGTAAGTGCCGGGGTGGCTGCATGCATCACTGTCAAAAACACCAAATGTGACTAAATGAATCATAATAGTGATATCATAATAGGGCTGTAGGAAATATCCAAAGAGTAATAATCAATGCCGCACGTGAGGCAGTTGATTCATAATAGAAAGTACCTGACGCCCCATCCTAATCATGTTATGCGGTACCTGGAATAAAGCTTGATGCAGACGTCCATCCCGGTCCTGCACCCCCGGGTGCCTGCAAGCGCGCAGATGTAATAACTGGATCCGTGCTGTATCTGCAGGACCACGTCGCGCCCGCTGGTGGAAGCAAGTGCTTCCAACCATTGAGATTCGGCGTCACGCTGCTCTCCCCGCTTCCGCTGTATTGCGGCTCCATGAGATAATGAGCCGGACGTCAACGTCACCTCCGGCGGATGGAGCGCACGACGCGGAAGGCTGAATGCCAATAGCGTACGTGCGCTCCATCCAAGCGGAAGTGACGCGGCACCCGGTCAACACCGCAATACAGCAAAGCTCCAGCCAGCCTCCATATTTGTGAAGTCCACAGTTAATGAGTATATAGTAACTATCAGCAAATGTGCTGAATAAGCAGGAGAAATGCGCCAAATGGTTTAGGTAGTGCCATCTGAATTTAAAAAGTCACGTAAAAGATGACTATAAAAATAAGAGGATTGATTATGTTGGAGTTATCAAACTAAACCCACGGATAGCTGATAAAAGTGGTACTCAACTATTCAAATAGTGGCAATATATGATAGCAAGGAGGCATGTTGGTCATGCTGCATATTACTCAGTTAATGGCAGTATGTGATGGCAAGGAGACATCTTAGTCATGCTGCATACTGCGTGGTGTAGCCCCAAAACAGTGGCAGAGTCTTGGGGAATAAGACTGGGAACCGTAATTTATCAATATATCATGCTCAATATTATGTAACGGTTTAAAATTTCATCTATGGTATACAATATAGCATATGTGTATACTGGTATATTATGAATTAAGGATATTACTTGTAACACCAAGAGCTGTTAGTCGTCTTGAAAGCACGGTCCGGAGCAGGTGCCCTTCGTTCCATCAGAATTGATAAACAGAAAAAGGGAAAAAGGGGAACACAATAAAAAAGGAACAACCGAACAACTTCATATGGAGATCTAATCAAAATCAACATCAATCCCCACGGTCCACGCATGTAAATGGTAAAATCACAATGGAAGAATTCATTACAATAATGTTACTGTCATTAAAGTACACCTAAAACTTATAAGAAGGGTACATAACTGATGGATTCATTGAGACCAGGGGGACAGTGGGCTTTGAACTGATAAATCCACTTCGTTTCCCTCTGAAGCGTAGTCTTTTCTATATCCCCCTCTCTCACTGACATGAATACGATCCAGACCCACCACTTTGATACCCTCCGGATTACTATTGTGATGGATCAAGAAGTGTCTGCCTATGGGTGTATTTCTATTGCCTGTGCGTATGTCATAGGTGTGTTCGTATATGCGTTTCCTTAATTGGCGATTGGTCTTGCCTATGTAGAATTGGCCGCATGGGCAAATCAACATGTAGATGATATGACATGATTTGCAGTTGACATAGTGTCGTAGTTTAAGGGGCGGTTTATCTCCCACAGCCAGGGTTTTGGTTGTATATACGTATCGGCACATAGAACAGCTCTGACACTGATATGTGCCGGCTGTGACACAGCATATTTTCTTTGGGGTTGCCACAAAATGGCTGTGCACTAAATGATCCCTCAAGTTTCTTGCCCGTCTGTATATGAATCTAGGATGTCTAGGGATCAATGATCTGAGGGATTGATCATTAGTGAGGATGTGCCAGTAGCGAGAAAAAATTGCCCTAATTTCAGCATGGTGTTCAGTATATGTACAAATCATGGACAGTGGGTTCTTATCACTGTCAGGTTTGTGTTTGTAAAGGAGTTCCACACGAGGTCTGGACTGGGCTTTCCTATAAGCTTTTCTGAGAGTGCGGGATTTGTAACATCTCTCTCGTAGGCGAATTTTAATATTAGCTGCTTCTTTCTCAAAATCTGAGTCTAAAGTACAATTCCGTCGGGCACGTAAGAATTCACCGTACGGAATGCTTGTCAGAAGGTGTTCTGGATGGGCACTAGTGGCCCGTAAGATAGTATTAGCGGCAGTTTCCTTGCGGAAAAAGTCAGTGATTACTTGTCCCGAATCGTCAATGTTAATTAAAAGATCTAAAAATGTAACCGACATGGGACTAAAGTCACACGTAAATCTTAGGTTCAGGGCATTGGTATTCAGTTTGGAGACAAAGTCAAGTAATTTAGTTTCAGAACCTGTCCATATGATAAATATATCATCGATACGTGGCACAGATATTCCGAAAGCTCATCCTCAGCCCACAATCCCCTTTCCCAACCCCCCAGGTACAGGTTTGCATATGAGGGGGCGCATGTGGTCCCCATTGCTGTTCCCTGCACCTGGTGGTACAGTTGGCAATCATACAAGAAACAATTGTGGGTGAGGATGAAGTGTAGTAGTCGTAACAAAAAGACATTGTGGTCATGTTGTTCTATAGCTAATTCATCTAGAAACATACGGGTCATGTCCAACCCCCTATCATGGGGAATGCTTGAATAGAGGGCCTCCACGTCCAGGGTCACAAGTAGGGAGCCAGGAGCCAAAACCATCCCATCTAGGACACGCAACAAATGTCCCGTGTCCTTCAGGTACGATGGAAGTTGGTAAACCAAAGGTTGGAGATGGTGATCGACGTAACGACTGGCCCTGTCCGTGAGAGATCCCACGCCCGACACAATTGGTCTACCCGGAGGTGCCACGACCGACTTGTGCACCTTCGGTAGGGTCTGGCCAGACCCACGCTGATCCCTACTCTAAGCAGCGCCCCCTTACAAATGCCTGGATGAGCTGGCAGGCCGCACCTTTACCATGGTAGGGTCAGTGATGTTGCACTGCCTCGCTGGGTCCTTGGTAGCTTGGTACAAGATATGGCTGAAGCAGGTCCTTACAGCCAAAGCTCTCAGATTCCTACCTTCAGTTTGTATTCTGGAGTTGGGAAGATTCCTGATACCCAGGTCTACATGCTGGCCGGCATGTCAGCTGCAGTGGCAGTCTGGGTACAGGTCATGAGTGTGCTTGCTGGGAGGAATCAGGTCACAGAAGCCCAGGTCCAGGAAGTTGTCTTCTTGTGTTTGGACCATGCTTCCGCACAGGGATGTACTGTGCAAACCTTGTTCCATGGAGCAGTTGGCAGTCCTTAGAGCGACCAGGTGGATATGGGGGTAGTGGTACATGTTTCATCCTCATAGAGAGGTTTCGGCTTCTACTCCAGTTTAGTTGTAGTTCCAAACACAGCATGGAACAGTGTGACCGTTCCTGGTTTTCAAGCATCTGGCCAGATTTATGCTGAAGTTTTCAGAGGGAGTCCTCGAGGTCAGTTGTGGCACCCAGGGAAAGTTTTGCTTGACAGTGGTCATTGGAATACTATGGTTTCAGGTATGTACCCGGAGACCTCACAGGCTGAAAAAGTGGCTGACATTCCAGGGCAAGGTGAGGACATCTGTTGGCGACAGACAGGCCGACCTTATGGCAAGGTTGGTACACACTGGCACTAATGGTGTCCTCTGTAGCCTGCAACCATTTTGCACTACCGTCAAGTTGGAAAAGAATAGCGGATGCCGTGGACCATCATATCCATCTGACAAACTTGGTGACAGTCCCTGAATTGGTGGCTCATGTCCCATGTTTTGACAATAGGACTTTTGCCCTTTCAAGTTTGATAGACCATCCTGACAACAGTCTGTGGCTAAGGTGGCGTGAGGGTCGTCTAAGTCCAAGCACATTGGGACCAGCAAAAATCTCCTATAAAGATGTTGAAACTGAGGGCAATTCTTCTGTGTCTCAGGCACTGGATCCAGGACCTGGTAAAACTACTACTCAAGCTTTGTTCATGCAACTCGATGGCTCACCCTCAAGCTAATGAACCAAGGATTAAGTACCATTGTATCTCGAGGTTCCTCACAGGAAGACTGCAGACAGTAGGGTAGAGAATCTCATCTCTTCCAATCTTACTCTCAAACACTGACCCCGATCCCAAGGATGTGTCTTAAGCCCATTACTATACTCACTGTATACATATGAATCTGCATCCTCCTCTAACTCCAGTGAGATCATCCAGTTTGCAGATGAGCCTCACATGATTGGCGTGTTCAAAAACAATGATCAGAAGAGCGATCTGGAGGAGATTCAAAGTCTTTATTACTGGTAGAGAATGACCTTCACCCTCATGTTACTAAAACCAAGGAGATGGTTATGGACTTTAAACCGATCAATAATGATCTTATATCTGTTTTTACACTCTCTCCTGGGGCATCCCAGATACTTTACAGAGAAAATCAAAGCCAAGCATTAAGTCCTTTATGATGGGGACAGAAAGTAGCTGCATGCTTCAGGAAAGCCTGTCTCCTATTGGTTGAGCTGTGGTTTCTGTTCATGTGTGTAGCTATTAATTGTCTCCTGAAAGACATAGCTCCGCTAGGTAAAAGTCAGCATCTCTAACTGTGAATCAGGACCCACCTAGACACTTACCTAGTTGTAAGGGAGAATGTAAATCCACTTTAATAATAGAACATATTAAAGTGATAATAAAAGAAAATGCTGATTGGTCATTTTCATTGAGCTCCTTTGAAGTTCACATAACCCAGAACCTGTCATATCAGCCTATTCCAGAATCGCGGCAGCATTTCTTCCATGTAAGACACCTAAGACTTCAAATTGCTCTTACTTGTATCTAAGAACTTTTATTGCGGCATCACTGAGACAATCCTGACCAGGAGCATCACTGCCTGGCTTGGGAACAAACCATCAAACCTACCGAGCAGGATAAGCTGGATATGCAAAAAGGTGGTGCGTGCAGCAGATGCATCACCAGAGGGTCACTCCCCAACCTTGGAACCTTCTACAATGAATGATGCAGCCACAGTGTCTGGGAACCCCCATTTTGATCCTACACAAATGTATAAACACAATCTATTTTTTGTCTTGTTAAATAAAAAACGTCTAAAGAAAACAACAACTTTGCCCAAAAGAATTTAAAGTAATCCAAAACCTGTCATTTCGCTATCCCCGGTTATGGTCCATCCCCTGAGGCATCCCAGTTTGGGATGCCCCACAAGGTGAAATGCCCTTTTTTTTTAACCCTTCCTGGAGCCCACGGCAGGTGGCGGCATCACTCACATCCTTCAGCTGTGCGCGGCCATACCAGCCATTAAGTTATGGTGGGTGTGACTGCAGACGGAAAAAGATGTAAGTGATGCCTCCACCGGCTGTGCATGCACCATGGGTTGGGGAGGTAAGCATACCGGGCAACTGGGGTCAGATAGTGGGGAACACCAAATTCGGATGCCCCAGGCAGAGGGAATCCCGCATACAGCTATTCAGTTATATGTGATGGATGTGGGCACTTCACCAGATGCTGCAGCAGCGCATACTCCCTTTGGAAGTCAATGAGAGCCATTTGCTGAATCACATTGTCACAGCAGACGCCTCTCGTTAAATGAGAGCCTGTGCATGCGCCATTGAACCGGGGAAGGGGAAGTGATTACAGGCTTTATCGGGGGTTGCACACAGTTGCACATCCCGCATAGGGGGAATGGAATGAAACCTGGCAAAGTCACAATTCCAGGTTTTGTTCTGTTTTGAGACTGAAACAGCAGAAATGGTGCATCCTTTCTCTACATGCCGAATGAACACAAATATGATAAATACGGTGAAGGGGGAACCATGATGGGGCCCCCTGACCTCCTGGACAGGGGTGTAACCTGAGGAGGTGTGACCGCACCAGGGCCCAGAAGGTAAGGAGGCCCCATCATTGTTCCTCCACCTTATTTATCATAGTTGTGCTCACTTGGCATCATCTAGAGAAAGGAAGCACCTTTCTCATGTCTTTACTGTATGAGCCGTTAAAGGGCCCCATTTAATGTGAGCACCAGGGCCCTATCACATTTAGTTGTGTCACTGCTCCTGGGCCCTGGCACACCCCTTAGTTATGCCCCTGATGGTGCCCCTAAGTTTGTCAGTGTGTGTGCTTGCTGCTGTCCTCTGCGCGCCCCCCGTGACTGCAAGGCATAAAAAAGTCCTTACCTTTCCCTGCACAGCTGCTCCCCATGCTGCCTCCTCCTTGCATCTGAAGGGAGAGGCGGGCAATGGGCGGCTGCATGGAGCTCACATGTCTGTGCCGGCCCCGCCCACCTCTCCCTTCAGAATCGAAGATGAGGCGGCATGAGGAGCTGCTAACTGTTGGGGGGGGGGGGTCAGGAGGGAGCAAATATATTTAATCTATTTTGTTTGATGCAGCAGCGTTGGAGGCTGGACCGCTCTGGGGCACTCAGGGAAACTAAGTCCACCCCTCCCCCCTGATGGTGGCTCTGGGTGCCAGGAATCAAACCTGAAACCCTCTGGTCACAAAACGACTTCTTTACCGCTAGGCCACGACTCCGCTCTTGCTTTTTAACGTCCCTTTTGATGCATAGTCCTAAAGCGCATTGACTATGTAGGATACTTGTACGGTTATGTGACAGCTAAACTAAATTCCACACGGGGTCCTATGAGTTTCCAGACTTTTCCATCTTGGTTGAGGTGTGCAGGGGGGTCCAGATCCTCATTCATGTTGAAAGCTACTGGTGCCATTTTGCAGAGTCCTCCATGGGACTGGGCACATGACAGAATGAGACATCTGTTATAATAGTGATTTGATTCCTGAATGAATGTAACTGCCTGTTACAAACCATCCGAGCCTGGGGTTATATACCAAGGAGGCAGCAGAGATTCTTTTTGCCAGTGTTAACATTTACTTGGTAACAATGAATAACCTTCATGTGATGTTCAAGTGACACGCCCCCCTCCCCCCAAAGCAAAAAGAAATTATATTATACTGAATATCAAGATTCTCTGGAATCTCTAATTTTGGTGACGTGTCTGGCAAGTGCCCTGACTCATAGTGAAGAAGCATTTGCTCGGGCTTCTTGCTAAATGTACACATGCACACAGGGTACTGTGCCTTCTGTTGCTTAGCAACCTGCTTGTTATCTGAGGGGAGGAAGGGAACATCACCCAGACACAGCTAGAATGCAGCGACTGTGAATGAGGTAATTAAAGGGTGATCTGTGAGACTGAGCTTCTGATTATGTCACGATGCACAGCGCGTCCCTATCAGCTCAGCTATCCATGACTGAAGCACAGCCAGTGGCCTCACTTCTAATACAAAAGCTATTTCTGGAAACTCACATAAATATGCTTTTACATATTGGTGTACACAGTCCTCTCAAGGGGAATAAGGGGGGGGCACTATGCCCAGACATAGACTTTAACCCCTTAACTGCCAGGCATGTAAATTCTACGTGTCTGACTCTCCCCCCTTGCTAGCAGACAAGGTATAAAAAAAAGCCACCTGACCCTTTCTGATTCGTCTGGATCTCCTCTTCACCTGGGGGGATCCGATTCCCTGTTGGTGCTCCTCCAGCTGCAGGGGAGTGCCTGGAATAGCCCCCCCCCCTGCAATTTAAGCTGCTGCCAGAATTTCCTGTAAAAAATAAATAATAAATAAAATAAAAATGACATTTACTCACCTTTGTGCCTGATCACAGAGAGCCGACGGCTCTCCCCTTCATTGGCGGGCCTACGATTACCCCCAGGTCCTCCGACTTCATGAGAGGGCCAGACAGCCCTCCTCCCTCTGCTTCTCCAATGGTCGCCGCCATCTTTGCTGCTAGGATGACGTCACCCAGTGGGCGTAATATCGGCTCTAGGCCTCTCAGCTCTAAGATGCCGGTGATCGGTGGGCAGAGGAGGTCGTCAGCTGCCTCCCCCCTCCTCTGGCCAGCGATCACCGCATATTTCATCGGATTGTCGAGGGCCACAGAAGCTGGCAATCGAATGTGACAAAAGAAAACCTTTTTTTTAATAAAGTCATTTTTTCTGTGTCTGTTTTATTTTACTTTTAACCGTTTGTGAACTGGTAATGGGTCCATGAGACCCCTATACCAGTTCATAAGGCTCTGGGTCTGGCAAGTCACCTGCGGTTAGTGGGTGACTTGCCATTAACCATGAGCCCCCCATTACCTGCCTCCCCAAAGCCCATGGGGGGCAGAATAGCCGGGGTCATAGGCTATGCCAGCTTGTAGCCTGCAGGGCCTAAGATTACTTCCAGAAAGATTAACCCAGTACAACAAGCTTAGTATGCTTAGAAAGCTTAATGTGTACTTTCAGGAAATGTATGGTTTCTGGGGGAGAATATTCCAAATGTAAAGGGTTGTTTTGGTAGAAAAAACGCAAGGTGCGCACTTTGTCTGCAGAGCTGAAATATTCAAGGAAAATTACCCTTACGCCCATGCTTCACTTTGGGGTGCTTGCCAACTCTTCCCTTGACAATACCTATGCATGTTGGGTATTGTTTCTGTTCGGGAGACCAGGAGGCGTGGGGCAGGATGCTGTATGCAGGGCAACCACCAGGAGGCGTGGGGCAGGATGCTGTATGCTGGTCAACCACCAGGAGGCGTGGGGCAGTGCTGTTTCAGTTTGGGCAGGATAGGGTGTCTACCAATACATATGTGGTACTGCTGTAACCGGGAGAAATTGGGATTTCACACGCACAAACTTACATTTTTTATTGCACAAACTTACATTTTTTATTGCAAAAAAACCTAACAATTGTAAAAAAGTTTTTTTGCACAAGTATTTTTTTGCACAGCATATTGAGAATACAGCTAAAAAATGACAAACAAGACATTTCAAGTTCAAAGCCCAGACTCTGCTGAAAAAAAACAATATATAATTTTCCTGGGAATCCCTTTAAAAATCACAGTTGAACATGTGGAGCGCAAAATAGTCTGGCAACAGAGAGTGCCAAAATCTCCAGATAGGCTGGCAGATAAAGGGTTAAAGCAGCCCCCCAGGAAATGTGAAAGATGTGAAAGGTTCAGGGAGCCAAAATCAGACATTCAGCTCTTTATGATGTGAGACAATAACTACACACTGCAATGAAGCATCTTTCCGATAGGAGGAGGATGCCAGGAAGGGTGTAGGCCTGCTTTAATGACTTTACAAGCCTTATTTTTCATATCTAATCTGTGCACCCAAATGTAGTTGCCCTTTAACCCTCTCTCTTCCCCCTCCCTTTCTTATTTACTCCAGGTGGCCCATCCAGAAGGAATACAATGGCTGAACATGCTGTTATCTTTCCAGATACCAAGAAAGAAGGTGATGATGTCAAAGCAAGGGATACAGGGGTCTCTACAACTACAAACCCCCATCCAGCACTGAATCCCACACATCCCCCATCTCACCCCTCTATACAGGAGAGTCAAACTGCTTTCCATACCCATCATACAGCTCATAGATCAAAGAAGACATATTCATGTTCTGAATGTGGAAAATGCTTTTCTGATAGATCACACCTTAACAGTCATGAAAGAGTTCATACAGGAGAGAAGCCATATTCGTGTTCTGAATGTAGGAAATGTTTTTCTAATAAATCAGACCTCATCAGACATGAAAGAGTTCATACAGGGGAGAAGCCATATTCATGTTCTGAGTGTGGGAAATGTTTTTCTAATAAATCAGCCCTTATCACACATGGAATAGTTCATACAGGAGAGACGCCGTATGCATGTTCTGAATGTGGGAAATATTTTTCAGATAAATCAGCCCTTATCAGACACGAAAGACTTCATACGGGTGTGAAGCCATATTCATGTTCTGAATGTGGGAAATGCTTTTCTAAGAAATCCCATCTTATCATACATGAAAGAGTTCATACAGGAGAGAAGCCATATTCATGTTATGAGTGTGGGAAATGTTTTTCTAATAAATCAGCCCTTATCAGACATGAAAGAGTTCATACAGGAGAGACGCCATATTCATGTTCTGAATGTGGGAAATATTTTTCACGTAAATCTTCCCTTATCTTACATGAAAGAGTTCATACAGGAGAGAAGCCATATTCCTGTCCTGAATGTGGGAAATATTTTTCACAGAAATCACATCTTACCACACATGAAAGAGTTCATACAGGAGAGACGCCGTATGCATGTTCTGAATGTAGGAAATATTTTTCACGTAAATCAGCCCTTATCTTACATGAAAGAGTTCATACAGGAGAGAAGCCATATTCCTGTCCTGAATGTGGGAAATATTTTTCACAGAAATCACATCTTACCACACATGGAAGAGTTCATACAGGAGAGAAGCCATATTCATGTTCTGAATGTGGAAAATGTTTTTCTCAGAAATCAGCCTTTATCACACATAAAAGAGTTCATACAGGACAAAACCATATTCATGTTCTGAATGCGAGAAATGTTTTTCTGATAAATCAGCCCTTATCACACATAAACAGGCTCATGCAGGAGAGAAGCAATAACAACTGAATGTGGGACATATCCTAGTAAATCAGCCCTTATCAGACATGATTTAAGGGTTTATACAATGGAGAAACTGTGATCATGCTCTAAACGTGTGAAATATTTTACCTGTAACGATTAGTTTTATACACATCAAATTGGTTAATTATCATATTGGTATAATGTAAATGTAGGAAATATTCTACTATAAATAATAAGATCTGATACTTCATCAGGTGTGGTTCTGAGTCTTTATAAAGTATAAATTATAATATAGACACTGATGGCAGATGGTCCTTAAATGAGAGTCATATAGACCAAATGTTCTATGGAAAGGAGGAAGAGGAGGAAATAAAAAACAAAAGATGAAGTCAAATATACCGAATAAGAGACCTGTTCGAATACGATATGTGATATCAATTTTATATTACAAAATCTTGTATATTATCATTTCACTATAGAGCCAAGTAATTTATTATGTGCGTCTTATGAAGCAAGTGTAAAAGAAAAGTCCACTCACCTTACTGGCACTCCCACGCTGCTGATTGTCCTCCTGCATTTGATCATCCTAACACAGCCCTGCTTCTGGCAGTCTGCAGGGGGATAATCAAATTCAGGACACAGTAGACCCTCTTAATTTTTTGATGTGGGAATATTTTTAATAAGTTAGCCCCTCCCATCCCAGTTTTTCAAAATCAAGGAAAAAAAAACGTGGCCTCCCACCCTTTAAAGCTTACCAAGCCAGCAAAGCAATCATGGGGGCTGGTAATCCCAAGGTTTAAGGGCCAAACTACCAGCTCCCAGTTCTAGTCATTAGCAGCTTTTATTTCCTACAGCACCTGTCTTGTTCTTAGCACTGGGACCTGCTTTAGGGCCCCGGGCTTATCCGCATCACCTTGGCCATTGGTGGTGTGGGTAATGGTATTGAACTGGTATATGGTAAAGTTAAAAATAATGTCCATAAATGCACAGAGCATTGCAGCCCGACATATGTTCAGTGCATTTATGGACATTTCTATTTTGAAATGTATTTGGGAATATTAGTTTTGGCATGTTGAGCATTTGTAAAATAATTTCATATACTTTATGATTAAAATATCTTTTGTGTACTTTATTTTTACTTAATAAAGTGGTATTTTTTTTTTGTTAAAAAAAATACACTAAACACACTTTAACCTTCTAGTGCCAGCTACGTGAGTCTCACGTAGCTGCCTCTCCAACCATTAAGTGCCAGCTATGTGAGACTCACGTAGCTGACTTTAAACCCCCATAAAAAAAAACTATTAAAGATGCCTGACCCCTCATTTGATAGTGCCAGCAATTCTCTTCAAGAATCAGCTGTTTGATTTTCGCCCTGGGCCTCTGATCTTCAGGAGGGGGCCCGTAATAGCCCCCCCCCCCGCGGCATCTGAAAGAAAAGAGCAACGGGCCCTCACCGTCCTCTTCCTCCGGCGCTGGCCCCGCCCCTAGCCCTGCCCACTTGTGGGAGGAGCTGGATGACGTCATCCAGCTCCTCTATACTGGCACCCAGGCTCAGACTGTCACTTGTCGGTAGTGATCACTACTCACAGACAGGTGAGTCCAGCAGTGTGCACCAACGGTAATTAAAAAACCTACTGTGTATACTAATAATAAGTACCCAATAGGGCCACACACGGCACTGG
This sequence comes from Gastrophryne carolinensis, assembly GCA_027917425.1. Taxonomy (NCBI): domain Eukaryota; kingdom Metazoa; phylum Chordata; class Amphibia; order Anura; family Microhylidae; genus Gastrophryne; species Gastrophryne carolinensis. The sequence continues at coordinate 107,162 of JAQIHN010000125.1, forward strand.
GTTCTTACAAGCCTGGTAACCATTTAAGTTGGGGGCCAGGTAGAGAAAAAATCTCCAGCCACCTTGGAGATTTTTGAGGCCTAATCAGCCAGAGGCAATGATACTGGTTGTCGCTGGTTTGATTAAGTGGTAGAAATACCAACCTCAAACATTCCTAACCCTAACCAATTAACTTCTTTCCTTCAGCCTCTAACAATCTTATTTGGAAGAATCACCTGCAACGTCAACCAACCTCTGTAACAAGAAAGTTACCTCTAATTGTGCTAACCTCATTATCCACTAACCTTTTTTCCAATTTACAGCGCACCTAAATATTTACCTTTTCCTTGAACAGCTATAGGATAAGGACAAGTAAACAGCCACTTCAAGGTCTTAAGTGTAACGCTGTACACGCTTATGGCCGTTGTTTTGCCCTTGATTGGCAACTGGGTGTCAGAGCCGCGCTGTTTGCTCCTCTTAGCCTTTAGCTTTTGCCGTGCATGTGTATTTTGCTTACTGAAGTGTGCTGCGCCGGGCGGCTTCGTCGTTCAGAAGTTACGGCGTCTACATTAGCTTATACTAAGTATATCTATCCACTGCTTGTCAGATTTGACCGCTGGCTCAGAGCTTCGCGCTATTTGGGGGAGGCGGTGCCCTGACTTGGCGCGCTCCGCGTCACAGCCAGATCGGGCCCACCCCTCGAGGTTCGCTTGGCGCCATTTTGATGATCTTCGTGCGTGCGTGGTTGCGGTCCTTCTCCTCCCTTGGTCTGTAAGTGCCCTCGAGGGTGGTTCTTTATGATTTTTTGGTTCTGCTGCGTATGGCTCTGACACCCCTTATTCTCTTTATGTCTTTCAGACGCCAAAGATTCTGGTGGCTTCTCCAGGCCTGACATAATTTATAACGGGTTCACAATAAATTCTCCCACATTCCTAGCAGGTCTTGGGGCATCCAGGGTTGCTTATTGCATAAATCCCTGCTGGCATATTGCTTAGCTAATCACCGTATGGAGGCATCTCAGAATTATGTGTCCGGGGTCCCTCTGGGACAAGACCGGCTGTGTACAGCGTGTGGACAGCCCCATGCTGATGCTGACAGAGCACGGGTCTGCGGACCGTGTGCTGAACAAGTACTGGCCCTGCTATCAGGTTTGCCAGTGGCTGCACCTCGGTTCAATACACCTGTTTCCCCGTGCTTAAATCTTATGCCTGATGAGTCGCACTTGAGCGGGGATGACCAGCAAGTCGTGCCGCGCAGCCTGCCCACGGCTGATCAGGTTATTTCAAGGTTGGCAGAGCGCTTGGGCTCTAGGAAGAAGCGGTCCCTGATGCCCCTGGGTTCTCTCTTTCCTACTGAAACTGAGGAATTCGCTTCTCCCCAGGGCCTTGCCCCTTCTGATGAAGGCGAGCTATTCTCCGACTCGGGCTCCTCTGATGAGATGCTAGGGAGTCGTGATTATTCTGGCCTTAGTTCCTGGGGCCTGTGTGACACTGATGAATTACTGATAAAGATATTTGAGGTCTTGTCTATCTCTCCTCCTGGTGAGGCTCCCAAGCCTAGAAGGGAGAGTTTCCACACAGCGACACCGCGTTTGGAATTTCTGGAGCAGGATCATTTCCAGGCTCTTATATCCAAAGAATGGGAATCACCTTGTAAACTCCCAGGGGTTCCAGGGGACTGGGATTGGAAGTACCCTTTTCCCCCTGATGTGGTTAACTGTTGGTCAGCACCTCCCGTGGTGGATGCACCGATCATAGGGGTTGCTAACCCCCCCTTCATGACAGCTCCTACTTATAGTACATTTCGAGATGCTGAGGACCGGCACATTGATAGATTGGCTTCCCATGCCTTTTCTTGTGCAGGTACGGCGCTGCGCCCAGTCTGTGCCGCGGCCATCACTGCGGTGGCCGCCAGGACCCTCATCAGAAAGATACTTGATCACCAGCCTGAGGATCTCCCCTGGGAGGTCTTTAATGCACTCTCCAATTGTGATGAATTTTGTGGGGTTTATCCTCTTAGCGCTGGACGACACCATTAAGATGTGTGCGAGAACTTCTGCCCTTGTGGTGGCTATTCGCCGCCTGGTCTGGCTGCGACAGTGGGGTGCTGACGATGATACAAAAAGGGCTCTCACTGGCCTTCCCTTTAGAGGACGACGTCTATTTGGGGCCCGTTTGGACCTTTTTGGTAAAAAGGGCAAAACACCCGTACGCAGAAGGCCGTCTCGGCCTCCTCGGGGCAGGGACACCCCTCCCCCTCCCTATGTTAGTGTCAAACACGAACCAGGGGTGTGCTTCCAGCTATTCGGCGTAGATTCCCGCCCCAGGGTTGGCAGACAACGCCCTGGCCCTTCCGGCAGGACTAAGTCCAAATCTGCCAAAACCTCCCAAGCATGAAGGGACACCCTCACCCTTCTGGGTGAGGGGACTGCCACAGCACCTTGCTCCTATCAGGGGGCGTCATGCCTCCTTCTGGTGGATCCAGGAGGTAGTTTTCCCTGGATGCAGGATAGAGTTTGCTGGGCGGTCCCTTTCCAAGGTTGTCAGGGTGCTTCTAGTCCCTGTCTCTCTTCAGGAGTTGGTGCAGGCCGTGCTCGGCCTGCAGGGTCTGGGCTTAATTACAGGTTACCCTTAACAGGCAGGGACGAGGGCCTCTACATTAACCTTCCTCTTTCCCTCAAAGGGATGAGGCAGTCTGGCCCATGCTGACATTTTGTAGGCTCGGCAATTCTACATTCACAGGTAGTTCCTGCATGGTATCTCTGTGTTGGGCTGCCGGCGCTTTGCGCCCAGTGGGCCTCTTGCCGCCTGTGGAGATCTAAGATCCTTTTTTTAGTTCCCCTGTGTCTTCTGGTCACCAAGGCCATTACAGGTCAGTGTTGAAGGGCCAACACTGCGGATTGTGGCCTTGTTTTTGGCCTCTCTTCTGCTCCCAGACTGCTCGCCAAGGCACGGATGGGGGTGATGTCTCTGACGTGACCGTGGGGCGTCCGCACTAGGACCTACCTGATCGTCCTTTTTTACTTCCCAATCTCTTCGTCAGGCCGAGTTGGTTATTCGGCTGGTGGTGTCCTTTGGGAGTCATTTGGATGGGTGCTCAGTCACCTCAATTCCTCATTGTCCCCTTATTCGGTATCTCCATTCCTAGGGTTGCATTTGGATTCGGTTCAGGCTAGAACCTTCTTCCTTGGCAATAAGTGGACTTTCTGGTTACATGGGCTCTGTCCCTCATTGCTGTCACCTTACTTTCACCAGGCAGGATTGCAGCTGGTTGGCCCGTTGGTGGCTGCTCAAATGATGTCCCTTATACTCAGTGCCCTTGGGCTCTTCGGCAACTTATATTGTTAATTCTGGACAGGGTTCCAGCACCCCTGGAGCTGGGTCTGTGCACATTCCCCCTTGGTACGGTGGTTCCTCTTGAGATGGTTAAATTCAAGGAACCCGTCAGGGGGCACCCCCCCCCTTTTCTTGCATCTTCCTGTAGATGGTCACCATGGGTACCAAGTCTAGCAGGTTGACGGGGGGGTTTTCTTCCAAAATCCCCCGTGGTTCCTAGGTGGGGCCCTTAGGGGGTCCATTTACCTACTGATTTTGTTGAAACAGTGAGCCTTCAGTTTGGCTCTATCTTGCTGGACTACTCCTCTTCAGGACCTGTCTATTTGGGGACTCTTGGTCTGTCTGATGACAGTGGCCTGTATTATTTATCTGTGTGGGGCTCGGAGCAGGATGATCCTCCAAGAAGGTATCTGATCCTGATCTGGGTGGAGGACAACGTTCCCTGCATGTCAGTGGTATTCGCTCCGGTGGATGTCCTTCAGTGTCAGGATGTGCTAATCCTGGTGTCCCTCTGAGATCCAACTAGTGTGGCTCTGTTTGGGCCCCGTCACTATCACAGGGGCTCGGCCCTTGTTTTCCTGTCCCAGAATATTCTGACGGTGATGGGGCTTAGTAACGTTATGGCTGGACATTCTATTCTATATGTCTTATCTTCATTCACCCTGCTAGGCGGGGTTCTGCGCAAGATTGCTCTGGTAGGGGGGACCAGTGATACTGGTGGCCCCTGGGTGGCCTAGTGGAGTGTGGTTCGCGGACGTGTTACTGAAGACAGCAGACCTGTACGTTCTATCAGGAGTGCTGTTCTGACCACTCAGGCCCCCTTCTTATGGCACCCCAATCTACAGGCTCTAGTCTTGATGGCCTGCCGGCTGATTCATCCATCTTGATGGAGATGGGTTTATTTTTCTCGGTGAATTGACTATTGGAAGTCTTGGAGCAAGCTTCTTCTTCTTCTTACGTCTATTATAGGGTATGGTGTACCCATATTGATTGGTGGGAGTCTAGGTCTCTCCCCTGTTGGGCGTTCTCTGTTCCCAGGGCTATAGAGTCATTACAGCATGGGTTGGAGTTGTTTCTCCATCTCTGTTCTCTGAAGGTTCAGGTTCTGCCCTGTCCGCCTTCCTATTGAAGTCCTTTGCTCACCTTTTCCTTGGTTAGGCATTCTTTTGGGGATTGCTCATATGCATTTCCCACGTAATTCTATGGCTCCCATTGGGATTTGAATTTTCTTCTGTTTGCCTGGCGGGGTGTTCCCTTTGGTCCTATTCCAGATGCTGTCTGGCTGTTTTTACCCTCAAGGTTGTCCTTCTGGGGGCTGTTGCTTCAGTCAGACGTGTGCCTGAGCGGGCGGTTCTGTTTAGCTAGCCCTCGTTCTTTCATATACGCTAAGATAAGGTGGTGTTCCGCTTTACGCCGGACCTTCTGCCTAAGGTGTTGTCTTATGTTCATGTATTCAAGACATCTTGTCTTTCTTCTGTGCCTGGGGGGTTTACGTTCCCTCAACAGCTGTTGAAGGTGTTTTCCTGGATTGTCTCTCGTCCCTTAGGGGGACTGATGCCCCTTGGAGTTTGCGGGCATCTCCATCCTGTATGTGCCTGATTTTGTCTGATTCCAGGGCTTAAGCGGCCTTTGGCCTGGTCTTTACTTGGATGGGTTGTCCCTTCTGGTCCTAGGTAAGTTTTCGGCTTCTGCCTGGGCTACTGTTAGCGTTTTTGGACTTGTCAGGCTGTTACTCAGGCCTATTCTTTTAAAGGGAAGAATCTTCTTCTTGCCTTACTTCTGATTCTACTTGTGCTTTGGGATCTTCAGGCCTTTTTTGGCACCAGGTTTTTTGTTGAACAAGTCTGCTAGACCGCTGCTTGTTCTCTGTTCGTACCTTTTCAAAGGTTTCTATGAGGTTGTCGTTAGAGCTCTGCTCTTGTCGCTCTTGGTAGCGAGGTTTGAAGGTGACAGCGCTTTTACTGTCTGCTGTGCCTTTTTTGTTGGGGATCCCACTCTGTTTATTGACACTGCTATTGGATGTCCCAAGTGTAAGTATTATATTTGGAGCAGGACGTACTGTATGCTTAGAATAATACAATTCTGTGAAATACTCACCTGTAGAATTGGTATTATACGCATACAGTACGTCCTGCTGCACCCCACCCTGGTTTTGCATTTTTCTGGATCCCCTGTATGGTGATTGTTATCATTGTTGTTATTACCAGTTTTTGGTGGTTAGTTTCTCCTGGCTTCTTTCTCACTGCTTTTCAATGCTGGGGATTTGTGGGAGGTCCCTGGGTGTATGAGGGCCCGGGAGGAGCCTGTTTTTGCATGTCTGCAGTGCACAGCGCCATCTGGCGGAGGATTGCCCAAGTGTAAGTATTATATTTGGAGCAGGACGTACTGTATGCGTATAGTACCAATTCTACAGGTGAGTATTTCACAGAATTGTATTTTTCCCATATATAAGACTTAGTTTGGACAATGCTTCCATGCAGGGTTGTGCTGTCTAAGCCTTGTTGATCAATGGAGACGTCCTCAGCCCAAATGGGATAGAACAGTGTGACCATTCTTGGTTTCAGGTGCCTGGTCACATTTCTGCAGGTCAGATTTCTGGTGACCATTGATGATACTTATCTCTATGTGCCTTTTTTGTGAGTGATCAGAAATTCCTTGATTTTAGGCATGTTTCTGGGCACTTTACAGACCAAGACTTTCCTACCATAGGAAAAGCAGCAGACATTGCAGGGTGAGGTGAGGACATTGTTGTCGACTGACAGACTGACCATATGACAGTGTAGGTACCCACTGGAATTAATGGTGTGGAGGCGGAATCCTTCACCCAGTTGATGCTACTATCGAGAACAGAACAGCGGATGCTTTGACCATCATGTCCATTTGAGACAGTCACTGAACTGCTGGCTTGAGTCCCATTTTCTGATGATAGGGCGTCCGTTTCCCACAGCTGTTTAGTCTGGGGATCAGCATCTCATCTAATCACGGAAGCATCAGTGACTGGAGTTGTGATCCTGTGATCTAGTGAGTTATTAATCGGCATTGACTTTTGGACATAGGTAAAGTGAACCAAAACCACCCTGGAGCCTAACTGAACCACTCTGTGAAACCCCCAAAGTGCCCCCCAGGTGCATGTGCAGCTGGAAGCAGCATCACTCACATCCCTTCTCGGCTATGCGCAGCCACACCGACCACAACTGAATGGCCGTGCAAAGCCAAAGGATGTGAGTGATGCCACACAACGTCAATGTGTGTGGCTGGGATTCCATTCAGCTTCTCCAGCTGCACATTTATATGTGTGACTGGAGAAGCTGATTGGACAAGTGGCCATGCATGCATTGTTGGAACAAGGAGAGGTGAGTTTACTTGGCATATGGCAGGGTTTCACAAAGCAGAGCATTCCAAACTAGGGTGCTCCAGGGAGAAGGATCAAAACCTAGGATAGCGAAAATGCCTGATTTTGGTCCACTTTAAGGCTTACTATACCTATATATTTTTGGTTGTTCATTTAGGTTTGTTCCTCATCAGGCTTCACTCTGCACTGCTTGTTATCCCTGGGAGTAGGACAGACACAGCTCATATAAATAACAGCCAGGGAGAGCTTTACTTTTTTATTCTTCCTCTCTCCACCTGTTGGGAGAGAGTTCCCTAGTGTTGGTGCTGCAGAATATAAGATACATTTACAGGTGAATACACAAAATGTTGTTTTTCTGTCTCAAGGCCCCTCAGGTGCCACGATTTTCAGTCACTGACTTTGACAGCATGGCTATTAAAGCCAGTGTGCCAGAGGAGGCAGGGCTCTCTTTTGCTGTGCTCTGAACAATGATGAGTGCTAGAACGTATCCTCTTATAAGGTCTGTCAGAGACATGGAAAGTTCCAAATCAGATCATACGATTTTGCTGTATACACCAGTAGGTCTCATTCCTTAGGTTTCTGATTTTCTGGCCTTGGAGTGAGTGAGCACATTCACTGAGCAACATAAAAGAAGAGGTCTCAGTCTTGTCTATTCTTTTCTTAGAGCAAGAGTTTGAAGTTTGGCTCCACGGCTTGGTTAAGGTCTTTATGATGGATCCACCCATCTGTCATGCAACACAGGCTTCTCTTAATGATCTGGGATATGAACTTGGTACTCTTAGCGTTACAGTTGTAACTCTTGAACATTTTGTAGTGGTTGCCTTGTTGGTCCTTTCTCGGAAGGCAGCCTTCTTCTTTAGCTTGTCATTAATGAGTCTTCAAGTTGTCAACACTGTCTACGAATTCAGCTTATACTGTATGATGAGCCACAGGAACAAAACTTTTTGCTGAATCCAAATTATTACCGGAAGTAGTTTTGGCCTTAAATGATGATCAAGACTAGGGATGAGCGAATCGATCCGGAGGAACCCGAATTCGTTCCGAATTTCAGGAAAAATTTGATTCTGAACGAATCTGAATTTCTCCGCGATTCGATTGATCAAAGTTTTCCTTAAAACTCCATTTATTTCAATTACAAGCATTGTAATATGGTGGATGCACATGTCCGGACATGTCCCCTGGGGCAAGTTATCATGGGAAGGTCACATGCAGCCTATCAGCAGCCAGGAAGCCCGGTGACGTCACAGTGCTATATAAACGGCGGCCATTTTCCTTGTGCGCATTTCAGCCTTGCATTGCAGACAGAACGGAGGTTGCTGCAGACAGGGAGAGACTAACAGAAAGGCAGGGACAGTCAGAGAGACCCACAGAGAGGCAGACAGAACCAGGGAAAGATAGGGAAAAATCGTGAACGATCCAGCAGGGACAGCAAAGAAGTGACAGGGAAAGATTTTTTTTTTTATTATTTTCATCCCCCCGGGCGGGCTTTCCACGCTTCAGGTGAGGACCCAGAAATGGGCCCTCACTATCCTCTTCGGCCGGCGATGACCCCACCCCTAGCTCCGCCCACTTGATGACGTCACCCTGCTCCTCGGGTTACTGGCACCCGGGGCTCCGATCTGTCAGTTGTCGGTAGCGATCGGAGCAGGCAGGGTGGCAGGCAGGGAGGCTCTGATCTCCCTGCCTCCCACCCTCCTTGCTCTGATTACTACCGATAACTGTCATCTGCAGCGGCGCGGGACAAGGGATCAGAGGTAAGTATAAGTGAAAAAAAGAATAATAAAATATTTTGTGTCTGTGTCTTTTTTACTTTTAACTATTTGTGAACTGGTAAGGGGTCCATGAGACCCCTTATACCAGTTCACAAGGCTCTGGGGCTGGCAATCACCTGCGGCTTGCGGGTGACTTGCCAAAACCCCCAGCCCCCCCATTACCTGCCTCCCCAATGGCCGGTGGGGGGGCAGAAGGGCCCGGGCCACTTAGTGGCTATGTGGGCTAGCTGGTCCGGGTCGGTATTGCTGGGTAAGGGGGACCCTATGTCATTTTTCTTTTTAAGTTAACCCCTACCAACTATTCAATCATATTGCATAGTTGTATCCTATCTGAAATCTCCTAAACTGCTGTTTTAGTTTAGGGGTGTCTCCTGGGCAGGAAAGGGTGTATAACAATACATATGTGGTACCGTTGTAACCGGGAGAAATAGGGCTTTCACACACAATAATATTTTATTAACAAACTTACATTTTTTATTACAAAAAAACACTACAAATTGTAAAAAAGTTTTTTTTTATTTTTTTGCACATTTCACCCAAAAGTATTGAGAAAACACTAAAAAAAGGCCAAACAAGACATTTCATGTTGAAGCCCAGACTCTGCTGAAAAAAAAACAATGTATAATTTTCCTGGAAAATCCCTGGATATCCCTTCAAAAATCCAGGGTTAACACATGTAGCGCAAAAATGTGAAAAGTAGTCTGGCAACAGAGTGTGACAAAAAATCTAGGTAGGCCGGCACTTAAAGGGTTAAAAACACCAGGCTGCAGGGTATCCCAAACCAGCACGTTTCACCCTATCTGTTATACTAAATAAGCTTCTTCAGCCTCAGTGTTAATTAAAGGAGCAGTATCGCGAATTTTTCTTGGTGACTTATATTTAAATGGTACTTTGAATGTAGGTAGGTGTTGGAGTAAGAATTACAATTTAGAAAAAAATGATGTGTGTGTTGTGCAGCTGGAGACTAATAGCTCATGTTTATGTCTTTTGAGTAATAAAATGTATGGGCACAACTACCAATTGATGTATACAATTATGAAGGTGCTGGCAATGTTGGGGAGAAAAGAATCCAATCAAGAGACAACAAAGGTTGGGGGCCCTAGACACACCCCCTGTTTCCCCAATCACCGCCGCACACTATAATATAACAACAATAATGTATATAAAAATATATATAATTTTATTGAATCTGGGCTTAAAAATAAATGAAAACATGGAAGGACACATTAAAAAACATTAAGACACAAGGAAAACACTGAAAAGGGGGCCCTTTATGAGGCTTATGTTCCTATCCAATAGGGATAAATAAATAACAGCAAAATTAATAAATTAACCAATTGATTAGAGTATGGATGGCAGGTTAGACCTTTATAGTGGGATCCAAATATTTATATAAAGTGCAAAGTGCTGAAGTTCAAAGTGCTAAGTATTAAAGTGCTGGAATCCTAACATGAATATACAAATAAATGCAGTGAAAAAAGGCAAATGAAGCCTATGTGAAAACCTGTATAGAACATGAACGAAAAACCAATGCAAAACAAAAATAATAAAAACCTCAAAAACTTTCAAACAAATAGAAATAGATAGAAATAAAGTGCAAAACGCGTAGTGCCAATATTCAAAGAAACCGGTCCTCACTGCCATGACACCATCAAGAAATTATGTATTAAGATACAAGTAAAGAGGCGTATCCTAGGGTTTATCATAGCCATTCCTCGGACTCTAGGTCCAGGGGGGTTAGCATATTGTTGGAGGCTGCCCTCCCTTGGGAGTTAATGGATCTCAAGACAGACAGGGATGGGAGGTGGATCTTCCTTAAAGGGAGGATTGCTACCTCTGTATACACATTTGTCAATATTTACGCGCCCAACTCGGGCCAGATCACCTTCCTGGAACAAGTCCTGGAGGAGCTGGCCCCCTTCAGAGAGGAGGAGTTGATAATTGTTGGAGATTTCAACTTAGCACTGGACCCTCTCCTGGACACGTCTAAGGGGAGCCCCCATGAGTCCTTTGCTAGGCTGAAATGACTTAAAAAGATTTTGGCCCTCCATCAACTGGTGGATCCCTGGAGAATACACCACCCGAGCGAACGGGACTACACCTCTTTCTCTGCGCCGCATGGGTCATATTCGAGACTGGACTTTTTTCTGATCCCACATGCTTCCTTGTCTCGAGTTGTGGACTCGACCATAGGGAACATCACGGTCTCAGATCACACCCATGTCACGCTTACTGTCTCCTTGCCCCTGCCTGCCCCGAGGTGCTGGTCCTGGAGGTTAAATACTTCATTGCTGGAAGACCAAAACGTGCTGACGGAAGTCCAGAAGGATCTTAAGGAATTCTTTAAGTTAAACAACTCAAGCGAGATTGGCCCGGGGGTCCTGTGGGAGGCCCATAAATGTTTCATAAGAGGGACCTTCATTAAGCTTGGGTCCAGAATTAAGAAGGAGAGGGCGGAAATTATTATGGGGCTCCTCGGCGAGATCGGGAGGTTGGAGAAGATTCATAAGAAGTCCCTGGCGGCTTCCCATCTTGCCGAGCTGACCTCCCTCAGGGAGAAGTTGAAAATTCACTGCTGTGATAGAATAAAAGCCCAGCTAATCAAATGTAAAAAGCTTTTTATGAATCTGGAGATAAATGCGGGAAAATTCTGGCGAGAGCCTTAAGGGCAGAGCGGGTTAGGACATACATCCCCAAGATCACTAACGCAGAGGGCCAAATAGTCCACCTGACTAGAGATATAGCTAAGGCTTTCCGCAACTTTTACGATTCACTGTATAATCTACCCAGCATAAGGGGGGAGAAACAAGAACTTCGCATAGAGCAGTATTTACAGGAGTCGGGAATGCCTAAGCTCCCCAGAGAGGTTCTGATAGAATTGGAAGAGCCCATCTCCCTGTTGGAACTGCAAAAAGCAGTGGCTGGGACCGCGGGAGGAAAAGCCCCAGGCCCAGATGGCCTGAGTCTACCATATTACAAGACATTTATCCCTATCCTTGCCCCTATAATGTTAGGGGTGTTTGATTCTCTCAGGGATGGGGGGACGCTCCCGCAGGACTCCCTTAGGGCTCACATTTCAGTGCTCCCAAAAGAGGGTAAAGACCCAAATTGCTGCACTAGTTACAGACCAATCTCGCTCCTAAATTCTGACGTGAAATTATTCGCGAGGGTCTTGACCTCCAGGATCGCACCTCATCTGCACTATATAATTGGTCTCGACCAGGTGGGGTTCATGCCGCTTAGGGAGGCTAGGGATAATACGATAAAGGTACTAAACCTAATCCATATGGCCCAGCAGAGGAACCTCCCCTCCCTGCTTCTCGCCACCGACGCTGAGAAGGCGTTTGACCACGTGAACTGGCAATTCATGCATGCCACATTGCGGCACATTGGCCTCAGGCCGAATGCAATGAGTTGGATTTCCAGCCTTTATAGCTCGCCCTCGGCGTCGGTGAAGGTGAATGGGACTCTTTCAGACTCCTTTAAGATTTCTAATGGGACCAGACAGGGGTGCCCTCTCTCCCCGCTGATCTTTATCATCACCCTAGAACCTTTCTTGTGTAAGATCCGGCGGAACCCTGATATTAAAGGGCTGGTGGGACCCCACAATCATTACAAAGTGGCCGCCTACAGCTTGACGGGGCCAGAAACATCACTGCCTAACCTTTTGGAAGAACTGAGGCGCTATGGAGAGCTTTCAGACTACAAGATCAATTACCAAAAGTCTGAGGCGCTCAACATAAGCATCCCCCCAAGAGGTTCCTTAATATCCAGAACTCTTTCCCTTTTAAATGGGCGAAAGAGTATGTAACGTATCTTGGGACCAAAATTGGAAGTAACTTAAAGAACATTTTCACTCTTAATTTCCCCCCTCTTCTGAAAGAGTTTGAGGGGGAGACGTCCCGGTGGTCCAAAGGTTGGTTGTCTTGGTTTGGTCGCTGCAACACCCTCAAGATGAACCTCCTCCCTCATTTACTTTATCTCTTGCAGGCCCTCCCAGTGGCAGTCCCGCTGACCTTTCTGCAAAAGGTCAGAGCCTGTCAGGACCAGAGATTACTTTAAGTGCACTCTCTGCCCAGGGGGGTAAAAGGTTTGGCCAGAGCAATGACACAGAAACATAAGATATGCTTAAAGGTTTTATTAATGGCAAGGATAACAAAAAACTCTTATATTCAGATACAGGGAAAAAACTAACTAACAAAAAATACCAGATAACAGAAAACCGAACCCCTAAGGTGCTGGAGCACTCACCCAGGGGCCTAGGGCAGATGCAGGCAGTCTCCAGACTCCTGACAGGAACAGACTGAGGATCAGAACTCCAGATACAAGGCACATGGATCCACAGACAAAGAGGAAGAAACAACAAAATCCTGCTGCACCTGGTGGAGGGAAAATCTCCCTTAAATAGCACACACACCAGGTGCAGCAGATGAGGAGAGAGCAACAAGCGCTTTGCTGCTACTCTCTGGAGGTTGGAGGGACTGCCGCTGGGGTGAGCAGCCGGAGCTCCGCTGACACCCTCTGGTGGCTGAAGGAACTGCAGATGGGAAAACAGCTCCCAGCCACCAGTCGGGCGTCAGCCGAACCCAGGGACCTTACAGTACCCCCCCTTTCAGGAGCGGGCTCCTGAACGCTCCCTTGAAAGAAAAAACTCTCCCCTGAGAACAGTACCAACAAATCAAGTCCAAAAAAAAAAAAAATGTCCAAAATCTGTGTACAGATCCCACCTCCGGGATCCACAGAGGAGCCAGAGTCCATCGGGGTAGGGATCCAAATAATGGGCAAAGTTTCACTGGGCCCGGGTGCAGGTTCCAGACAGGGTTCGGGTGCAAGACAGGGCCCGGGTGACTGCTCAACGGCTGGGGGCCCGGCAGAGGGCTCAACGGCTGGGGGCCCGGCAGAGGGCTCAACCGCGGTGGGGCCTAGCGGCGGCTGACTCGCGGTGGGGCCCAGCGGCGGCTGACTCGCGGTGGGGTCCAGTGGCGGCTGACTCGCGGTGGGGCCCAGCGGCGGCATCGACCATAGGACGCTCTGGAGGCAGGCTGGCATTGACCATGGGACGCTCTGGAGGCAGGCTGACATCGACCATGGAACGCTCTGGAGGCAGGCTGGCATCGACCATGGGACGCTCTGGAGGCAGGCTGGCATCGACCATGGGACGCTCTGGAGGCAGGCTGGCATCGACCTCAAAGACCGGATCATCGTTGTCAGAATCTTCGTAGAACCAGGCATCAGGGTCCTGGTTACTACTAGTAGCCACCGGTTGGTTCCAAGATGAAGCAGGAGACCCCTGATCCAAGGCCCCAGGTGAAGCACACAGCACCTGAGAAATCCCCCTAGAATCTACAGATCTGGCTAAAGGGACGGTAGATGGGGGAATCTGGACAGCAACACTGGGTTTAATTAGACAGGGCTGCTTAACCTGTGGCAAAATGGGTTTTATATCAAAGGCTACATTCACCAAGATCCTAACTAGGGGGTGAGCCGCTGGGAAAACAAAATCTCCCCGATCAACCAAAGAGTGAATAAGGTTGATAAGGTCTAAACACATGGGTTTAGAGTACCCAACAAATAATGCCTGCACCTCATCAGCATGAGTCTTAGCTAAAGGCAGTAACTTTCTTATCAGAGCAGGATCCATAGTGGGGGCTAGGAACGGCAAAAGCTAGAGGGACTACAAATCCCAGGATGTGTAATGCTCTGGCCAGGTGGGTATAGTGGCAGCAGGATTATGTCAGGACCAGAGAGTACTTTAAGTGCACTCTCTGCCCAGGGGGGTAAAAGGTTTGGCCAGAGCAATGACACAGAAACATAAGATATGCTTAAAGGTTTTATTAATGGCAAGGATAACAAAAAACTCTTATATTCAGATACAGGGAAAAAACTAACTAACAAAAAATACCAGATAACAGAAAACCGAACCCCTAAGGTGCTGGAGCACTCACCCAGGGGCCTAGGGCAGATGCAGGCAGTCTCCAGACTCCTGACAGGAACAGACTGAGGATCAGAACTCCAGATACAAGGCACATGGATCCACAGACAAAGAGGAAGCAACAACAAAATCCTGCTGCACCTGGTGGAGGGAAAATCTCCCTTAAATAGCACACACAACAGGTGCAGCAGATGAGGAGAGAGCAACAAGCGCTTTGCTGCCACTCTCTGGAGGTTGGAGGGACTGCCGCTGGGGTGAACAGCCGGAGCTCCGCTGACACCCGCTGGTGGCTGAAGGAACTGCAGATGGGAAAACAGCTCCCAGCCACCAGTCAGGCGTCAGCCGAACCCGGGGACCTTACAGAGCCCTTTTCGTTAAGTTCGTTTGGAAGGGGAAAAAAAACGAGAATCAGTAGAAATATCTTGACCAGAGATAAGGAGCATGGGGGCCTTGGATTTCCAGACCCAGTGCTGTATCACGCAGCAGTCCATTTGAGCAGGGCCATTGACTGGTGTATCCATGTCAACCACAAACAGTGGGTGGGCCTGGAACAGGAGTTCTCAGACTCCCCGCTGGCAGGAGTCCTGTGGCTTCCATGCAAAGATACCCCACTGGAGATGAAACACCCCACCCTGGCTACCACATTAAGGGTTAGTAGGCAATACCTGGGCCGCCCTGACCTCTCTCCCTCCCCGATGTTCCCAATCCTGGGTAACCCTTGCTTCCCACCCGGGTGTGAGGGGCGCATCGCCAAGTTATGGATGGGTGGTGGTATTTATAGGGCAGGGCACTTCTGGGCGGCTGAAGGATGGACAGATTTAGACAGCCTGGCAGGCTCTAGGGGCCTCCCAGCTTGGCCGGATTGGCAGCGTATGCAGCTTCTCCACTTCCTCTCCTCGCTCCAGGATCTTGTTGAAGGGCAAAGAAAGCTCACTCCATTCGAGGAGTTGTGCTCGAGCAGCAATGCGGAGAGACATACGCTCTCGTTCGTGTATAAAACCTTGATTGCCCCCCTGAAGGGAGATGAGCCACCCTTCCTCAGGAAATGGGAGGAGGACCTGGGAGTCGTGTTAACACCCAAGCAGAGTAAAAAGATCCTGGCGATGCCACATAGAACGGCTGTCTGTACCAGACTCCAGGAGTGCAGCTACAAAATCCACCTCACCAGGTGGTACAGGGTGCCGTCTCTTCTTAATAAATGGTTCCCAGATACCCCCGCTGCGTGTTGGAGGTGTGGAGCGGCACTGGGCGATTTATTGCATATTTTTTGGTCCTGTCCCAAACTTAAACCATTCTGGGATGCTAGAAAAAACATACAGGGAGGGGACCACACCTCCCACAAGGTGTTATAGAGAAAATAGCACCAACCCACTAGTATGTATAATAGGTAAAAAATCACAATTTATTACAAAATGAGCTACAAGTTAAAAAACACATATACACAATGACATTACATACATAAAACAGCACCAGGGGGCGCCAGAGGTCCTAAGTATAATACATGGTGAAAAAATTCATTCCAAAAAATATATACAGTCTAAATATATTATGAATGGTCTCTCTAGCCACACAATAAAAAGTGCAAATAGTAAACCAGCTAAGTATAACTTCAAAGTGCAAAAAATTGATTATTGAACATCTACCAAAGCAGTCCCAGACAGGTGCAAGGTAGCGCGCCTGAGTGGGCCCAAGAGTAAGAGACAGTGAATGTACAGACCGACTATGGGCGCCCCCACAAACCGTCGCCAACGCGTATCGTAGTGTGACCACACTACTTCCTCAGGGCAAAGTGCTGAGGGGTGAGGACCAGACCCCAGTATTTAAAAGGGCAGCAAGACCGCCTACTGCTGCAAATCAGCCAATAGCAGTCATAGAGAGAGCTAACTATAGTGGCACTCCTCCCCCAGTACTCCCGGGTACCCACCCACAACCCAGGTGGGAATCATTAAGGTGCCCATATATGGAAACGACGTACCTGTGTCCCAATAACGGCAGCCATAGGTAGGAAGGCACATGAGTGAGGATACAGCCCGCGCGCGCACACTCCGGCCGGTAGTGTGCCACGCGCAAGCGTCACCTCCCTGCTGTCCACAATGTGCCGCTGTCAGCAACAAATAAAGTTGGTGCGCGCCGTCACGCGCGTCAAAGAGGCGGCGCGCGCACAGCCCACCAAGCCTCCATATGGATGCGGTCAGGACACAGGCGCGTCCCCCAAACGCCAGGCATGCAAAATTACATGTATGCGCATGCGCATACGTCAAGCCCCCGGGAGGGGGGTAACCAAGGAGGCCAATGAGAGAGCGTCACCAAAGGCGGGATTGGATAATAGCACTCATCCAATCTGCCGATAATACCGCTCATTCAAAAGTGCAGCCAACTTGATCTGGGCCAGCCCCACAGCACAAAGACGGGTGACTAAACAGCTTATAAAAAATCACACAAGAACAATATAACTATACACAAAGCTCGATCACTATACATACATAAAGTGTACCTAAATTATACTATATGAGAAAAGATACTAACAGAATATTGAATATTATAATCGACAAGGAGAATTAGAATAAGGTAAGGTGTAAGAGACACAGATGGAGCATAATATAAAGGTAAGTATTAAGTCAGAGGTAATCAAAGAGCTATGAGCTCAAAACCCCCCACAGTGTATAACATATATGGCATGCATATCTATGCCTATTATCTACATATTGATTTGGCTTACACAGCAGAGATAAACATTGCTCCACAGCTGAAAATCTGGACCCCCAAACCGGGAACAGGTAAATGTAATTTAATTGGAGTTATTGACCCGATGGGGAAATAGAAGAACAAGATTAATAGAGTTCTAATAAGATAACAGTTGTCCTTCTTAGCCAGAAGAAAAGCGGGTCATCAACTTGGCCCTAGGCTGACGAGCGCCATCTCAGTGACAATGTTCTCATAGGCCTCGATAACAGCCATCATTTTCTCACTGAGGACTCAGGGTGTGTCCACTTCCAGTGTCCTATTTAGAAGACTATACTCGGCAGAGATGGATGTTGCTCCATAACTCGTGCATCCCAGATGCAAAAATTTCAAAATTTCAGGCCAGGAACAGGTGAGTATGTTGTACTTAGGTTTACTTGACCAGTGGAACAGTAAGAGGGCAGAAGACACGGGACTCAGGTAGGGTGACAGCTATCCAAATTGGCCCAGGAGCTGGGGGACATCATCTTGATCCCAAGCTAACAGATGTCCACACGGCAACATTGTTCTCACTAGGCGCAGTGACAGTCATCAGTTATCGCAAGAACCTCAGGGTACGTCCGCTGCCAATCGCCCACTTGGAAGATTATGTCTATAGTGAAAAAAAGAAAACAATAAGTGAACCAACCCAACTAAACAACTAATTAAAATATCAAAATAGCCCAATGAACCGTGATATAGAGAATATATAACCAAAATACAAGTATGCGACACAAACCAATTGTGAACAATCTATTGGCCCAAAAATGGGGAAAAGAAGACATCCTCATTTAATCCAGTGGGATATTGGGTATCAAGCAGATATATCCACCTAAGTTCTTGCTGTAAGAGTCTACGCTTAAGGTTGCCGCCCCTCGGACCCACACCCACCTTCTGTATTCCCATGACTTTAAGACAACCATAATCAGAATTATGCGCTTGTAAACAATGTCTAGCCACTGGTGTTATTACCTTACCTTGTTCCTGATGTACCTTGGCCAATCTTATGCTTGAGATGCATTCTGGGATGCTGTTAGGGAAATTGCGGGGAGAATGGTTGACATGGATATCCCTGAGGATCCAGCCCTATGCCTGCTCCACTCAACGAAAATCCCAACTAAGCGGTACAAGAAATCCGTGTTGTGCCACCTGCTAAATGCGGCGAAGGCCTGCATTCCCCAAATGTGGAAAAAAGCTGATCCTCCTTCTATAGCCATGTGGGTATTAAAGGTCAACGAAATTATGCAGTTCGATAGCCTGATTCTCTCTAAGGACAGCAGGCAGGACAGCTTTATGCGTACATGGTGTAGCTGGAATGAGTTCTCCGAATCTAATGAATGCAAGATGTTACTAGGTAACACATAGGTCTCCTCCAGTCCCCCTCCCCGAGCTCTCCCTTCCCTTCCCCCCCCCCCCCTCCTCAGGTTGTTCCCCTCCTCTGGTGAAATGAGAATGCAATTGATTGCCTCACAGATTGTATTTTCTTTATTTTTCTTTTTTGGTCAACATTATGATGAGCCTTTCTTGCATTGAAATCTGATCCATGTTGTTCATGACCTAGTGCTTTCTATGCAATCACCAGCTGGAGCCACTGTTGTATTTGTTATGTTATGATGTCTGTTTTTCCTGTATGGATAACAAGTTATATAAATAAATAAATAAAGAATTAAAAAAACAAAAAAAAGATACAAGTAAAGGATCACATCACCAATCAAGTATGCCTCAGGGGTCCCCGCACAGCAGCCCAACACCGACGCATTGCGTGGCCAATTGCCACTTCGCCAGGGTGAGTGAGCTGTTGTGAGTACCCCCTCCCTTTTAAACTCACCTGCACCAATGCTGTCCCGCTGCTCGGGCACCACGCCACCCAGCCAGCGCGCGCCCCGTCCGACCGGAAATGTCCGTCGCAAGGGCAGCGCGTCGGGGCACGTCATATCCGCCCAACAGAACGCAAGCCAAAGGTGTGCATCCCGGCGCGCGCACGACCGGGATGACTCCCCTGCAGTAGGAGGTCCCGGGCGGTCGCGCGTCCGAGCACGCACGCCGCCGACACACCACTTAGTCCGCCCAGCTAAACCAGTATGTTTGGTTAGCGGAACGCGGAAGGTAAGTATTGTTAGAAGAGAGGGGTAAAATGTACATATGTTTACAAATAAATGCCACAACCAAGGACATAACAAAAGATTCTGAGCAAATACATATAATACATGAGCCCTTTATTCCATCACAATTGTATATATGTATTGGTGCTGCGCCGCACCACCAAACAAAATAAAACAAAACAATAAATATATACAGGTAAATTGATGAATGAGTAAACAAACGAGCAATTGGCCCATGGTCCATGGAACAATGTATCACTCAAGGACAGTGGGAATCATAAATATCCAGTGGTCTGCATAAGTGCTCAGGTATAAAAAAAATATACCTACTGGGTCCATAATCTACATATTTTTGAAAATTTAAAGGACCCTATATTATTCATCAATGAAGATCACTGTCCATTATTATTGTGGAAGACAGATTGTATTCCAAGGTGTCAAACATGGTAATGCTGTGAATCCCGGGATGACTCCATTGAATCCAAATAGGGATGTAGAAATCTTCATAAGATCCCTTCCACCCCTCATGATAAAGAATCCTGCTTGATTGATGACTGAAATCACTTTGTAAGACCGATTCATCACCCTTCAGCCAAACATCTTAGATATATCACCTCCAACATGTGACTGTGATCTAGAAAAACAACAAATAAGGGTGCTACAGGGGTGAGACAATCAGTAGGGGTGAGATACTCACCAGCCTCAATATTATATATGTATATAGACATAAACAACGTCCTCAAAGAGTATCCAAAGGTAACTCACAATAAGGTATCCTAAGTTGGAGAGATAGAGGTGAAATATGTCTAGAATGTCAATAATTTAATCGCGACCCAGGAATGCCTGAAATGAGAAATCCTCGTTCATGCCCCCCGGAGTCCTGGATTGGAGTGTGTAAATCCACTGAGTTTCCTTTTGTAGGAGCTTTCTCTTACGATTGCCCCCTCTGGAGCCTAGCCTGACTTGGTCTACATATATTACCTGTAGATGATCAGTGTTACCTCCGTGGTGATGTAAAAAATGTGCCGCCACAGGTGTCAAATTTTTGCCCTCATCAGCATCCCTGGAGGCTAACCAGATAGTGGAAAGATGTTTTTGGATCCGGATATTGGCGGCATTGAGGGTCTCGCCCACATAGTACTTTGGGCATGTACAACGGAGGACATATATGATTCCTTCTGATCTGCAATTGAGATGTTCTATAATTCTAATATCCCTACCTGAATTAAAATCCTTAATTGTAGATGTTTTAACAACTAGTGGACACACACTGCATCTGCCGCAGGGTCTACATCCCCCTGTCTCTCTACTTTTAGTTAGCCAATTTGATGGTCTAGAATAATGACTCTTACAGAGTCGATCTTTTAAACTGGGGGCACGTCTAGCTGTTAGTAATGGCCCCCTTGTAATGTGTTCCACCAGCATTGGATCAGCCTGTAATATCAGCCAATACTTTTGTAGGATTGCTCTTACATTATGCCAATCGCTATTGAAGGTTGAAATGAATCTCACCTCTGCCTGCTCCTTTTTCTTATGTTTAGTTTTAAGTAGTTCCTCCCTTGGTGTCCTCATAGCTCGCCTCTCTGCTCTCCGAATAACTCCATGAGGATATCCCCTCTGCTGAAACCGTCTTCTCATGATTGTTGCTTCTTCTCTAAATTTTTTGTCTTCAGAACAATTACGTTTAATCCTTAAAAATTGTCCGGTTGGAATACCATCTTTTAATTTTTTCTGATGAAAGCTCTTGTAGTGTAGGAGACTATTGGTGGCAGTGGGTTTCCTGAAGAGACAAGTGGAGATTGAGGCATCATCATTCAGTTGTAGGATCAAGAAATCAAGAAAGTCAAGAAATTAAATTCTCTCTGAAGAGCGTGTGTGCGTTAAATGTATATTATAAGGATTGTTGTTAAGTTCAGAAATGAATTGGTCACAGGATTCCACAGACCCCTGCCACAGGAGCAGGACGTCGTCAATGAATCTATACCAGCCCAAGATGTGGGGCTGGTATAGATTCATGGTGTCTCCCCAGACGACCTCCCGCTCCCACCATCCCAGGAAAAGATTGGCGATCGATGGGGCGCATTTTGCGCCCATCGCAACTCTTCAAATTTGTCTCTAAAACTTATCATCAAAGATGAAAAGATTATGTGTCAATATGAAGGATAGTAAATCTATTACAAATCTCTGTAGAGGTCTTTTTTCAATGGATTCCATACTTAAAAAGTATTCCACTGTTTGTAAGGCCATCAGATGGGAAATATTTGTATAAAGCGATTCAGCATCGCACGCTACCAGTATGGTATCCTCAGGCACTTGTAAGAAATTTAGACGGTTCAAGATGTCAGTTGAATCATGTATATAGGAGTTAAGAGTTACTACATGTGGTTGTAACAATTTGTCAATATACATACATGCATATTCCGTCAGGCTTCCCACTCCTGAAACTATCGGACGACCTGGTGGTTTGTTCAAGTTTTTGTGCACCTTTGGTAGGATGTAGAATGTTGGTATCCTCGGATGTTCCACCTTCAAAAATTGTAAAAGAGTGCGATTAATTAAGCCATCCTGGAAGGCTTCTGTTATTAGTGTATCAAATTCATCTTTGTATGTCATTCTGGGGTTTCCCTCAAGTTTTTGATACGTGTTCCCATCGTTAAGCTGTCTGATGACCTCTCCTACATAATACTCACGTGGGAGAATCACTACATTCCCCCCTTTGTCCGATTCCTTTATTATTATTTCAGGGGAATTTTGTAAAGACTGTATTGCTTCCCACTCCTCTTTGGAGAGGTTTTTGTTGGAAGTTGTGGGTGTTAATTTTTTAATTTCTTTACTCACTGAATTGAAAAAAGCCTGTAAGGCAGGGATATGACTCCATGATGGTGTAAAAGTGGAGGGTCTTCTTAAGGTCCCCACATCCAAATCTACTGTCTGTTGTTCGTCCAAAAGGTCTGTTAGATCCTGCAGTGCTCGTTGTTCCTGTTCTGAAGTAATCCACGATTCAATACTCTGAGTAGAATCAGAAAAGTGATACTTTAATGACAATCTCCTACAAAACAGATATAGGTCCTTGACTGTGTCAAATTTGTTGATTATGCATGTAGGCGAAAAATTGAATCCCCTGGCAAGTACCTGTTGTTGTGTGTTGGTCAAAGGGATATCTGTGAGGTTGATGACCTCTAATTTCGCATCTGCCGCGTGCGGCGTGGTTGATATGGAGATATGACTCTCCTGCGTTTCATTTCCCTCGGACGTAGCCGATGGTGGTCCCTGTTCGATGACTCCCTGTTTTCGTGCCTTCCCTCCCCTCTTGTGGAGTCCCCTTCTGATTTTCCTGTGTTTCCTTGTCCTAAAAAAGTCAGGTCAGCTAGGGAACCCTCTGTAGATCTACTAGAATTTGAGGAGGTTTGTGAGAAAGTTCTATATCTCAGATTGTAAGAATGCTCCCCATCTCTAGTGGATCTATCCACCTGTGGGGGGGAATGACGATTAGATGACCTTTCTGACCTAAAGTTGCGTCCATTGCCATGGTGTCGCCATTTGTAAACTCTCCCTTCCGTTACATCCCTTCTATCTCTCTCCAATTTATCCCTTTTATTATTCATTACTTCATGTTCATATTTTTCCAGTTCCTTCGTTAGTGATTCAGTAAATTTGTTGATCTGTTCCTGTAATTTGAGTAAATCCAGTTGTGTGTATAATTCCTGCAGACGAGCCTTGATAGAGGCTAGTAATTTTTGGTCCTGTTGAATTAATAAATCCATAAGTGAGAGAGAGCAAGATTGTAAAACTTGTAAATTCTGGGGAGACCTCCCAGGCCGGAAAGATTTGGACTCTCAGTCCCTGAGGGATCAATTTCTGATCCCTATAAGTCTGCAAACTTTCTATATTCCACCAAATTTTAAGGTAATCCCGACGAGCCCGTCTAATTGCCTTAAATAAGGTTTCTTGTGTATGTATATCATTTCGTGAATTATCTTGTCCCAATGAGACTGTCTGATCTTTGAGAAAGGCCAATTTTTCAGTTCAATTGCTTTCTACCACCTCAAAATTGAGGGCCATTATAAAGGCGTGCTATACCTAAGGAGGACAACAATCCAGTCTAGAGGCAAGAGAAATAAAATGTATGGGTATGCACAACCACCAATTGATGTATACAATTATGAAGGTGCTGGCAATGTTGGGGAGAAAAGAATCCAATCAAGAGACAACAAAGGTTGGGGGCCCTAGACACACTCCCTGTTTCCCCAATCACCGCCGCACACTACAATATAACAATAATGTATATAAAAATATATATAATTTTATTGAATCTGGGCTTAAAAAGAAATGAAAACATGGAAGGACACATTAAAAAACATTAAAATCCCTGGAAATCCCTTCAAAAATCCAGGGTTAACACGTGTAGCGCAAAAACGTGAAAAGTAGTCTGGCAACAGAGTGTGACAAAAAATCTAGGTAGGCTGGCACTTAAAACACCAGGCTGCAGGGTATCCCAAACCAGCACGTTTCACCCTATCTGTTATACTAAATAAGCTTCTTCAGCCTCAGTGTTAATTAAAGGAGCAGTATCGCAAATTTTTCTTGGTGACTTATATTAAAATGGTACTTTGACTGTAGGTAGGTGTTGGAGTAAGAATTACAAATTTAGAAAAAAATGTCTAAATGGGTGCATCCCAATTTAGAATGACCAAGGGGGAAGGTCAATGGCCGGGTCTTATAGAATTCAGGGTCGGCCACTCTGGATTTTCCTGCACAGTTATTCAAAGAAGAATTTCAGTTATTTTCAGTCAGTTATTTTGTATAGATTTTACACATTTGAGTCACCTGGTCTCATAACAAAAGCAGCACCTCACACACACACACAGCCGTTACCACTGATTACAGTGTACGCCTCTGAGGTAAAGTGTTGCTAGGAGACCAGTGGGCTAAATGAAGCAGCTCACTAAATACAACTCAGCAGATCCCCCTATTCAGCAAATGGACTGAGCCATTGTCATTATACAATTTAAAAGAAAGGCATACATTTTTTCTTTCGCCAGATTATTTATACACATGTTTGAAGCTATTTGTGTGGCTATTTAATTATTTATCTTTTTTAATGCAAATTTCGCGATACTGCTCCTTTTAGCTATTGCATTTTGAATTTGTTTTTGGCCTCCTGTTAAAAACACCAGGCCGCAGGGTATCCCAAACCAGCACGTTTCACCCTATCTGTTATATTAAATAAGCGTCTACATGCTCAGTGTTATTTAATCTATAGCATTTTGAATTGGTTTTTGGCCTCCTGTCAAAAACACCAGGCCGCAGGGTATCCCAAACCAGCACGTTCCACCCTATCTGTTATACTAAATAAGCGTCTACATGCTCCTGTTAAAAACACTAGGCCACAGGGTATCTCATATTGCCAATTTTCATAGTATCTGGAGCAGCGAAGCAGTTCCTCACTTTATTTAGCTTCTGCTTTTTAAAGTAAACACATTTTTTTAAAGTACCTATTGCGCATTTCAAATACATAAAAATGTCAGGCAGACAAGTGCCAGGATGTTCAAAGAGGAGTGGCAGAGGCCAAGATTCAGCAGGCAGAGGTTGCAGCAGACTAGGGGCGAGTGGCAGCAGAAGTCACGGTGAGAGACCTGATCTGCCAGTATCTGCTAGCGGTCGTGTCTCCACCAGTGACGCATCTGCTGGGGTAGATTGGTTAACAAGGTAATCCACATCATCGCAAGTTAAATCTGAGACCCCCAGTCTAGGGTCGGTAGGTTCCTCTGACACAACCCTGAGTTGGCATGCCCCAAGAGCAGTCCCTGTCCTCTCATTGCCTCTGTCCTACGCCGTTCCCTCCCCCAGCGATGTATCCTATGCTCTGGGTTCAGCTCCACTCTTTAGTGAGGAGGACGATCAGATAGAGGACAGTCAGCAGCTACTGCCCAGCCAAGAAATGGAGGTGGCTTCTTTCACTAGGCAGACAAATAGTGATGTGGAGAGTGGCGTGGGTGTTGCAAACATTCCAGCTCCTGCGCCAGACACTGTTGAGGAAACAGAGAACATTAGTGACGTGCAGCCACAACTCGCACTTGGGAGCCTGGTGCAGAAGGGGCCTCATCGTCATCATCAGGAGAAGAGGGGTGCAGGTTGCCCTGGAGTCAGCAGCTGAGGCAGCAAGGTGTTAGCAGCATGGTTGGCAGTCAGCATGGGGGCAGAATTGTAAAGCCTGGAGCCACACAGGGCCGGGGTAGAGCACCTGCTGTGCGGCAGGCTACCTTTTCGGGAGGTAGTGGAGCAGGGTTTCCTGGAGTTGGCGATAGTAGCAGTATCAGTGCGGCCTGTTGGTGGGAAAAGTAGCTACTCGGCAGTGTGGCATGACCATGCCAACACACCTTGACTTGTGGCCGCAGCTAGCTGAGTTTGCCCTGGAAAAGCTGTCCTGCCCGGCCAGTAGCGTGCCATCTGAGCGGGTGTTTAGTGCGGCGGGGGCCATAGTTACGGTGAGGAGAACTCGTCTGTCAATTAAAAGTGTGGAGAGACTCACCTTTGTGAAAATGAATTAGGGATGGATCAGCCAGGAGTTCCACCCACATAACATATTTATGACTTTAGGCCAATTTTTGGACTCCTGCTGATGCCAACTTCAGGGTGTGCCTTTCAGGCAATTTTTGGCCTCTGGGCTGCTGCTGCTGCTTGCAACTCCAGGGTGTGATTCATCCATTTTTTGGGCTTCTGCTGCCAACTTCAGTGTCTCTTTCAAGCAATGTTTGGGCTCCTGCTGCTGCTGCTTGCACCTCCAGGGTGTCATTCATCCAATTTTTGGGCTCCTGCTGCCAACTTCAGTGTCTCTTTCAAGCTATGTTGGGCTCCTGCTGCTGCTTGCAACTCCAGGGTGTCATTCAGCTAATTTTTGGGCTCCTGCTGCCAACTCCAGTGTCTCTTTCAAGCTATGTTTGGGCTCCTGCTGCTGCTTGCACCTCCAGGGTGTCATTCATCCAATTTTTGTGCTCCTGCTGCCAACTCCAGTGTGTCTTTCAAGCAATGTTTGGGCTGCTTCTGCTTGCAACTCCAGGGTGTCATTCATCCAATTTTTGGGCTCCTGCTGCCAACTCCAGTGTCTCTTTCAAGCTATGTTTGGGCTTCTGCTGCTGCTTGCAACTCCAGGGTATCATTCAGCTAATTTTTGGGCTCCTGCTGCCAACTCCAGTGTCTCTTTCAAGCTATGTTTGGGCTCCTGCTGCTGCTGCTGCTTGCACCTCCAGGGTGTCATTCATCCAATTTTTGGGCTCCTGCTGCCAACTCCAGTGTCTCTTTCAAGCTATGTTTGGGCTCCTGCTGCTGCTTGCAACTCAAGGGTGTAATTCAGCTAATTTTTGGCCTTCTGCTGCCAACTCCAGTGTGTCTTTCAAGCAATGTTTTGGCTGCTTCTGCTTGCAACTCCAGGGTGTCATTCATCCAATTTTTGGGCTCCTGCTGCCAACTCCAGTGTCTCTTTCAAGCTATGTTTGGGCTCCTGCTGCTGCTGCTGCTGCCAACTCCAGGATGTCATTCATCTAATTTTTGGGCTCCTGCTGCCAACTCCAGTGTCTTTCAGGCTATGTTTGGGCTGCTGCTGCTTGCTACTCCAGGGTGTGATTCAGCTAATTTTTAGGCTCCTGCTGCCAACTCCAGTGTGTCTTTCAAGCTATGTTTGGGCTGCTGCCAACTCCAGAGTGTCATTCAGCTAATTTTTGGGCTCCTGCTGCCAACTCCAGTGTCTCTTTCAAGCAATGTTTGGGCTCCTGCTGCTTGCAACTCCAGGGTGTCATTCAGCTA
The DNA here is from genome assembly GCA_027917425.1 of Gastrophryne carolinensis. Classification (NCBI taxonomy): domain Eukaryota; kingdom Metazoa; phylum Chordata; class Amphibia; order Anura; family Microhylidae; genus Gastrophryne; species Gastrophryne carolinensis. Next base: position 134,158 of record JAQIHN010000125.1, read on the forward strand.
ATTGTTGGGCTCCTGCTGCCAACTCCAGTGTCTCTTTCAAGCAATGTTCGGGCTCCTGCTGCTGCTGCTTGCAACTCCAGGGTGTCATTCAGCTAATTTTTAGGCTCCTGCTGCCAACTCCAGTGTGTCTTTCAAGCTATGTTTGGGCTGCTGCCAACTCCAGGGTGTCATTCATCCAATTTTTGGGCTCCTGCTGCCAACTCCAGTGTCTCTTTCAAGCTATGTTTGGGCTCCTGCTGCTGCTGCTTGCAACTCCAGGGTGTCATTTAGCCAATTTTTGGGCTCCTGCTGCCAACTCCAGTGTGTCTTTTAAGCTATGTTTGGGCTCCTGCTGCTTCTGCCAACTCCAGAATGTCATTCAGCCAATTTTTGGGCTCCTGCTGCCAACTCCAGTGTCTCAAGCTATGTTTGGACTCCTGCTGCTGCGGCTTGCAACTCCAGAGTGTCATTCATCAAATTTTTGTGCTTCTGCTGCCAACTCCAATGTCTCTTTCAAGCTATGTTTGGGCTCCTGCTGTTGCTGCTTGCAACTCCAGGGTGTCATTCAGCCAATTTTTGGGCTCCTGCTGCCAACTCCAGTGTCTCTTTCAAGCAATGTTTGGGCTCCTGCTGCCAACTCCAGTGTCTCATTCAAGCTATGTTTGGGCTCCTGCTGCTTGCAACTCCAGGGTATCATTCAGCCAATTTTTGGGCTCCTGCTGCCAACGCCAGTGTCTCTTTCAAGCTATGTTTGGGCTGCTGCTGCTGCTTGCAACTCCAGGGTGTCATTCAGCTAATTTTTGGGCTCCTGCTGCCAACTCCAGTGTCTCTTTCAAGCTATGTTAGGGCTGCTGCTGCTGCTGCTGTTGCTGCTAACTTCAGGGTGTCATTCATACAATTTTTGGGCTCCTGCTGCCAACTCCAATGTCTCTTTCAAGCAATGTTTGGGCTGCTTCTGCTTGCAACTCCAGGGTGTCATTCATCCAATTTTTGGGCTCCTGCTGCCAACTCCAGTGTCTCTTTCAAGCTATGTTTGGGCTTCTGCTGCTGCTTGCAACTCCAGGGTATCATTCAGCTAATTTTTGGGCTCCTGCTGCCAACTCCAGTGTCTCTTTCAAGCTATGTTTGGGCTCCTGCTGCTGCTGCTTGCACCTCCAGGGTGTCATTCATCCAATTTTTGGGCTCCTGCTGCCAACTCCAGTGTCTCTTTCAAGCTATGTTTGGGCTCCTGCTGCTGCTTGCAACTCAAGGGTGTAATTCAGCTAATTTTTGGCCTTCTGCTGCCAACTCCAGTGTGTCTTTCAAGCAATGTTTTGGCTGCTTCTGCTTGCAACTCCAGGGTGTCATTCATCCAATTTTTGGGCTCCTGCTGTCAACTCCAGTGTCTCTTTCAAGCTATGTTTGGGCTCCTGCTGCTGCTGCTGCCAACTCCAGGATGTCATTCATCTAATTTTTGGGCTCCTGCTGCCAACTCCAGTGTCTTTCAGGCTATGTTTGGGCTGCTGCTGCTTGCTACTCCAGGGTGTCATTCAGCTAATTTTTAGGCTCCTGCTGCCAACTCCAGTGTGTCTTTCAAGCTATGTTTGGGCTGCTGCCAACTCCAGAGTGTCATTCAGCTAATTTTTGGGCTCCTGCTGCCAACTCCAGTGTCTCTTTCAAGCAATGTTTGGGCTCCTGCTGCTTGCAACTCCAGGGTGTCATTCAGCTAATTGTTGGGCTCCTGCTGCCAACTCCAGTGTCTCTTTCAAGCAATGTTCGGGCTCCTGCTGCTGCTGCTTGCAACTCCAGGGTGTCATTCAGCTAATTTTTAGGCTCCTGCTGCCAACTCCAGTGTGTCTTTCAAGCTATGTTTGGGCTGCTGCCAACTCCAGGGTGTCATTCATCCAATTTTTGGGCTCCTGCTGCCAACTCCAGTGTCTCTTTCAAGCTATGTTTGGGCTCCTCTACTACTAACAATTAGGTATGCACTGCTCACAATAATATACCGGGTGCTAGCTACAGGGACACCAATAACATACTACTACTCAACTACAGGTGAAGCTCCAGGGCTAGCCCACCATTGTGTCCTCATATATCAAGCTGCACACCATTACTTCATGTAATAAATCAATTTATTAATCAAATAATTCATCCAATAATTCACATACAAAAACACACATCAAAAATTAAAAAACATATAATTAAAACCCCAAGTGGGGAGGAACTCCAGGGCTAAAATAATCTGCAGTCACTCACATACAATATCAGAGCAACTCTTTAAATTTAGTTGAAGTAATTCTAAAATTCATTGAAATCAACCAATATATAGCCTCTGACGTTTGTAGGACAGGATATGAAGTGCCTGTGCAATCTAAAATCTATAGTAAATAATATAGTGAATACAACTCCATATTGAGTTGCAATATAAACATGTGCAAAACTACAAATAACCAACTAAAGTGCCTTCAAAGGTGCATAAAGTGCCTAAGTGCTAACATGCATTAATTAATCTAAATAGTGCCTCTCTTTGTCTCCAGAAACGTCAGGGATACACATCAGGAATCCATTGTATCAGCAATTATCTAATGATCACAATATCACATAGCAGCCCAATTCCTCCCCACTTACCTCGTCACCTACGCGCTGCGTGGAACAGGTCCACTTCTCCTGGGTGTTGATGAGGCTATGGTGAAAAGCTGCTTATAAACCTGAGCCAGTCCTTCCTGGCAGGAAGCAGAAACACATTCTGACCGTGACTAACTTCCGCCCTCACTCAAACCCCCTCCCTCCTGTCCGAGCAAGGGCAGAAGTGACATCACAGCCTCCCTCCATCTGCTCTCTCAGTTCTAATCATTCTTATTTTACAGCTGGATGCGGCCATGTGAGACACTGCCACCTACAGCGCAGCCGCACACAGTGCAGCTGCTCACAGCAATCATGTTAACTCCTTCACTACCCCACACTACACACGCTGCAAAGCAGTGAAGATGAACCATACCAAATATCTCACATGACCGTACCCAATCACCAACAATATTAACCCACAGTCCTCCTAACTCCCCCTCAAATATACTCCATACAACCACATAACATAAACATAACTACAATTCTATATCTACTGTTAAATCAATATACATAAATCGAACACTATATACATATCAATATAACCATGGAGAGGGTTATAACCTAAGTCCTCACCACTGTTCTGCTAGTGTTAAAGACTGCATAGCTATCTCTGAGCTCTAAAGCTCCTATACATATCCAAAATCCCTATATTAATGCACTCATATCACGGCATTTCCTCTATATCATCCTCTTTTGCCATCTCTCTAATCGTCTTCTCAGTTCCATGATGGTCATATTCGTATCTTGGTCCTTCTCTCCATATCCTTCTTGACATTAATTCGTTCTGCATTCTACCAGACCCATCTTGTCACCGACAGTTCATTCTCTGTTCCTCACTCATCAGGGGATCTGCTCTATGTGCCTAAAAATCAATCAAATGTCATACCATTAGTCGCCTCCTGCAGCCGATCCAACACTGTAATCATTTGTTTAAAGGGAACCTATCCCCTCTTATTCCTATATACAGATTGTATGGTCCAGGTCTACCCATAGTCCTAGAGCCACCAGCTCCTCAATGAAAGCAACTCATTATTGCCATAATTGCCATCAATTTTTAGTGACCCAAGCAGAATATTGTGCAATGAGGACTATGTGTCCCCTTGCACTCACTCGCATCTAACGTAGGTCATTGTACATACATACCTATTACCCATGTATCTCATACTTATCCTTCATGGTCTGTTCTTCCTCCTTCTGTCATCTATAAATATAACAGCAATCAAAGATGTTATGCACAAAATGTCATATATGTAGCTACTCACGAGTTTTCCCTAGTTCCGCCCCAAAAAGGGGCAAAAACTGAAGTCCTCATTCATACCACGGGGGGACATGCTGTCTAGCTTATATATCCATTCTGCCTCACATTGCAGCAGTCTCCTTTTAATATCACCTCCCCTGGTATCCCACGGCACATGATCTACATATATGATCTTTGCTTCTTGCCATCTCCCCCTATGTGCTTTCAAAAAATGGGCTGCCACAGGTGTCAATTGTTTCCCATTTTCCACATCTCTTGATGCCAATCTAATACTTGAGACATGTTGTTGAATCCTTGTCTTCACCATGTTTTTTGTTTCCCCTATATAATATTTGGGGCAGGGACACTGGATTACATAGATAACTCCCTTAGTCCTACATGTGATGTTATTCCTAATTTGATATTTGTCCTTGGTTTGTAAATTCACTATTTCATCTGACTTCTTCACCAGCGGACAAATGCTACATCGTCCGCAGGCCCTACTGCCACCCTTACCTATCTTTTTCAACCATGTCTTGGGACGGCAAAAATGGCTTTTGCATAGTCTATCCCTTAAGTTCGGTGCTCTCCTCGCTGTAATGTAGGGTCCTCCGTCTGTCAAAACTGCTAGACGTGGATCCACTTGTAGAACACCCCAGTGTTTTTTCAGTATATTCCTAATGATATGCCAGTCACTGTGGTATGTCGTGACAAATCTCACCTTCCTATCTGCTTCCTTTTCTCTATATTTCAATAGATCTCCTCTGGGTGTATTCCATGCTCGAGATACCGCCTTATCAATGGTTCTTCTGGGGTAGCCTCTCTTCATAAATCGCTGTCTCATATGTTTAGATTCCTCTTGGAAATCCTCTTCTCTTGAGCAATTTCTGCGTGCCCTCAGCAGCTGGCCCACTGGTATTCCTCTTTTTGTGTTACTAGGATGAAAGCTGGAAAAGTGTAAGATGTTATTAGTTGAGGTAGGTTTGCGATATAGCTTAGTAGATATCAGCCCTTCATCTTCCAGTGTAATAGTGATGTCCAGAAATTCAACTGAAGTTTTTGACATATTGTAGGTTAGATGAATGTTATAAGGGTTCTGATTGAGTCTCCCCATGAACTCTTCACAGTCCTTCATCGACCCCTGCCATAATATCAGGACATCGTCTATAAACCTGTACCAGCCCATAATATGGGCATGGTACAGGTCATAAGCTTCTCCCCACACTATTTCCCGCTCCCACCACCCCAGAAATAGATTAGCCACTGAGGGTGCACACCTTGCCCCCATTGCTACACCCTTGATCTGCTGGTAGTAGCCGCCATCAAATGTGAATGCATTATGTGACAACACAAAATCCAGCAAATCCATCACAAATACATGCAGCTGTCTATTCTCCGTTGACTCCATGTCCAGGAAATATCTAACCGAGGAGATAGCCCTTTGATGAGTAATATTAGTGTATAAAGATTCTATGTCACGTGACATAGAATCTTTATACACTAATATTACTCATCAAAGGGCTATCTCCTCGGTTAGATATTTCCTGGACATGGAGTCAACGGAGAATAGACAGCTGCATGTATTTGTGATGGATTTGCTGGATTTTGTGTTGTCACATAATGCATTCACATTTGATGGCGGCTACTACCAGCAGATCAAGGGTGTAGCAATGGGGGCAAGGTGTGCACCCTCAGTGGCTAATCTATTTCTGGGGTGGTGGGAGCGGGAAATAGTGTGGGGAGAAGCTTATGACCTGTACCATGCCCATATTATGGGCTGGTACAGGTTTATAGACGATGTCCTGATATTATGGCAGGGGTCGATGAAGGACTGTGAAGAGTTCATGGGGAGACTCAATCAGAACCCTTATAACATTCATCTAACCTACAATATGTCAAAAACTTCAGTTGAATTTCTGGACATCACTATTACACTGGAAGATGAAGGGCTGATATCTACTAAGCTATATCGCAAACCTACCTCAACTAATAACATCTTACACTTTTCCAGCTTTCATCCTAGTAACACAAAAAGAGGAATACCAGTGGGCCAGCTGCTGAGGGCACGCAGAAATTGCTCAAGAGAAGAGGATTTCCAAGAGGAATCTAAACATATGAGACAGCGATTTATGAAGAGAGGCTACCCCAGAAGAACCATTGATAAGGCGGTATCTCGAGCATGGAATACACCCAGAGGAGATCTATTGAAATATAGAGAAAAGGAAGCAGATAGGAAGGTGAGATTTGTCACGACATACCACAGTGACTGGCATATCATTAGGAATATACTGAAAAAACACTGGGGTGTTCTACAAGTGGATCCACGTCTAGCAGTTTTGACAGACGGAGGACCCTACATTACAGCGAGGAGAGCACCGAACTTAAGGGATAGACTATGCAAAAGCCATTTTTGCCGTCCCAAGACATGGTTGAAAAAGATAGGTAAGGGTGGCAGTAGGGCCTGCGGACGATGTAGCATTTGTCCGCTGGTGAAGAAGTCAGATGAAATAGTGAATTTACAAACCAAGGACAAATATCAAATTAGGAATAACATCACATGTAGGACTAAGGGAGTTATCTATGTAATCCAGTGTCCCTGCCCCAAATATTATATAGGGGAAACAAAAAACATGGTGAAGACAAGGATTCAACAACATGTCTCAAGTATTAGATTGGCATCAAGAGATGTGGAAAATGGGAAACAATTGACACCTGTGGCAGCCCATTTTTTGAAAGCACATAGGGGGAGATGGCAAGAAGCAAAGATCATATATGTAGATCATGTGCCGTGGGATACCAGGGGAGGTGATATTAAAAGGAGACTGCTGCAATGTGAGGCAGAATGGATATATAAGCTAGACAGCATGTCCCCCCGTGGTATGAATGAGGACTTCAGTTTTTGCCCCTTTTTGGGGCGGAACTAGGGAAAACTCGTGAGTAGCTACATATATGACATTTTGTGCATAACATCTTTGATTGCTGTTATATTTATAGATGACAGAAGGAGGAAGAACAGACCATGAAGGATAAGTATGAGATACATGGGTAATAGGTATGTATGTACAATGACCTACGTTAGATGCGAGTGAGTGCAAGGGGACACATAGTCCTCATTGCACAATATTCTGCTTGGGTCACTAAAAATTGATGGCAATTATGGCAATAATGAGTTGCTTTCATTGAGGAGCTGGTGGCTCTAGGACTATGGGTAGACCTGGACCATACAATCTGTATATAGGAATAAGAGGGGATAGGTTCCCTTTAAACAAATGATTACAGTGTTGGATCGGCTGCAGGAGGCGACTAATGGTATGACATTTGATTGATTTTTAGGCACATAGAGCAGATCCCCTGATGAGTGAGGAACAGAGAATGAACTGTCGGTGACAAGATGGGTCTGGTAGAATGCAGAACGAATTAATGTCAAGAAGGATATGGAGAGAAGGACCAAGATACGAATATGACCATCATGGAACTGAGAAGACGATTAGAGAGATGGCAAAAGAGGATGATATAGAGGAAATGCCGTGATATGAGTGCATTAATATAGGGATTTTGGATATGTATAGGAGCTTTAGAGCTCAGAGATAGCTATGCAGTCTTTAACACTAGCAGAACAGTGGTGAGGACTTAGGTTATAACCCTCTCCATGGTTATATTGATATGTATATAGTGTTCGATTTATGTATATTGATTTAACAGTAGATATAGAATTGTAGTTATGTTTATGTTATGTGGTTGTATGGAGTATATTTGAGGGGGAGTTAGGAGGACTGTGGGTTAATATTGTTGGTGATTGGGTACGGTCATGTGAGATATTTGGTATGGTTCATCTTCACTGCTTTGCAGCGTGTGTAGTGTGGGGAAGTGAAGGAGTTAACATGATTGCTGTGAGCAGCTGCACTGTGTGCGGCTGCGCTGTAGGTGGCAGTGTCTCACATGGCCGCATCCAGCTGTAAAATAAGAATGATTAGAACTGAGAGAGCAGATGGAGGGAGGCTGTGATGTCACTTCTGCCCTTGCTCGGACAGGAGGGAGGGGGTTTGAGTGAGGGCGGAAGTTAGTCACGGTCAGAATGTGTTTCTGCTTCCTGCCAGGAAGGACTGGCTCAGGTTTATAAGCAGCTTTTCACCATAGCCTCATCAACACCCAGGAGAAGTGGACCTGTTCCACGCAGCGCGTAGGTGACGAGGTAAGTGGGGAGGAATTGGGCTGCTATGTGATATTGTGATCATTAGATAATTGCTGATACAATGGATTCCTGATGTGTATCCCTGACGTTTCTGGAGACAAAGAGAGGCACTATTTAGATTAATTAATGCATGTTAGCACTTAGGCACTTTATGCACCTTTGAAGGCACTTTAGTTGGTTATTTGTAGTTTTGCACATGTTTATATTGCAACTCAATATGGAGTTGTATTCACTATATTATTTACTATAGATTTTAGATTGCACAGGCACTTCATATCCTGTCCTACAAACGTCAGAGGCTATATATTGGTTGATTTCAATGAATTTTAGAATTACTTCAACTAAATTTAAAGAGTTGCTCTGATATTGTATGTGAGTGACTGCAGATTATTTTAGCCCTGGAGTTCCTCCCCACTTGGGGTTTTAATTATATGTTTTTTAATTTTTGATGTGTGTTTTTGTATGTGAATTATTGGATGAATTATTTGATTAATAAATTGATTTATTACATGAAGTAATGGTGTGCAGCTTGATATATGAGGACACAATGGTGGGCTAGCCCTGGAGCTTCACCTGTAGTTGAGTAGTAGTATGTTTGGGCTCCTGCTGCTGCTGCTTGCAACTCCAGGGTGTCATTTAGCCAATTTTTGGGCTCCTGCTGCCAACTCCAGTGTGTCTTTTAAGCTATGTTTGGGCTCCTGCTGCTTCTGCCAACTCCAGAATGTCATTCAGCCAATTTTTGGGCTCCTGCTGCCAACTCCAGTGTCTCAAGCTATGTTTGGACTCCTGCTGCTGCGGCTTGCAACTCCAGAGTGTCATTCATCAAATTTTTGTGCTTCTGCTGCCAACTCCAATGTCTCTTTCAAGCTATGTTTGGGCTCCTGCTGTTGCTGCTTGCAACTCCAGGGTGTCATTCAGCCAATTTTTGGGCTCCTGCTGCCAACTCCAGTGTCTCTTTCAAGCAATGTTTGGGCTCCTGCTGCCAACTCCAGTGTCTCATTCAAGCTATGTTTGGGCTCCTGCTGCTTGCAACTCCAGGGTATCATTCAGCCAATTTTTGGGCTCCTGCTGCCAACGCCAGTGTCTCTTTCAAGCTATGTTTGGGCTGCTGCTGCTGCTTGCAACTCCAGGGTGTCATTCAGCTAATTTTTGGGCTCCTGCTGCCAACTCCAGTGTCTCTTTCAAGCTATGTTAGGGCTGCTGCTGCTGCTGCTGTTGCTGCTAACTTCAGGGTGTCATTCATACAATTTTTGGGCTCCTGCTGCCAACTCCAATGTCTCTTTCAAGCAATGTTTGGGCTCCTGCTGCTGCTGCTTACAACTCCAGGGTGTCATTCAGCTAATTTTTAGGCTCCTGCGGCCAACTCCATTGTCTCTTTCAAGCTATGTTTGGGCTGCTGCTTGCAACTCCAGGGTGTAATTCTGCTAATTTTTGGCCTCCTGCTGCCAACTCCAGTGTGTCTTTCAAGCAATGTTTGGGCTGCTTCTGCTTGCAACTCCAAGGTGTCATTCATCCAACTTTTGGGCTCCTGCTGCCAACTCCAGTGTCTCTTTCAAGCTATGTTTGGGCTCCTGCTGCTGCTGCTTGCAACTCCAGGTTGTCATTCAGCTAATTTTTGGGCTCCTGCTGCCAACTCCAGTGTCTCTTTCAAGCTATGTTTGAGCTCCTGCTGCTGCTGCTTGCACCTCCAGGGTGTCATTCATCCAATTTTTGGGCTCCTGCTGCCAACTCCAGTGTCTCTTTCAAGCAATGTTTGGGCTGCTTCTGCTTGCAACTCCAGGGTGTCATTCATCCAATTTTTGGGCTCTGGCTGCCAACTCCAGTGTCTTTTTCAAGCTATGTTTGGGCTCCTGCTGCTGCTGCTGCCAACTCCAGGGTGTCATTCAGCTAATTTTTGGGCTCCTGCTGCCAACTCCAGTGTCTTTCAAGCTATGTTTGGGCTGCTGCTGCTTGCTACTCCAGGGTGTGATTCAGCAAATTTTTGGGCTCCTGCTGCCAACTCCAGTGTCTCTTTCAAGCAATGTTTGGGCTCCTGCTGCTGCTGCGTGCAACTCCAGGGTGTCATTCAGCTAATTGTTGGGCTCCTGCTGCCAACTCCAGTGTCTCTTTCAAGCAATGTCTGGGCTCCTGCTGCTGCTGCTTGCAACTCCAGGGTGTCATTCAGCTAATTTTTAGGCTCCTGCTGCCAACTCCAGTGTGTCTTTCAAGCTATGTTTGGGCTGCTGCTTGCAACTCCAGGGTGTCATTCAGCTAATTTTTGGCCTCCTGCTGCCAACTCCAGTGTGTCTTTCAAGCTATGTTAGGGCTGCATGCGAACTCCAGGGTGTCATTCGGCTAATTTTTGGGCTCCTGCTGCCAACTCCAGTGTCTCTTTCAAGCTATGTTTGGGCTCCTGCTGCTGCTGCCAACTCCAGAGTGTCATTCATCCAATTTTTGTGCTCCTGCTGCCAACTACAGTGTCTCTCTCAAGCTATGTTCGGGCTCCTGCTGCTGCGGCTTGCAACTCCAGGGTGTCATTCAGCCAATTTTTGGGCTCCTGCTGCCAACTCCAGTGTCTCTTTCAAGCTATGTTTGGGCTCCTGCTGTTGCTGCTTGCAACTCCAGGGTGTCATTTAGCCAATTTTTGGGCTCCTGCTGCCAACTCCAGTGTCTCTTTCAAGCAATGTTTGGGCTTCTGCTGCAAACTCCAGTGTCTCTTTCAAGCTATGTTTGGGCTCCTGCTGCTTGCAACTCCAGGGTATCATTCAGCCAACTTTTGGGCTCCTGCTGCCAACGCCAGTGTCTCTTTCAAGCTATGTTTGGGCTGCTGCTGCTTGCAACTCCAGGGTGTCATTCAGCTAATTTTTGGGCTCCTGCTGCCAACTCCAGTGTCTCTTTCAAGCTATGTTAGGGCTGCTGCTGCTGCTGTTGCAGCCAACTTCAGGGTGTCATTCATACAATTTTTGGGCTCCTGCTGCCAACTGCAGTGTCTCTCTCAAGCTAAGTTTGGGCTGCTGCCGCTAGCAACTCCAGGGTGTGATTCAGCAAATATTTGGGCTCCTGCTGCTGCCAGTTCCAGGGTGTGTTTTTCAGGCAATATAGGGGTCCCTCATAGTGATGCCACTTCAACTCTCTGCAATTGTGCCGCTCTGCGATTCTAATAGCGATGCCTCTGATCTGCATGTCATAATTATTGACAGTATTATTTCACTAACCCAGCACGCATCCTGTGCGTGTTACAGCAAGGCAGAATGGTTTACAACCCTATTGAGGCTCTAGGAAGCTCAGAAATAGCCATTTTTAATAGCGATTTGTCGCGAATAAATTTGGGTCGAAACAAATTTTGTCGGAAAATTCGGCGAATCAGTCGAATCGAATTTTTCAAAAGTTCACTCATCTCTAGTTACAACAATAGAAACACTTTGAATAGGCAAATGAATCATTTATTGCTGAAGATCTGCAGGTTACACCTCAAAGAGGGACAAAGGAGAACAACGAGGGACAGGGGGACATGAACTCAAAAGAGGGACAGTCCTTGTCATGAATCAAGGAACTTTTATGCCTTAATCCAGACCAGATTTTGATCGTACTACAAACAATCATTACACAGACGTTTTTTGGGGACCTGGCCCTAATAACCAGACACTACACACACACACACACACAGGTCTTTAAGCTAAGATCTCACCTTATGCAGTTAATATATCCAATCACCCGATAAAGTCCTAGGCCCAACTATACAGCAATAAAGTCACACTGGTAGCGATAGGCAAGCACACAGGGCACAAGATTTAGCACACATACAATGTCTCTTCTAAAGGTTTAGAGGGTTAGCACACAGAAGACTACTTTATACATTTTTAAGATTTAATTCACCCATAAGGGGCAGTGCATGTTAAACAAAGATGTACAATAAAAATAACAGACATACAATACATGGCAAGATGCTTATAAAATAAAAGGGAGAAAAAACAGAGATCGTTACCTTTTTTGAAGGAAAGCAATGATAACAACCTACTTATTGGAAGCAATCCCCTGGCATCTCATATCATCTGTGTCAACTCTCTCATTTTTAAACTGGTTATTGGGGCGGGCCGTATGCTGGTTGCGGCCAATCATGTGTCAGGGGCGTTTTATTGTAAAAGTTGTGGCCAATCATGTGTCCGGGCATTTTATTGTAAAAGTTATGTTTTTAATTTCTTTTGAAGAGAGATGTGTATCGAATGTCTCATTCACTGATTTGTAGTAAGTAGATGTCAACTACCACATGTGGAGGTGTGATCTGACTTAGCCAGGAAACCTATTTAGCACATGGTTGCAAAGTGGCTTGTTCTTCTGTCCTGTCATATGTAAATTGATTCCTGTTGGAATCCAGACAAATGTACTAGCAGCCTTCTAATTGACAAGGTATGTTTTGACAACCATAGTTGTCATATTTTTATCTGGCCATATTTTCATATATCATCACAGTCCCTCCAAATCAGGGACAGTTGGGAGGTATGTAATAACAGGTAGAACTTCACCCTGTGCACAGCCAATCAGGAGGTTTGAAGACATCCTGCTGATGACAGTAAGCTTTATCTAATTGCTCCTTACCCATGAGGGCAGCAATATTATATATTATATAATATATATATATATATATATATATATATATATATATATATTTTATCTGAACCATGGATCTTCTCTTCCCCATGTCTGAGATCTATCATGAGACTACCAGCCCTGGCCTTGAGTAAGGCCCTAGCCAGCCAATCGGTGCAGCAGGGCTGATGCCTCCTGATTGGCCGAAGTTTAGAAAGCGGAAGCACTTCTCCATCTAGTGTTAGTTGGTAAAGTACAGCAAGCTTTGTTTTTTATTACTAACCCCCAAGTGTGTAGCCCCAAATGTGTAGCCCCAGTAGCCACAAAAACAAGCAGAAGGTACCAAATAACCCCCAAAGCCCCCAGTACAGGGGGGGAAACATACAAGATAGGCTCTTATTCAGGGTGAAGTTCAGTATTAATGTGGGCAATCTGTATGTACTGGGGGGGGGGACCTACAAGCTTTTATTCAGGGTGTTGGTCCAGATTAATGTGGGCAATCTGTATGTACAGATAGCTATTGAGACAAGTTTTCTCTCCTCCCACAGATGCAAAGCGTCATGTACGACCTCATAATCGAGCTGAATGACCGCAGTGAGGATCTGGAGAAGCAAATTGGCAGCCTGGAGACCAAGCTGGAGACTCGGGGACTGGGGTTGGCGGTGGTAACGCCTCAGACCCCCTTATCGTACAGTCCAATGGGAATACGTTCAGCCTCTTTTTCCACGCCACACACCAGCTCTAACAGCTGCTGACTGGGCAATGAGAAGACCCGGCCCGGGGTTGGTAGACCCTCCCCAAATCTCACGTTCTCAGTAGGAATATTTAGGAGAAGCGGAGGGGGGGGGGGTGGTGTCGGAAACATCGCGGAATCGTCTAATGTAGGGGGTAGCACCTGACCTAGAGAAAGTGGCCCACCCTCCATGAGTCAAGCCACGATATCCCTGTGGATGCAAAGCACGCTCACATTTTTATTTGGTATATAACCTCCACCCACAAGGTTGGCCCGGATCAAGGTTACCAGGCTACCAAGGTTACCAGAGTCCAACAGCACCCTCACTGAGCACCCATTCACTCTCATCAACACAATATGGGGCTCGGTCTCTAACCACAAAACCGCGGTACATGCTGGTTCCGCAAACAGGGATCTTCTGCGGCCAGCGTCACACTCCATAGGCTCAGGGCCAAGGGGGCAATCCACGGCTATGTGCCCCCACTCGCAGCACCTCCAACACTGGGGACCCCGAAGTCTCCGTGCCCGGGCGTTCTCCCTAGGATTAGGGGGCCTCTGGGGGTCAGGGTCAGTCCTGGGCCCTTTTTCACCCTTTCATACACCTCCAAGGGGAACCTGCTTACCCGTCGTCACAGGTTTGTGGGTCTTGGAGGATGCTGGTGTAGTAGGGGCATCCCGTAGGTAGTCCTCCATCGCAATAAAACATTCAACCAAGTTGAACAGCTGCTCCGCACTCCGCGGGTCGCCTTGTCCCACCCACCGCTGAAGCTTTGGTGGCAGGGACCAAAAGAAGCAGTCCACCACGATTTTCTCGATAATCTGCGCAGGGGTTGAACGCTCTGGCTCCAACCACTTTTGGACGAGATGTATTAGGTCATACAACTGCGACCGGGCAGGCTTATCAACGGCAAAAGTCCAGTTATGTATTCGCCTTGCCCGAACCGCTGGCGTGACTCCCAGGCGAGCAAGGATCTCCTGTTTAAGCTTAGCATAGTCCAGTACATCCTGCTCCCTTAAGTCAAAATATGCCTTTTGCGTCTCACCCGTTAAGAACGGCGCAATTACGTCGGCCCATTCCGCTACTGGCAGCTATTCTCTCTCGGCCACGTGCTGAAACACTGTGAGGTAGGCTTCGACATCGCCGTCCGGGGTCATCTTTTGTAAAACCCGCTGAACGGTTCTTCTCGCCCCCTCCGTCTCCACCGGGCTTCTCTCCGGATGTGAAACTTTGGCACCAACAGTCTCTTTATGTGCGGCCATCTGTTCAATCAACAGGGGATTTGTCTCCTGCTGGTTAGCCACGGTCTGCTGCTGCATTTGGAACTGTTGTGCCAGGGCCTGCTGCTGTTGTGCCAGGGCCTGCTCCTGTGCTCGCTGCTGTTGTGCCAGGGCCTGCTCCTGTGCTCGCTGCTGTTGTGCCAGGGCCTGCTCATGCCGGAGATCAGGTTGTATTAGGTGTTTTATCACCTCCTCCATGTGAGACATCTTGGTGACGGCCTTCACCCAGGACATTAACTATTAAATGCAGAGTGTTGTCACTCCGTTGCCCCTAGCAACATGCCCGCATCCTCCACCAACTGTGGGATATTGGGGGCGAACGGTAGTGACACAGACAACAGTTCTCTCTCGGCAAAGCAGGTTTATTGCAGAAAAATGAAAGTATTCAAATGAAATAATACTTCTCCATTCATAGGTTGCAGCGTCAATGCAAAATCAAAACAAATGGTTACATCAGTCTCAAAAATTTGAAATAGGGAAAATAAATATATTGACGGAGATAAGGCTGTGGCTGACCATCTGAATAGCTACTTTTGTTCGGTATTTTCAGATAGCAGCAGGCATGGTCATAGCACAGCATCCAGCTGGGAGGGCACAGCTCCGGAGTTTCTGGAGGCTGATGTCCTATCCGAGCTGGCACATCTAAAGGTAAGTAAGGCAATGGGTCCAGATGGAATCCACCCCAGAATTCTAAGGGAACTTAGGTTTGTGATTGCAGCCCCTCTGACTGATTTACTTAACCATTCCCTTTCAACTGGTGAGGTTCCAGATGATTGGAGAATGGCCAATGTCGTACCAATCCATAAAAAGGGGAGTAGAGAAGAAGCCAGTAATTACAGGCCAGTTAGTTTAACATCTATAGTGGTCAAATTAATGGAAACACTCTTAAAAAAACAGATAATTTCCCATCTAAAAATTAATGACCTATTGAACCCAAAACAGCACGGCTTTACTGAGGGCAGATCATGTCAGACCAATCTTATTGATTTCTTTGACAATGTCACTAAAGTGTTAGATGAAGGTGGTGCTGTGGATATCGCCTATCTGGATTTTAGCAAAGCCCTGTACCACATAAGGAGCTCATAGATAAGTTATTGAAGGTAGGACTCAATCCCTGGATAGTTCAGTGGATTTCCAGTTGGCTGAGGGATCGGTATCAGAGCGTTGTTGTAAATGGTGTGCAATCTGAACAAAGGCGAGTTACAAGTGGTGTGCCGCAAGGCTCTGTCCTGGGCCCCATTCTTTTTAATATATTTGTAAGTGACATAGGAGAAGGCTTGGTAGGAAAAGTTTGTCTGTTTGCTGATGATACAAAGGTTAGTAATAGGGTGGATATTCCTGGAGGTGTCTGCAACATGGAAAATGATTTAGCTTTACTGGATAGATGGTCAAAACTGTGGAAACTAGAGTTTAATGTCTCTAAATGTAAAATCATGCACTTGGGTAGAAGGAATCCCTGCTCTGAGTACCGTATGGGCAGTACTGTGTTAGCCAGGACCTCGGAGGAGAGAGATTTAGGGGTACTGATTACTGATAGCTGCAAGATGAGTGGACAGTGTAGCCAGGCAGTGGGAAAAGCAAGCAGGATGCTCGGCTGCATAGCTCGAGGCATCACCAGTAGAAAGAGGGAGGTTATGATGCCGCTGTATAGAGCCCTGGTGAGGCCACAGCTAGAATACTGTGTGCAGTTCTGGAGACCTTACCTGCAAAAAGACATTATTCAAATAGAACCTGTCCAAAGGCGGGCAACGAAAATGGTGGAAGGACTTAAACTTAAAACTTATCAGGAGAGACTTAAAGAACTTAATTTGTACAGTCTGGAGGAAAGAAGGGAGAGGGGGGACATGATTGAGACCTTTAAATATGTGAAAGGATTGAATAAGGTTCAGGAGGGAAGTGTTTTTAAGAAGAAACTTAACGATAGAACAAGGGGGCACAACCTGAAGCTAGTCGGGGGGAAGATCAGGAGCAATGTTAGAAAATATTATTTTACAGAAAGAGTAGTAGGTGCTTGGAACAAACTTCCAGCAGAGGTAGTTGAAACATCAACAGTCACTGAATTTAAACATGCCTGGGATAAGCACACATCTATCCTAAGATAAAGAGTACATACAGTATACACATAAGGGCAGACTAGATGGACCGTATGGTCTCCTTCTGCCGTCAACCTTCTATGTTTCTATGTTTCTATCACCAAATAAAGGTAAATCCAGGACTGGGGATTCCAGCAAGCTGTGGGTCAAAGGAAAGTCCAATCCAGATTGCAGGGCAAACCAGCCTGCCGCTTCTCACCCCCAACGGTCCAAGAGTGGGGCGCAGAAGCCAAGTCCTCCGGCTTAATAGTCCAGTATTGTTATTCACACAACATGCAGTTCAGCCTGAGCTCCCTCCATCAGGCTGGTCAAAGACCCACTGACTGGCTCAGTGGGAGCCTTTTATTCAGGCTCCTTCCTGAAATCAATCTGACCAGGTGTGCAAGACCTGAGATCAGAAGAAACCTAGGAGTGGGAAATGTGACCAGGGTTCTGAAATCCTGGCATGGATCCTGCTCTATACAGCACTGTAGGGGAAAAATATACTCCATTCAGGACTTCTCCACACACTTTACCACAATATATATATAAAATATATATATATATATATATACATATATATATGTATCCTATGATATATATATTATATATAATATATATATATATTATATATATATATATATATATATATATATGTATATATCTCCTATGCTATATAAATAATTTTATATATATATATATATATTGTAGACATGTCACTGGAGAAGTGGTCGAGGGGGTGTACATTTCACCTAGGTTACTACGCTGGGTGAGATGGTAAGTCCAGGATTGATTTGTTTCCCAGCAGTGATATGCTGCTGAGGTGTTGTTTAATTTTGCCGGGCCTGGATTTATATGGAATGGCAGGTAGGTTTGGTAGAGGGACCTGTCATTCCACACCCCCCGATCCAGTTTGGGTTTTGGATCAGGTGAGCTCTGATCCTAATTAGCCTGGGAAGGTAAAAGCTCTGCAGAGCCTGCAGGTTATTGCTCTCAGCCAGAAATAAACAGCCTGTGTGTGTGTGAAGGAAGCTGCGAACGCAGCCACTGCTGGAGCTAAGAACTCACCCTGCGATGTCCAGGCGAACGCTGTGTTTTAAAAGTGTCAGCTAGGTGAGAAGAACCTGTTTAGTAAGCGCCCAGACAGGCTAGGTCTTTATTTTGTTTGTACACAAAAGAAGCACGCTGCTGCTGTATGTTTTGTTTACTGGACTGTTTATGCCATGAATAAACGCCAAGACCTGTTTTTATAACACCTAAGTCTGCCGTGAACTGTGTCCAAACACACCATCCCCCGGGAAGATCCCTACAATTGGTGGAGGATGCGGGCAAAACGGTTGCTAGGGGCAACGGTGTGGACAGACTTGGCTACAGCTGCTTATGTCTTGGGTGAGAGCTGCAACTACCCTCCAAGAACAGTCGGGCAACATGGAGGAGATGCTAAAGCAGTTTATGCAAGTGAGTTTGCAACAACAACAGGCTCAGTTAGAGGCCAATAGACAACTTATTGAACACCTGATGGCAAAACAAGAGGCGCCTGTGGTTGCTAACCCCCAATCAGTGGTGCGAGCCGCTCCAGAGACTTTTGATGTGAGAAGAGCTGTGCAGCGAGCGCTGCAAAAGATGACTGCTGAGGACGATGTTGAGGCCTTCCTAACTGTGTTTGAGCGTGTGGCTGAGCGAGAGAAGTTACCAGTCGCTGAGTGGGCAGAGGTAATTGTGCCCTATTTAACAGGGGAACCTCAAAAGGCCTACTATGACCTCAGTGAGCAAGAGGTTAAGGACTATACTCGGCTAAAAGCAGAGATACTTGCCCGGCTAGGCGTTACTCCTGCGGTCCGTGCCAGGAGGGTACGCAACTGGAGCTACAGTTTGGACAAATCAGCGAGGTCCCAGATGTATGACCTGATCCATTTGGCGAGAAAGTGGTTGGAGCCAGACACTTCTACTCCTGCACAGATCCTAGAGAGGGTTGTGATGGATCGCTACCTCCGAGCACTTCCTGCTGACCTGCAACGCTGGGTGGGACAAGGTGACCCTAAGAATGCAAACGAACTTGTCAACCTTGTGGAGAGGTTCCAGGCGACTGAGGACTACCTCCGTGATGTTTCTGCAGCATCTTCACCTCCCCGGAGTGCCAGATCTGTGCCATCAGCTGGTAAGAGACTTCCATCTATTGGGGGAGTGTGGAGGGGTGCTGAGGGAGGAAGAAGGGCTCAAGTGGTGTCTCAGGGGCAAAAGACTGGGGATGGTCCCGGGTGGCTAAGTAGCCCTAAAAAGGACTCCTTGCCAAGGAGAACAGGCTCTATCCAGTGCTGGAGATGCCATGAGACGGGACACGTGTCTGCCCATTGCCCTCTTACCACTGAGCCCATGGACTGTGAGACTAGTCGGCGTCGGTCGCTATTTGCGGAACCATCTTGTGTTGCAGTTCCTGGACTAGAGACTGAACCGCAAATCTGCAATGTTACAATTAATGGCTTTCTTGTTAAGGCGTTGCTGGACTCAGGAAGCCTCGTAACCTTGGTGCATGCCAGCCTGGTGGCTGGGGACTTTGAGTGTAAAAAGCATATGAGTGTTGTTTGTATACATGGGGATACAAAAGTGTACCCTATAGTGCTGGCTAAAGTCGGGACTGAACAAGGCACCGTACAATATGAAGTGGGTGTGGTTAAAAATCTCATGCATAACGTAATCTTGGGGCGCGATTTTCCCTTATTCTGGGCTCTCTGGGGAAAAAGAAAGTCCCCCGAAAGGAGTGAGGATACTCCTAAGGTTGTCGCATTACCCCCTGTACTTGATAAAAGTGTGCAGGATGAAAATGATTGTTTTCCTTTGCAGGTCCTTGCTGGAGAGGAGGAGGCTCCTCCCACTGAGCAAAATATACCAGACTTAGAGGTGTCTAGGGATAATTTTGGGACTGCACAGTTACAGGACCCCACTCTCAAACATGCGAGAGAGCAGGTTGCTGTCATGAATGGGGTACCTCAGGAACCAGATGCTGAGAAAAGATTTCCACATTTTTCTGTGACTAATGATCTTTTCTATAGAGTCACTAAGATTAAGGATGAGATTGTGGAACAGCTTCTGGTGCCTAAGCCGTACCGGCGTCAGGTGCTTGACATGGCACATAACCATGTTCTTGGGGGACACTTGGGGACTGACAAAACGCAGGAGAGGGTTCTCCAGAGGTTCTACTGGCCGGCGATATATGGTGATATTAAAAAGCACTGCGAGTCGTGCCCCACATGTCAGCTTAGTGCCCCAGTGTCACATTTTCGCAGTCCTTTGGTTTCGCTCCCTGTTATAGAGGTGCCTTTTGAGCGTATAGCCATGGCTTTAGTGGGTCCCATTGTAAAATCAGCTAGAGGACACCAGTATATTCTGGTGGTCATGGACTATGCGACCCGCTATCCTGAAGCTGTGCCCTTAAGAAACACCGCATCTAAAACAATTGCACGTGAGTTGTTTTATATGTTCTCTAGGACTGGAATCCCCAAAGAAATCCTGACTGACCAAGGTACCCCCTTTATGTCAAAGGTGATGAAGGAGTTGTGCAAACTATTTAAAATCTCACCCATCCGTACCTCTGTATACCACCCCCAGACGGACAGATTGGTGGAGAGATTTAATAAAACCTTGAAACATATGTTGAAGAAAGTGGTGGAAAAAGATGGTCGTGACTGGGATCATTTGTTACCCTACCTCATGTTTGCTATTAGGGAAGTGCCCCAAGCGTCCACGGGGTTCTCACCATTCGAGTTGGTCTATGGTCGTCACCCTAGGGGTCTACTGGACATTGCAAAAGAGACATGGGAGAGTGAGTCCACCCCATATAAGAGTGTTATTGAGCATGTAGCACAAATGCAGGACCGTATAGCCACTGTAATGCCCCTAGTAAGGGAACACCTCCAGAGGGCGCAAGAGGCCCAAAGTAGAATTTACAACCGGTCTGCAAGAATCAGGACATTTAACCCAGGCGGCTCAGGAATTTTTACAGAAAAACAAAGACAAGTTTTCTGACCTTCCAGGGCGTACACACCTCATCTGTCATCACATTGAAACTGAGCCTAGAAGCAGAGTAAACTCAAGCCCTATAGGATCCCGGAAGCCCGTAGGGAAGCCGTATCTGCCGAGGTAAAACGTATGCTTGATCTGGGAGTAATTGAGGTGTCACAGAGTGAATGGTCCAGCCCGATTGTATTAATCCC
This sequence comes from Gastrophryne carolinensis, assembly GCA_027917425.1. Lineage (NCBI taxonomy): Eukaryota > Metazoa > Chordata > Amphibia > Anura > Microhylidae > Gastrophryne > Gastrophryne carolinensis. The sequence goes on from JAQIHN010000125.1 coordinate 155,030, forward strand.
AAAGCCTAATGGAACTTGGAGGTTCTGTAACGATTTCAGAAAGTTGAATGAGATCTCAAAATTTGATGCCTATCCTATGCCCAGGGTAGATGAGTTGATTGAGAAGTTGAGAAGTAATGCCAGATACATAACCACCCTCGATCTCACAAAGGGCTACTGGCAGATTCCACTTACTAATGAGGCTAAAGAGAAAACTGCATTCTCCACCCCTGATGGGCTATTCCAGTATGTAGTGATGCCGTTCGGGTTACATGGAGCACCTGCGACTTTCCAGAGGTTGATGGACTTGATTTTGCAACCACATCGTGATTACTCAGCTGCCTACCTAGATGATGTGGTCATTTTTAGCCCTGATTGGGAAAGTCACCTCTGTAAGGTACAGGCCGTATTGGATACCATAAGTGATGCAGGGTTGACCATAAATGCCGAGAAGTGTGCAATAGCCCTAGAAGAGGCCAAGTATCTGGGCTACATTATTGGAAGAGGGTTGATTAAGCCACAGCTAAATAAAGTGGAGGCAATACAGAATTGGCCTAGACCCCTGACAAAGAAACAGGTCAGAGCTTTCCTTGGTATTACGGGCTATTACCGTAGATTTGTGCCGAACTTTGCCTCAGTTGCTGCTCCCCTAACTGACTTGACCAAGGGCGGAAAGAGAGCCATGATCACGTGGACTCCAGAGGCCGAGAAGGCTTTCCAAAGCCTTAAATCTGCCTTGTGCCAACAACCTGTGTTGAATTTCTGGTCCAGACAGATGCTTCTAACACAGGCTTAGGTGCAGTACTCTCACAAGTAGTAAATGGTGAGGAGCATCCGGTGATGTACTTGAGTAGAAAGCTAACCCCGGCCGAAAAAAATTATGCCATTGTGGAGCGAGAATGTTTGGCAGTGAAGTGGGCCCTCGAATCCCTAAAATATTACTTACTAGGCAGGAAATTCAAGTTAGTGACAGACCATGCCCCCCTAACGTGGATGAAGTTAAACAAGGAGAGAAACGCAAGAGTGACTAGATGGTTTCTGTCCCTACAAAACTTTAATTTCACTGTGGAACACAGGCCAGGGAAATTACAAGCAAATGCTGACGCATTGTCGAGGGTACATTGTCTGTGGGGACAAAATGCTCAGCCCTCCGGTCTGAAAAAGAGGGGGGGGATATGTAGACATGTCACTGGAGAAGTGGTCGAGGGGGTGTACATTTCACCTAGGTTACTACGCTGGGTGAGATGGTAAGTCCAGGATTGATTTGTTTCCCAGCAGTGATATGCTGCTGAGGTGTTGTTTAATTTTGCCGGGCCTGGATTTATATGGAATGGCAGGTAGGTTTGGTAGAGGGACCTGTCATTCCACACCCCCCGATCCAGTTTGGGTTTTGGATCAGGTGAGCTCTGATCCTAATTAGCCTGGGAAGGTAAAAGCTCTGCAGAGCCTGCAGGTTATTGCTCTCAGCCAGAAATAAACAGCCTGTGTGTGTGTGAAGGAAGCTGCGAACGCAGCCACTGCTGGAGCTAAGAACTCACCCTGCGATGTCCAGGCGAACGCTGTGTTTTAAAAGTGTCAGCTAGGTGAGAAGAACCTGTTTAGTAAGCGCCCAGACGGGCTAGGTCTTTATTTTGTTTGTACACAAAAGAAGCACGCTGCTGCTGTATGTTTTGTTTACTGGACTGTTTATGCCATGAATAAACGCCAAGACCTGTTTTTATAACACCTAAGTCTGCCGTGAACTGTGTCCAAACACACCATCCCCCGGGAAGATCCCTACAATATATATATATATATATATCCTATCCTTTTTATATAAAATATATATATATATATATTTAATATTATGTAATATATATATATATATATATATATATATATATATATATATATATATCCTATCCTTTTTATATAATATATATATAGTGGAGCAGGGACCTGGGTTTGATTGTTTGTAGCATAAATCCATTTTGGTAAGAGGGTTTATTTTTTTTTTTGGTGGGGGGAATAACAGTTAGGAAGCTACAGAAAGATCTACTGTCCTCATCAACAGCAAGAAACCTTGGCTGCAAATACACAGTGATTCTCAGAAACGATCCCCCAACCCCACCAGAATGGTTAGACGTGAGCTTCAAAGGTTCAGGGCCGACCCGCCCCCTCCGCGATAGTATATATTTATCTAGATATATATATATTTTAATTCTATTATTTGGTAGTTAATGGTGCAAAAATACATAAAGAAGCAGCGTGTGCTCAAGTCTAACAAGTCGCGCATCAAGCAGCTTTTGTAAACCGCCGTCACTTCTTTTGAAGCTGTGGAAGTGCGCTGCGGCGCCCCAGTTTTTGCGTTTTCTTCGTCAAGATAACTGCAGTTCATCGAGCAGAAGCGTAGCATTTGTTATGCTGAGCACAGTATGAAAAACGTCGGGACTTTCCTTTTTTTTTTTTTTTTGCCCCGTTTGCTTCTCCGTGTCTTGATTTTTTTTGTTTTGTTTTTTCCTGATCCACTTCAGACGTGACGCGCTCGGTTTTGGTGTCAGCCACCATTAACGTGCAGGCACTTGTTAAAATAGATTTCTGTAGGAAGAAGAACAGGCCGTGGAGATAAAAAGTTTTTTTTTTCGGAACTCGCCTATCGAATCGCCAGACCGAAACGTCGGAGGGAAGTGATAGAACACAAAAGGGGAAGATCAGAAAATGCGTTGAGTGGAGGAAATATGGTGTTCAACAAGTGCCTGGTGTGAGCCCACGCCTCACTAAAGGAATTAAAAAGTCCCTGGCGCGTGGACTCGCTCGGTTTTGGCGTCAGCCACCATCAACGTGCAGGCACTTGTTAAAATAGATTTCTGTAGAAAGAGGAACAGGCCGTGGAGATAAAACATTTTTTTTCAAAACTCGCCTATCGAATCGCCCGACTGAAACGGCGGAGGGCAGTCATAGAACGCAAAAGGGGAAGATCAGAAAATGCGTTGAGTGGAGGAAATAGGGGGCGTTCGACCCCTTTTTTTGTCTCCGTTAAGGCTCCTGCTGCCAACTCCAGTGTCTCTTTCAAGCTATGTTTGGGCTCCTGCTGCTGCTGCTTGCAACTCCAGAGTGTCATTCAGCTAATTTTTGGGCTCCTGCTGCCAACTCCAGTGTCTCTTTCAAGCAATGTTTGGGCTCCTGCTGCTGCTGCTTGCAACTCCAGGGTGTCATTCAGCTAATTTTTAGGCTCCTGCTGCCAACTCCATTGTCTCTTACTGGCCTGGGGTGTATGAGGAAATAAAAAGATACTGCAAGTCCTGCCCTACGTGCCAGTTAAGTGCCCCAACGTCACATTTCCGGAGCCCCTTGGTACCACTTCCCATTATCGAGGTCTCCTTTGAGAGAATTGCCATGGATTTGGTGGGGCCTATTGTGAAGTCAGCCCGAGGACACCAATATATATTAGTGGTACTAGATTATGCTACCCACTACCCAGAAGCAGTACCGCTAAGAAATAAGGCGTCCAAAAATATTGGTAAGGAGCTGTTTCTTATGTTCTCTCGTGTAGGAATCCCAAAGGAAATTCTAAGCGATCAGGGCACGCCCTTCATGTCAAAGGTCATGAAGGAACTGTGCAAACTATTTAAGATTACCCATCTCCACACCTCAGTGTACCATCCTCAAACAGACGGCTTGGTAGAGAGATTTAATAAAACCCTTAAGCACATGCTAAAGAAAGTTGTAGAACGGGATGGCCGTGATTGGGACTGTTTGTTGCCGTATCTCATGTTTTCCATACGGGAGGTTCCCCAGGTGTCTACAGGGTTTTCACCGTTTGAACTGGTGTATGGTAGGCATCCCCGGGGTTTGCTAGATATCGCCAAGGAAACCTAGGAGACTGAGGCCACCCCATACAAGAGTATAATTGAGCATGTAGCCCAGATGCAGGACCGTATAGAAATTGTAATGCTGATAATAAAGGAACGTATGCAAAGGGCTAAGGCGGCCCAGAGCAGGATATATAATAGATCGGCCATGGTGAGGGCCTTTAATCCTGGGGACCGGGTCCTGGTATTAGTGCCCACAGTTGAAAGTAAATTTCTGGCAAAGTGGCAGGGTCCCTATGAGGTTGTAGAGAAGGTGAGTGAGGTGAACTACAAGGTTCACCAACCAGGTAGAAGGAAGCCCTACCAGATTTACCATGTGAACCTGATTAAGCCGTGGAAAGATCGTGAAGCTTTGGTAGTTGCCCCGGCTAGAGTTAAAGAGGCGGTGCAGACCATTCCCCAGTCAAGATAGGTGAGTCTTTGTCAGGTCATCAAACGCAGGAGGTTAGGGAATTTCTGCAAGGAAATAGAGACAAGTTTTCTGACCTGCTGGGCCGAATGCATTTGATAAAGCATCAGATTAAAACTGAACCCTACACTAAGGTAAACCTAAAACCATACAGGATTCCTGAAGCACGGAGAGAGGCGATATCCTCTGAAATAAAACGCATGTTAGAGTTGGGCATCATTGAGGAGTCTGCTAGTGCCTGGTCCAGTCCCATTGTCTTAATACCAAAGCCTAATGGGACCTGGAGATTCTGTAATGACTTCAGAAAGCTTAATGAGGTCTCAAAGTTTGATGCGTATCCCATGCCCCGGGTAGATAAGTTGATTGAAAAGCTTGGGAGGACAAGATACATTACAACCCTGGATCTCACAAAAGGGTATTGGCAGATACTGTACCTATGGCTGAGGACGCTAAAGAAAAGACCGCGTTTGCCACCCCAGAAGGGCTGTTTCACTATCTGGTTATGACGTTTGCGTTACCTGGGGCCCCTGCTACCTTTCAGAGGCTGATGGACGTGATCTTGAGGCCACATCAGAATTATGCTGCTGCTTACCTAGACGATGTGGTTATCTTTTCGTCTGATTGGAAGAGTCACCTCTGCAAGGTACAGGCCGTCCTATCAGTAATGCTGGCTTAACCATAAACCCTGAGAAGTGTGCAGTGGGTCTGGAGGAGGCAAAATACCTGGGCTATGTCATTGGTAGAGGGTTGGTTAAGCCCCAGATTAATAAGGTGGAGGCAATACAAAACTGGCCCAGACCCCTTACAAAAAAACAAGTGAGAGCCTTCCTAGGTATAACCGGCTACTACCGTCGGTTTGTGCCCAATTTTGCGTCAATGGCTACCCCGTTAACTGACTTAACAAAGGGGGGTAAGTCAGTAATGGTGGAATGGACCCCAGAGGCAGAAAAGGCTTTCCAAAGCCTAAAATCTGCCCTGTGTAAACAGCCTGTTCTGGTGTCCCCAGATTTCAGCAAACAATTCTTGGTACAGACGGATGCGTCTGATTCAGGTTTGGGTGCAGTTCTGTCACAAGAGGTGAATGGGGACGAGCACCCAGTATTGTACCTGAGCCGGAAGCTGACTCCGGCAGAGAAAAACTACGCGATAGTGGAAAGAGAGTGTCTCGCTGTTAAGTGGGCGTTAGAGGCCCTAAAATATTATTTGTTGGGTCGAGAATTTGTCCTGATGACAGATCATGCGCCGCTGGCCTGGATGAAGCAAAATAAGGAGAGAAATGCAAGGGTCACCAGATGGTTTCTCTCCTTACAAAACTTTAAATGTAGAGTAGAACATAGACCGGGGAAGTTACAGGGGAATGCAGATGCTTTGTCCCGAGTCTATTGTATGACCAGTAAGGATTGTCAGACCTCGGGTCTGAAGAAGAGGGGGGGATATGTGGTAAAGTGTGTGGAGAAGTCCTGGATGGAGTATATTTTTCCCCTACAGTGCTGTATAGAGCAGGATCCATGGAAGGATTTCAGAACCCTGGTCACATTCCCCACTCCTAGGTTTCTTCTGATCTCAGGCCTTGCACACCTGGTCAGATTGATTTCAGGAAGGAGCCTGAATAAAAGGCTGCCACTGAGCCAGTCATTTGTCTTTGACCAGCCTGATGGAGGGAGCTCAGGCTGAACTGCATGTTGCGTGAATAACAATATTGGACTATTAATCCGGAGGACTTGGCTTCTGCTCCCCACTCTTGGACCGTTGGGGGTGAGAAGCGGCAGGCTGGTTTGCCCTGCAATCTGGATTGGACTTTCCTTTCACCCACAGCTTGCTGGAATCCCCAGCCCTGGATTTACCATTATTTGGTGATGTAACCATTTGTTTTGATTTTCTGCATTGACGCTGCAACCTATGAATGGAGAAGTATTATTTCATTTGAATACTTTCATTTTTCTGCAATAAATCTGCTTTGCCGAGAGAGAACTGTTGTCTCTGTCACTACCGTTCGCCCCCAATATCCCCCTATATATATATATATATATATATATATATATATATATATATATTATAGGATGGGAGAAGCATGTGTTGCCAGAGGCTTAACATCATAGAAGTGGGAGGGGCCTGCTCCCGCTATATAAACTGCCCCTATGATACTAAAGCCTCAAGTGGACCAAAAGAGGTCCAGTCTGATTCACTCCTCCTGGGGAATCCAGATTCAGGATGCTAACTGTATGACCCCCCCCCCCCCCCCGAGTCCCCTGTAAAACTCACCTTGTCCCCGATCCAACGGCTCATGCGCAAGCCGCCATGTTCTATATCTTTAGCGAGGCGTGGGCCCGCACCAGGCACTTGTGAATGTGATGGTTAGATGTTAGCGGGAGTGCGGCCGCTGTTCTTGGTTAGACTCAGCCCTTAGCTGAGCCCTTGAAGAGAACTGATTGGACCAGAGCCCGCGCATGTGCCGTATGACCAGCAAAAGGTGAGTTTACTGGGTGACCCGGGGAGGGGGGTTTCACACAGCTCAGGATGCCCTGGGGGCAAGGACTAAAACCTGAGCTAGTCAAAATCATAGTCATCAATTGAAGAGTGGCCATGTCCACCCTTGCCCATGACTGGCCTGGAGGCACATTGAGGGGTATTATTGGGTTGGCCATGGGACTGGAAAAATCCTGGGCTGATTTTTAGCCCCAGTCCAATGCTGATGCTGCACATACTTAGGGTGGCGATGGGTCAGGACCTAGGGCCACGACTGCCAGGACCGGTTCTGTCTGCTTACCAGTGCCACAACCATCAAGGACAAAGTGGCCAATCAGGGCATTACAGGCACCTCTCCAGTCATTTCCCTGCTATACAGGTGACACAGTGGCATCATGTCCCCCCCCCTATTTATGGGCTCCACCCCCAGCCAGGGCTGGCTCCGGGTTTATGTGGGCCCTTGGGGGCCATGGTCTCAGCGGTGCTCCTCTGTGGTGAAGAGTCGCGTTATATTCCCAGAGGGACGTCCCAAATCTGGATGCCCCCTAAGGATCAGGCTATTCGGACCAAAACTCTGGTCTACTTTGAAGCGCAACAAACCCCTTTAAACCTGACCTCGGGTGTGTAAACAAATCTAGATCCTCCTGATTTTGGATGCCCCTGTGTGTGACCCCCTCACCCCCCTACACAGGAGGGTATCACACAGGAGGGTATCACACTGGGAGGTATCACACAGGAGGGTATCACACAGGAGGGTATCACACAGGGGGTATCACACAGGAGGGTATCCCACAGGGGGTGTCACACAGGAGGGTATAACACAGGGGGGTATCACACAGGAGGGTATCACACAGGGGGGTATCACACAGGAGGGTATCACACAGGAGGGTGTCACACAGGGGGGTATCACACAGGGGGGTATCACACAGGGGGGTACACGGGTACCAAGATAAAAGTGCTGGACACATAGGTTTATATGATGGGGCAACTAACTGCTGTGAAATGTCTAAACACATAGGTCTCTCTAATGTTTCTAATCTATAGGCACCGGAGACATTATACTTACCTAGACCTGGTCCCGCGAATAGACTTACTTTGGCCGGGTCCCGTGAAGACATAAGAAAAGGTCTAGCTGTATGATTGGTTTGTTGTATGGTGGTATGATGTGAGGCTTTATTATATTATATAATCTCCTTATCACCATTGTAAATAGCCCAAGGAAGCCATGATGATAGTGTACATGAGATGCGGGACTGTATGCAGAGGTGCACTTCCATGCAGCGTCATTAAGAAGTCCAGTGGGGGAGATGTGTAATCACTGTTAATGAGAGGACGCGCTGGGACCCATAGTCCGCCTACTGCTGATGATTCTAAGGACGTTGTATCAATTGGAATGGTGATTGGAAGGCGGCCTGGAGAGGGAGGTCCCTCTGCGCATAAAACAGTGAAGCTTTGACCCGCCCCCAACCCTGACGAAGCTCCGGTGGGCAGAGCGAAACACGTGTCCGCGGCCGGCCGGCCCTCCGGCACCCGTACCTCGCTGCACCTCAGCACTGGCCGCATGTTGAGTCATTACTAGCAGCCGCCGCCTACCCAGCTGTTTGGAGCCAAGCCGGAGGAGCGACACATGTGCGCAGCGCACATCTCTCGTTACATTCCATCCAGCAGCAGGGACAAGTATCAGCTAAGTACTTTCTTGTCATGTATAACACTTGAAGAGGCGCAGCTAGGCACACTGAGAGAGGAAAAATGTGTTGGTTATGACACTGTAATCACAGCCGGACAGCGGCGCTTGAGACGGTGCATGTTATGCTGCACAATGTGGCCCTGCTAAGCATTGTTAAGGCCTTTTGGACACAATATCTGAGCCGGGCATAACACATGATCAAGCGGAGCAGTTTCCACATCTGATTGTGAGACATTGTTCAATCAAGCATCCCCACTGGGGGCATACATTGTTGAAGTTGCTCTCCTTAAAGATGGCCAGATATCAGCTGAGGAGTGGGGAGAGTGTCTGGTGTGAGTGTGGCTGGTGAGGCTGCATGGGGGGCCCCGTGTTTTTTAATCACAGTGTATGTTTTTTATCTTTGCAATAGAATAATTTTTCATGTATTTGAATGTCATCTATGTACCTGTGCCAAGCACAAATGTGGCACAGGTACATAGATAAGTCTCCCCTGCCCCAGATGTCTCTCTCCCACACCCCCAGGTACAGGTTTGCATCAGATGGGGCACACCTGTCACCGTGGGCCAGGCCCTGGGACCTAAATACACGGGCACTGAGACAACTCTCGTAAACCTTGAGATGGTGTCCTTGCAAAAGTCTCCGGGATTGAGGGAAGTGCATGATCACTGCCCCTTGCAAGGGTTTTTTTTTTAATTGGGGTGTGCAGGAGGTGGGGTATTGTCAAATATCCCTCCCAGTGTTTTGCTAAGTGAATAAATAGGCACGGCACTCCAAAGCATAAGTAAATGCTTGTATTCTGTCGCAGCAATAATAGTTCCAATCACACACAAGGAATAAAAGATACAGTCCATATCATGGCCAAAGAGACAGTCTCTTATATTCATCCAACGTTTCGGGGGTCAGGAGCCCCCTTTATCAAGGAAGACTGTAAACCGGTATGCGTGGTGTCCCCCATCTATATATACACACACTTAACAGTCACATTCAAAATTCCCGCCTGACGTCACCGTGACGTCAGCAGGATGTTTTGTATATGTGCCCCATACCTATACATGAATATTATGTACACTAAGCACAATGCATGAGAAATAATAAAGATGGGGCTGTGACTACTTACCCGCACTCGTCGGGGCTCCAAATCCAGGGAGTCCCGTCACCACCAACCGCCGCTCGCTATACTGGCGGGCGGCGGCTTCCCCGTCTGTCAGGAGGAACAGAGAGTTGGCAGCCAGGCCCAAAAAAGCTGCCCGGTAACCGATGACGCGGCCTATTGGATCGCGGCCCCAGCCTCTGCCACCGACCCGTGAGACAGACAGCGTCTGTCAGGACACCGCAGCCTCTATACAGAAGCTGCAGTGTATAGGAGACCGCTCCACGGGCCTGTCAGCGCCCCTGGGTGGCGGTGCGAGCCCATAAAGGGCTCACGGGGAAGGCAGTAGAAGGTAGTATAAACTAATGTACAAAGCACAACACAATTTGCAGAAGGGAGAACATGGGAGGGGGAAAGACGCGGCCCACAGGAGAAGTAATGGGGGATATAAAGGAACATCTAGGAGGAAAGGAACCTGAGAAAGTGCCCTAAAGGAAACAGTAAGCAAGAAAGACAAAGAGAAAGTGGAGGGGGAGAGGGAGCAGAAAGAAAAAAAGGAGGGACAACGAGGGGAAAGGGGGGACAAGATCATCATGTCTGCAGTAAGGTGGGAGAGAAAGAAGTAGTGTAATAAAGGATGAGATTGGACGAAGTAGGGACGCTGTCTGTCTCACGGGTTGGTGGCAGAGGCTGGGGCCGCAATCCAATAGGATCGCGGCTCCCGCCGCGTCATCGGTTACCGGGCAGTTTTTTGGGCCCGGCTGCCAGCTCTCTGTTCCTCCTGATGGACGGGGAAGCCGCCGCCCGCCAGTATAGCGAGCGGTGGTTGGCGGTGACAGGACTCCCTGGATTTGGAGCCCCGACGGATGCGGGTAAGTAGTCACAGCCCCATCTTTATTATTTCTCATGCATTGTGCTTAGTGTACATAATATTCATGTTGTGACATTCATGCAGGTCTGATAGTAGAGGACAGGTATATTTCTCCCAGGTTCCGTTCCTATGTGAGGTAATAGCTGAGCCTCTCACCTGTCAGGTAATTAATTAGGGGGAATGAGAGGCTGACAAAAAGGAGGAAGTCAGGGGGCAGATCTGGCTCTCTCTGGCTGAGGACACAGCCCAGGTCTGTGGAGAGATTCATGTGAGTAAAGGTTGCTGGAAGTGTTTTTTGTAGCTGGCAGAGAGAAGCTCTCCAGCTAGTAGTGAGGGTTTTCACTTATCTAGTTAGTGCCGGACAGGCAAGGATTTTCTTTTGTTGCTGTGTTATCTTTATTTTGCTTTTGCAACCTTTACCAATAAAGCTGACCAAGAGTCAGATTGAACGAACTTTCTGCTGTTTGCCTGATTGGATACAGACAAGATACGTGTCCCTCGACATCAGAAGAGGGCGATCCCGGACACTTATCACATGTGGTGGAGGATGCGGGCAACACGTTGCTAGGGGCAACAGCCCAGTGTCAAAATGGATGACGTGGTAAAAGCCTTGGTGCAGTCGGTCGCTGCGCAGCAAGAGGCTACCAGAGCTCAGCAGGAGTCTTTCAGAGAGCAACAACACACCAATCACCTGCTGGCAGCGCAGTTGACTGCTCTAGCAGAGGCCGCAAATAAAGACCGCCAGACGCTGCAGGAGCTGATGCAAAGTGTGGCCAATCTGCCAAGCGGGCAGCTGCCGACTCCGCAGAGAGATATCCGTGCAAACCAATATCTGCAAAAGATGACGCCGGCAGATGATGTGGAGGCCTTCCTTGCAACCTTTGAGAGAACAGCTACACGGGAGGCCTGGCCGAGAGAAAGTTGGGCAGGCTTGGTGGCCCCATTCCTCATAGGAGAAGCACAAAAGGCTTACTATGATCTGGAACCGGCTGCGGCCCAGGACTTTAACAAACTCAAGGCAGAGATTCTGGCACGCTTGGGTGTAACCATAGCAGTCAGAGCCCAGAGAGTACACCAGTGGACATATAACGTGGGTAAGCCGCCACGTTCCCAAATGTTTGACCTCGTCCATCTGACCAGGAAGTGGCTACAACCAGAGGTTCTATCTGCACCAGACGTGGTTCAACGTGTGGTTATGGATCGATATCTAAGGGCACTACCTCCAGCGTTAACGAAGTGGGTGAGCCACGGAGACCCAAAATCTGCAGATCAGCTTGTGGATCTTGTTGAACGGTACTCTACAGCAGAAGAGCTCTTAAGTAACACCCAGCCCCAGGCCTCAACCAACCGGACAGCCAAAGTTCCCGGTAAGACTGTTCTGGGGTTTATGGGAGTTGGGAAAAATGTAAAGACTTTATATGGAAAAGATGAGACTGTGGGCTCAGGGAGGCCTAAAATGCGAGACTTTGGGCTAGGTAGAGAAAACATAAGATGTTTTCGTTGCCATGAGTTGGGCCATATTGCAATGAACTGTCCTTTGACTATTGAACCTATGCAATGTGACGCGGCCTTTTTGAAAAAACGTATGTCTATGTTTGCCCAAGTAATGTGTACTGCTGTCAGTTCAGACAGTTCTAAAAACCACCTGTATGAGCTAACAGTAGAGGGTAAAAAGGTGGTGGCTTTACTAGACTCAGGGAGTGTGGTAAGTCTGGTAAACGCCAACCTTATAAGTACTGCTAACAGGTATCCAGACACTTACACGGTATCTTGCGTGCATGGGGATACGCGTGAATATCAAATTGCCATTGCTTGTATTTCAACTCCTTATGGTTCAGTATGTCACAAGGTGGGGATAGTCCCCGCCTTAATGCATGATGTCATTCTTGGTAGAGACTTTCCATATTTTTGGAAGTTGTGGGAAGACAATCTCGCTATTAAAGATGCTACACCTGATAGGCCCACAACCTCCAACCTAAGCCCTGATCCATTTGATAGTTCCCCAATGGAAGATGTGGTTGGGGTAGAAAAGCCTTTAACTTTTCCCTTTTCTGTTATGGCGGGGGATTCAGGAGAACCATTAACAGAGACAGAAATTCCGGGGACTTCTCAGCAGTGTATACCTGACTTAGAGGTCAGAAAAGATGATTTTCAAAGTGAGCAGTTAAAAGACCCTACCCTTACCCGAGCCAGAGAAAATGTAAAAATAATCAATGGGGTACCTGTGGAGCCCGGGGCTAGGCTTGCTTTCCCATATATGGTTCTAGAGAATGATTTGCTGTACCAGGTTGACAAAAAGGGCGAGGATAACATACAGCAGCTAGTGGTTCCCAAAGCCTTCAGGAGAACAGTTTTAGATCTGGCACACGGGCACATATTGGGGGGTCCAGAAAACTACAGAGAGAATTTTGCTCAGATTCTTCTGGCCTGGGGTACATCATGATGTTAAAGAGTATTGTGAATCCTGCCCAGACTGTCAGATGTCTGCACCTAGGCCTCGTTTCCGCAGCCCTCTAGTTCCCTTACCAATCATTGAGGTCCCCTTTGATCGGATTGGGATGGATTTGGTTGGTCCCCTGATAAAGTCAGCGCGTGGTCACCAACATATTCTAGTTATAATGGACTATGCTACACGTTATCCGGAGGCCATACCTTTGCGAAACACATCATCTAAGACTATTGCAAAGGAGTTAGTGCAGGTGTTTAGTAGGGTGGGCATCCCAAAAGAAATACTTACCGATCAAGGCACACCCTTTATGTCTAATGTGATGAAGCAACTTTGTAAATTGTTTAAGGTGAATCAACTACGCACGTCCATCTATCACCCTCAGACCGATGGCTTAGTTGAAAGATTTAACAAGACTCTAAAGCAGATGTTAAAGAAAGTAGTGGACAAGGACGGAAAAAATTGGGATTTGTTGCTTCCATATCTGTTGTTTGCCATAAGGGAGGTGCCTCAATCGTCCACCGGGTTTTCTCCATTTGAGTTGGTATATGGTAGACATCCCCGGGGGTTGTTAGATGTGGCAAAGGAAAGCTGGGAAGGGCAGGTCACTCCCTACAGAAGTATAATAGAACATGTTTCACAAATGCAGGACAGAATTTCAGCTGTGATGCCAATTGTAAAAGCCCACATGGAACAGGCTCAAGGTGTGCAAAAAAGAATCTATGATAGGGGTGCTAAGGTACGTACATTTGCACCAGGAGATCGGGTGTTAGTACTAGTTCCTACTATAGAGAGTAAGTTCTTGGCCAAATGGCAGGGTCCCTACTCCGTTATAGAAAGAGTAGGTGAGGTAAATTATAAAATTCACCAACCAGATAAAAGAAAGCCTGAGCAGATTTACCATGTGAATCTGATTAAACCTTGGAAAGACAGGCAAACTCTAGCTGCGAAGGTTGCGTGGCCAGCCTGTGATGGTTCTCTAATACCTAACGTTATTATCGCTGAGTCCTTGTCTGACACACAAAAGAAAGAGGCTAGACAACTGATAATTCATAACAAAAATTTCTTTTCTGACAAACCAGGGCGGACTCCACTGGTAAAACACGATGTTGTGACCGAACCTGGGGTAAAGGTACATGTTAGGCCCTATAGAATCCCTGAAGCTAGGCGTGAGGCAGTGTCTAAAGAAGTGAAAGACATGCTGGAATTGGGAGTGATTGAGGAATCCCATAGTGAGTGGTCCAGCCCAATTGTGTTAATTCCAAAACCAGACGGTACTATAAGGTTTTGTAATGACTTTAGGAAGTTAAACTCTGTGTCTAAATTTGATGCCTATCCTATGCCAAGGGTGGATGAGCTGATTGATCTGCTAGGTACAGCTCGCTACATCACCACACTAGATCTGATGAAAGGTTATTGGCAGATTCCGCTGACTGAATCTGCCAAAGAAAAGACAGCATTCTCCACACCTGACGGTTTATTTAATTATGTAAATATGCCCTTCGGCTTACATGGGGCTCCTGCAACCTTCCAACGGTTAATGGATAGAGTGTTAAAACCACATAGGAAATATACTTCGGCCTATCTTGACGACATAGTGATACATAGTCCTGACTGGGAGACACACCTTTCTGACGTGCAGGCAGTCATTGACAGTTTACAGGCTGCAGGTTTGACAGCTAACCCCAAAAAGTGTTGTATTGGGTTAGAAGAAGCCAAATATTTGGGTTATATTATTGGAAGAGGCGTAATTAAACCCCAGGTAGATAAAGTTGAAGCAATCCAGAAGTGGCCTCAACCGTTAAATAAAAAACAGGTGAGGGCATTTCTCGGAATTACAGGGTATTATAGGCGATTTATACCCAATTTTGCTTCCATAGCAAATCCCCTGACTGATCAGTATGCATCTTCCTCCCGGAGAAAGGAGGTTGATGCAGCATGCTGGAGCCGGCTGTACCCCAAAGCTGTGCTCAAGCTGTGGAGGGATGTGTGACTGAGGTCAGAGCTATTCCAGATGTGAGACCCCTAGGCAAGTTCACATCACAAAGTCGCTCCACAACTGGGTTGTCCGAGGGCCAGGCTGGTCTGTCAAGACTGGCGGCTTGGATGGAACTGGCACAGGTCACAGAGGCTCTAGCCACAGTCATGCACAGTGGAAGTGCTGGAAGCACAGGGGGTCCAATGGCTCCTTTCCAACCAAGTGGCTGCCAGGGCAGACAGAGGCCTGGAGGGATGTCCTTGGAAATGGATGGGGATGGCGATTCCAACCACTCCATGTCTGGGGTTCTTGGTACCACGGTGGTGATGGAACCTGCAGATGAGGTGAGGGCCATCCGAGGAGAAATGGGACCCCCAGGTAAGTCCCCACGTAAAGTTCATCACATTTGGGGTGTTACGGGAACAGGGTAGTCTGTCTGGACAGGCAACTTGGGTGGAAGTAGTGGAGGAGGGGATGCTATCTGGAACTTCAGTGACTGAGACCGCTGACCAGCACAGCAGGGCCTCAGGAGACTGACAGCTCCCTCCCTTCCCCCCCAAGGGGCTGCCAAGATAGGTGGAGGCACAGAGACAAGTCCCGAGAAACTAACTGAAGACACGTGGTCTTCCTGGATGCCCTGATCCATACACATCATTTATCTTGCTAAGGTAATCTAGCTTTATGCTGTATCTCTGCTTGTAAGTTACCTGTAAAGTTAAGCAATTTTTTTAGCCAGGAATCTGTCCGTGGCCTCGCTGAGCTTTGTCGTCCACTGGGCTGGTGAAACGGATGGTGATTTAGGAAAGTGTGCTGCATGGTTATAGGTGCTGGGCTGTTAGTGTGAACACGTGACATGCATTTCCCCGACAGCAGGTATGTTTTTTTGAGGAGGGTTGTTAAAGCCTGGCCAAACTAACCCTTTAAAGTAGAACAATGCTCAATGCCATTGTTGTTTGGAAGGTATTAATTAGATGACAGGCTGTCTGTGGGCATTATACAGAATTGCTAGGTCTATATTGGTGATATAGTTATGAAAGTGCCTTATCTGTTTCCTCCAGGTTTGATCAATACTTTTTGACCATTAGGTAGCTTATGATACAGATGGAAGAATGCTAGATTAATATTATTAGAATACATCTTAAAATCTACATGTTTCTTTGCCCCCCACATAGCTGATCCTCTAGGTAGAGGGGGTCAGCACCTCTTTCTAGGAGAAGCCTGAAAAATGTATTTTCTTCTACCCCCCCCCCCCGATTCCAACCGTATTACTTCATTCTACTTGTTTAAAATCACTCTCTGTTATTACTTTCCCACCTTTATCTCTTATCTTTATATAGCAGACTAACAGTATAATCCATCCTATGGCCATCCTAGCTGGATATACCAATATCATTAAAATGCAAAGGTGGTTTAGTAGAGAGTCATAAGACTCAGCGTCATTGGAGCTGTGATATTACAGGGTGTGCGACTGGTGTGCAGCAAACAACATGAACAGGAACCTTTTAAAGATTTGGTTTCCTTATTGATCTGTTTCATTTGCTTATTACTTCTTTATATGCTGTGACTTGTGTCTTGTGTGTTACACATACCAGGCCATAGGACTAATAGATTGCTCATTGTCTGCTTTGTAATTCTTCTCTCATTAAATATTAAACAAAAATATAGGGTTTCATATTTTTATTACATAAATATAATAAATGAATTTATAATAAACATACAGTTGCAAATTTACGGAACCACCTGGCATCCTTGGTTGTCTGAACAGGAAATATATATATAATATATTCTAGAGAACTGGGCCGAGAGTTGGCTCTTGCATTACTCCGCTGTACCATTGATAACCACCCTCTGTTTCATATCATTAAACCAATTGCTCACCCATATACACGTTTTCCCCCTGTCCCAGTAAATATGCTTCATAAGAAACCAAATCTGATAAGTTGATATGGCTATTGAATTCACATCTAAAAAAGGCCTATTTAAAACATGATCACAATGTCCTCACTGTATTACATTTTTTCATGTGTGATTTCCCACAATACTATGACCTTGTTCTTGTATGATCTCTTTCATGTTTGATAAGGGCTGATTTATGAGAAAAACATTTCCCACATTCAGTACAGGAATATGGCTTCTCCCCTGTATGAACTCTTTCATGTCTGATAAGGTCTGATTTGCAAGAGAAACATTTCCCACATTCAGAACATGAATATGGCTTCTCCCCTGTATGAGTTCTTCCATGTGTTATAAGGGCTGATTTCTGAGAAAAACATTTTCCACATTCAGAACAAGAATATGGAGTCTCCTGTGTATGAACTCTTTCATGTCTGATAAGGTGTGATTTGCAAGAGAAACACTTCTCACATTCAGTACAGGAATATGGCTTCTCCCCTGTATGAATTCTTTCATGTTTGATAAGGATTGATTTATGAGAAAAACATTTCCCACATTCAGAGCAAGAATGTGGCTTCTCCCCTGTATGAACTTTTTCATGTCTGATAAGGTCTGATTTGCAAGAGAAACATTTCCCACATTCAGTACAGGAATATGGCTTCTCCCCTGTATGAGTTCTTCCATGTGTTATAAGGGCTGATTTCTGAGAAAAACATTTTCCACATTCAGAACAAGAATATGGAGTCTCCTGTGTATGAACTCTTTCATGTCTGATAAGGTGTGATTTGCAAGAGAAACACTTCCCACATTCAGTACAGGAATATGGCTTCTCCCCTGTATGAATTCTTTCATGTTTGATAAGGATTGATTTATGAGAAAAACATTTCCCACATTCAGAACAAGAATGTGGCTTCTCCCCTGTATGCACTCTTTCATGTCTGATAAGGTCTGATTTGCAAGAGAAACATTTCCCACATTCAGTACAGGAATATGGCTTCTCCCCTGTATGAGTTCTTCCATGTGTTATAAGGGATGATTTCTGAGAAAAATATTTTCCACATTCAGAACAAGAATATGGAGTCTCCTGTGTATGAACTCTTTCATGTCTGATAAGGTTTGATTTGCAAGAGAAACATTTCCCACATTCAGTACAGGAATATGGCTTCTCCCCTGTATGAATTCTTTCATGTCTGATAAGGATTGATTTATGAGAAAAACATTTCCCACATTCAGAACATGAATATGGAGTTTTTCCTGTATGAACTCTTTCATGTCTGATAAGGGCTGATTTATCAGAAAAACATTCCCCACATTCAGAACATGAATATGGCTTCTCTCCTGTATGAACCCTTTCATGTGTGATAAGGGATGATTTCCGAGAGAAACATTTCCCACATTCAGAGCAGGAATATGGCTTCTCCCCTGTATGAACTTTATCATGTTTGATAAGAGCTGATTTATGAGAAAAACAATTCCCACATTCAGAACATGAATATGGCTTCTCTCCTGTATGAACTCTTTCATGTGTGATAAGGGCTGATTTCTGAGAGAAACATTTTCCACATTCAGAACATGAATATGGCTTCTCTCCTGTATGAACTCTTTCATGTTTGATAAGGGCTGATTTATGAGAAAAACATTTCCCACATTCAGAACAGGAATATGGCTTCTTGGAACTATGCGCTGTATGATGGGTGAGGGTATCCATATAACACTCCTGTGTAGAGGGGTGAGACAGGAGATGTGCAGGGTCCACATGGTGATCTGAGGTAGTTAGTTCTCTTGTAGACTTTGATGTGGTGTTATCTTCTCTTTTATCATCTGGAGAGATACCAGTATGTTTGGCCCGATTATTTTGTTTGTCTCTTCTACCTATAGTTAAGATAATAAATAGAGGGAAAAAAAGATTAAATTGCAACTCTGCTCTATTTCACTAGCTGGCCATAGACCGGGATCTGCTGAAATTAGTTACAAAGAAAATGTGTAAAGAGTAACAAAATCTAAGATTTTTACTCATGGGTTTTGTTCCTCCTGTCTGAGGCATCCTGATTTGGGATGCCCCGCTGTATCTCCCAGGATCCCCCGTAATCACTTATCTTGTTTCCATGGTGCATGCGTGAGCGACTAAGCCAATCAGTGGTGTTTGTTTCATTCATATCTTCCTTGCTGCTCTGAGCACACAGCGGCAAGGAAATCTGGAGTAAACGCTGACAAAAGCATCACCAGTCACCTATAGTTGTGGGTGTGCCCATGCTGGCAATACAAAAGGGCCTGGCCGGGGTGCACACCCAGCTAGAGGTATGCTAGGGATGCAGTGGTGGCACTGAGATAAAGCAAGGGCTCAGTAAAAAAGTTGATCAGGTAATCCGGCAGTTCGACACAGCTGGGCATCCTAAATTGTGATGCCCCATAAACATCCTCAAAAATCTTATAGAATTGAGGGGGGTGTTGTACTCTTTAAGATCAGCAATTAAGACATAGAGGCAGAACTTATGGTTACAATAGAAAAGGTTATGTTCAAGCTGAGCAGAAGTTTCTTTAGTGTGGGGCAAGGTGACAGTATAGGATACCCCCTCACATATTTCTTATAGCAGTTAGAAGGTTTTTATTTGTAGTGTAATATAACTACCTACAAATATAATTGATAGATAAAGCAAGTCAGATTAGCTAGGACCTATCACATCATTAATTATTTCAAGGATCAGATGAGCTCTAATAAAAGTAAGGTAAGTTTGGTAGAGGGCTGATGCAGGGCAATATTTTGATGACAATTATCACTAAAATCTTTTAAATGACCATCTCCACAGCTAAGAATACAAAAATAAAAGAATTACAAAAGTATAAAGAAAAGTTAGAAAGCAGAACATGCCAGAGAAACCCTCTGAGGGAGAATTCTGCCCTTTGTGTTTGAGAAGACTGTTCCCCGTACTCCTTCCAAACCTCTGCGTGGCCACATCATCACCAGACAGACTTGTTTGCCAGGCAGACTGCCATTTGGAAGGGAAGTATTGCTTTATTATAAATAAGATTGTTTAAAGTGAGTTCAGGAGCTTTTGCGAGTTCCGGTTGTATTTGCAAGTGAGGTTGTATTATAAGTGAGGGGACTTTCCATTAAGGTAAGGAAAAGGGGAAAATTTGTTTTTTTTCTCTTTCTTGTATTGCAGCGTGTCAGAACTAACTCACCTGCGTCCCGGTCCCACTCTGCCTCCGGGCGGCGGCCGCAGCACCTCCTGTTCAGCGGCGGCTCGTGCGGCGCCAAGCACGGCTGCTCTCCTCCCTCTCCTCTGCATCCCCTGTGCACAGCGCGCCCGCCGGAGGCTCGATTAAATGGCCAATGAGCCCAGGTGGTGTGAGGGGGGAGGGGTGATGGCCCTTGTATTGTTAGGGCCAATGAGCCCAAAGGAGCCTTTGGGCTATACGCCCATTTTTGGCTGTGGACCCAATTACAATCAGAGTTGTAAATAGCACCAATCACATACTCATCTTCCCATCTCCAACCAGATCTGCAATCCTATAAAGGCTTTACCTTGTCACTTGTTCAGTGCCTGTGATAGAGCCTTGTTGGACCTAGCTTATCCGTTGAACTAATCTCTGATTTATTCCTGTTGCCGACCCTTGCCTGAACCGACTATTCTCCGTTTGATCTCCATGTTGCCGACCCCTGCCTGAACCGACTATCCTCCGTTTGATCTCCTGTTGCCAACCCTTGCTTGTACTGACTACTCTCCGATTGATCTCCTGTTGTCGACCTTTGCTATCCACGACCATCCTGACCGCTGCCAGCCTTGACCCCTGCTTCGTACCTTGACCTCGAGCTGCCTATCCTTCTGTGTCGTCGCCATCTAAAATTACCCAGTTTGACCTCTAGCCTGTCTTGGACTTCCTAGCATTCCTGCTTCATCTCTGGGACTCACTCTGGTCCCGCTCTTCTTCAACGGTTCTCCAGACCTCCAAACAGTAAGCTCTCATCCTTTGAGCTATTGAACTCCTGGGGGCAACCGTTCCCGGCAGGCGTATACTGCGTCCCGGCAAGCGGGGTCTCCTACAGGTGAAGCTGGCTGCGGAGATTGGGGGTTGAGGGCTTACCTGGAGGGCTGGAGTTACCTGAGCGTGACATTGGAGTACCCTGAGTGTGACACAGGGTTTAGTCTTGCATTTACTTACATTGGTTGCTCCCATTTGATAGAAAGCAGTTACCTGGTTGGGGGTGTTCCTGTCTAATTAGCAGCCTATTTATTTCACTTGATCCCAGGTGAATTTGGAAGGGAAGTATTGCTTTGTTATAAATAAGATTGTTTAAAGCAAGTTCAGGAGCTTTTGTGAGTTCCGGTTGTATTTGCAAGTGAGGTTGTATTATAAGTGAGGGGACTTTTTATTAAGGGACTTAATATTGGGGGACTGTGCTAGAATAAGAAGTTAAAATCCAAAGTTGCTGCAACTGTGAGCACTAAAATTGTTTGTACTGCTGTATTGTAACTAGGATAATGGCTAGCAATATTGGAGGTCGACTTCTGTGCACAGTTTGTCATATGTATACACTTCAGGAGCAGCAGTTCCCGGATGAATACCGCTGTGGTAAATGTGAGCAAATTGCAAACCTGGAAGCTCGGGTTAGAGATTTGGAGGAGCAAAATGCAACACTGAGGGAGACTGATAATATGAAAAAAAGCATGCTGCTCACTGAGTAGGCAATAAATGGGGTAGATACAGAGGGTGGAGTAATGGGTCAGGAGGAGCAGATATGTAGCTGGGTAAATGTAGATAGAAGGAGTAGAAAGGGTGCACAGAAAAGGAAGGCCATTCCTGTGTCTGCGCACACTAACAGAAGTTCCAAGTTGGGTAATGATGCAAGAGTGTCAGTCTCAGAAATGGCAGTCCTAGCGGATACTGCTCTCCCTAACAGCCGGGAGAACAGCCCAGCTAGTGAGCGGGTGGTTGGGACTGCAGGTAGGACTAGACAGTTAGTGGTCATAGGGGATTCTATTATCAGGAGGACTGATAAAATAATTTGTCACCAAGACCGCCTCAACCGAATGGTTTGCTGTCTCCCTGGTGCCAGGGTTTGGCATGTGGAGGAAAGGGTGCATAAATTACTGAGAGGGGCTGGGGATGACCCAGCTGTCGTGGTCCATGTGGGGACCAATGACATAATTAATGGGAAATGGAGGATCCTTAAAGTGGACCAACACCCAGGATTTTCACTATCCTGGGTGTTGGTCCACTTCTGCGGGGCACCCCGATCGGATGCCCTGCTGTGTGAAACCCCCCAGAAAGCCCCTAAAATCTTACCTTATCGGCGACGGACAAGCGACGGATAAGCCGGCGCCTCTCGCGCGTCCATCTTACAGGGTGCACGCCCGCGGCGGCCATTCACGAACGGCCGGCGCAGGGTGCGCGCCCTGCAAAAGGGACGCGCGGGAGGTGGCGGCTTATCCGTCGTTTGTCCGTCACCGATATAAGTTTTTAGGGGCTTTCTGGGGGGTTTCACACAGCGGGGCATCCCGATTTCGGCCGATCAGGGGTGGGTGTTGGTCCACTTTAAGAACACATTTAAGGAATTAGGCACAAAGCTGAAGGGAAGGACCTCCAAGGTTGTATTCTCTGGAATACTGCCAGTGCCATGCGCTACACATGAAAGACAGCCAGAGCTTAGAGAGTTAAACGCATGGCTCAAGTCCTGGTGCAGGGCAGTGGCATTTGGGTTCCTAGAGCACTGGGCTGACTTTTCATTGGGGTATAAACTGTATTCTCCAGATAATTTGCACCTGAATGAAACGGGGGCTGCTGTGCTGGGTAAGAGGATACTAGAAAGGGTGGAGAGTTATTTAAACTAGAGTTGAGGGGGGAGGGCAAGAGGGAAGTCAAAAGTGAAGACAGGTTACTTAGGGGACAGCATATGATGGTGGGTGGAGAATTAGAAGGGGGGAGGACTGCTATGAAGGATAAGGAGATCCATGTGTTGCAAACCAGCAGTGAAAGATTAGGCGGATGCATTACTGCAGAAGCTAATACTGTACCTCATGTGTCAAACTAAATAGGAACATAAAGTCTATGTTCACAAATGCCAGAAGTCTGGTAAGTAAAGTGGAGGCGCTTGAGGCTCTGGTGCTGGCAGAGAATATTGATGTTGTTGGTGTGGCTGAGACATGGCTGGATTCCACACATGACTGGACTGTCAATCTACAAGGTTTTGCTCTTTTTTGGAAAGACAGAGCAAAAAGGAAAGGGTGTGGCGTGTGTCTTTATGTAAAGCAAAAACTCAAAGCATATATTAATGAGGGGATAATAGCAGAAGACTGTGAGGATGTAGAATCCTTGTGGGTAGAAGTGGGGGGCGATGTAAACAATGTTAAAAATACAATTCTGTGATTACTCACCTGTAGAATTGTTGTTATGAGTATACAGTACGTCCTGCTCCAGATGATAATCATTACTTCTGGGTTTACCTCTGCCAGATGGCGCTGGACTGCAGAAAACAGCAAAATTGGCTCCTCCCGGCCTCTCAAATACCCGGGACCTCCCACAAATTCCCAGGATTGAAAAGTAGTTAACGAGAAGCCGGGAGAAAGATAACATAATCAACCATAACCAGCTAACAATAACAACAATAAGAACAATCACCATACAGGGGATCCAAGGATAATGAAAAAACCAAGGGTGGGGTGGAGCAGGACGTACTGTATACTCATAATAACAATTCTACAGGTGAGTAATCACAGAATTGTATTATTCTTAGTATACAGTACGTCCTGCTCCAGATGATAATCATTACTTCTGGGACATCCCATAGCAGTGTCCATAAAGTAGGGTGGGATCCCCAGAAAGGCAACAACACACAATTTAGACCACTGCCGCCTGCAGAACCTTGCGGCCAAAAGCAGCATCAGCTGAGGCCCGAATATCAACCTTGTAAAACTTAGAAAAGGTATGAACAGAAGACCAAGTAGCGGCCTTGCAAACTGGTTCAGCAGAAGCCTGGTGCTGAAAAGCCCAAGAGGCACCAATAGCATGAGTGGAATCAGCAGTAAGGCAGAAGGGAGCATTCTTCCCCTTAGCATTGTAAGCCTGAATCACGGCCTGTCGGATCCATTTGCTGATAGTAGATTTAGCTGGAGCTAGACCCTTCCTAGGACCAGAAGGGACCACAAACAGAGCATCAGTCTTCCTGTAAGGTGAGGTAGCCACCAGACAGAACTTCAGATTCCTGACCACATCCAAGGAATGCAAAGCCCTACTAGGATTAGGGCAGAAAATCAGGCTTGAAGCAAAACACCACCTTGTCTTGGTGGTGTCAAAGTAGGGGGGCTGGATAGAAAGAGCGGCCAACTCAGACACACGCCTAACAGAAGTGATAGCCACCAAAAAGACAACCTTAAGAGTGAGAATGGCCAAGGCAGCCTCATGCCCAGGCTCAAATGGAGAACCCTGCAAGGCAGACAGGACCAAGATCAAGTACCAGACAGGTAACATAGGCTTACGTGGGGGACGCACATGAGTAACCCCCTGAAAGAAGGTCTTGACCAGATGAGCAAAGGATTTCTGGAAGAAAAACAGCCAGGGCAGAGACATGACCTTTCAGAGTGCTAAGCTGGAGATTCTGGAGATTCCAGAATCCTAGGAATAGAGAACACGACAGGGACGAGACCTAGACTCACACCAGTCAATGTAGGCTAGCCAAATCCTATAGTAGATGGAAGAAGAGGACTTCTTCCTAGCCATGATCATGGTGTTAACAACAGAGGCAGGCAGCCCCATTTCCATCAAGATGGAGGTTTCAGCAGCCAGGCCGTCAAAGCCAGCGTTTGTAAATTGGGATGGCGTAGATGTCCCTGAGTGAGCAGATCTGGAACCCTGGGCAGGACATACTGATCTACCGCCAGCTGCACGATGTCTGCGAACCAAACTCTTTTTGGCCAACAGGGGGGCCACTAGAATTGTGGGCACCCCCTCCTGAGCTATCTTGTGCAGAACCCTGCCCAACAGAGGAAATGGAGGGAAGACATACAGGAGCTGGAAGTCCTGCCACGACATTGCCAGAACATCCGTGGCCAAGGTCAGAGGATCCTGGGACAGAGAGACAAACACTGGAAGCTAGTGATTGTGACGGGATGCAAACAGATCCACATCTGCCTGACCCCATCAGTGACACAGAGAGAGAAACACACTGCTGCTGAAGGACCATTCCCCCAGATGAGAGGCCCCCCTGCTCAGAGAGTCTGCCTCCAGATTCTCCACCCCCAGAATGTACACAGCTGAGATGCAGGGAACATTGTCCTCTGCCCAGGACAGAATCAGAGACACTTCCTTGAGAGCCCTCTGGCTCCTGGTCCCTCCCTGATGATTGATGTAGGCAACCACTGTCTGGTTGTCTGAGCGCATCTGAACAGGCCGACCCCGCAGTTGTGGGGTCAGGTGAGCCAGAACCAAACTGATTGCCCTCAGTTCCAGAATGTTGATAAGGGTATGGGCCTCCTGAGGACCCCATTGCCCCTGGAATTGTAGGGATTTCCAGAAGCCCCCACAACCTGTCAGACTGGCATCTGTGGTGACCGTCTCCCACTTGGGGCCAGAAAGGATCTGCCCGCCAACAGGTTCTTGGAGTCCAGCCACCACGAGAGGGATCGCCTGGCTAGGGGGGACAGAACAAAGGCCTGGTCCAGGGATGCAGGGTCCCTATCCCAAACTGACAAGAGGTGGAGTTGAAGAGGCCTCATGTGAAACTGGGCATAAGGAACCGCCTTGAAGCATGACACCATCAGACCCAGCAGCTGCATCCCCTGCCTGATGAAGGGATGAGGACAAGAGAGAAGGGACTGAACCTGAGCAAGCAAACTGTCCACCTTCTGCTGAGGAACAAAGATCCTTCCCTGAACCGTATCCAGAGTCATTCCCAGAAACTGAGTCACCAAGGAGGGGGACAGGGAAGATTTTGGATGGTTGATCACCCAGCCGAATGACTCCAGCGTGGAGACACTCTTTGAGTGTCCAGCTCCGCTTGATGGAGAGACTGAGAATTGATGAGAATGTCGTCCAAATAAGGCAGAATGCGAATGCCCTGAGCTCTTAGCAGAGCCATCACTCCCGCCAGCACCTTGGTGAACACCCTGGGAGCTGAAGGGAGACCAAAGGGCAAGGCCACGAATTGGTAATGCTGATCCTCCAGAGCGAACCTGAGGAATCTCTGATGACCTGGAAAGATAGGAATATGAAGGTAAGCATCCTTGATATCCACAGATGTCATGAAGTCCCCTGGGCGCAGGGAGATGATAGCCGAGCGCAGAGTTTTCATTTGAAAGCGCCTGAATCTGACAAACTTGTTGAGAATCTTTAGGTCCAGGATGGGTCTGATAGACCTATCCCTTTTGGGCACCGTGAAAAGGTTGGAATAGTAACTCCTGCCTCTTTCCAGCAAGGGGACCTGACAAATGACCCCCAGCTCCAGAAGGTTTTGTACTGCCAGCATCAAGGCCTGAGCTGACAGGGGATTTTGAGACACCCTGGATCTGAGAAACCGAGGGGGCGGCCAGGCAGCAAACTCTATCTTGTAACCGGAGGACACTACCTCCTGAACCCAACAGTCTGAAACATGATGCCTCCAGACATGAGCAAAGTGCTGAAGCTGTCCCCCCACCCGGATGGGTGAGGGTGCCTCTTCATGCCTGAGGGGGCTTGGCGGCAGACTATGGCTTGGAACCCCAGGAGGGGGCAGGGCGGCCCCGACCTCGGCCCCTGCCCCAGAAATCTCCTCGGGCCCCAGCAAAGGATACCCCTCTTTCTGCTCTGGATCCACAGTAGGAGGGAGGAAAGGAACCTGAACCCCGAAAGGGCCGGGACGGTCTTTTGTGCTAGGGTAACTTACCGCCCTTGGCAAACAGATCTAGGCGGTCCCCAAATAGACGTAGTCCTTTGAAGGGGAAACCAGTGAGAGCCTTCTTGGCAGCATTGTCAGCAGCCCACTGGCGTAGTCCGGCGTATAGCTACAACCAAGGCAGAGGTTCTAGCACACATCCTGATAGAATCATCCAGGGCAGAAAGCACATAGGTAATGAAAACCTCACTGCACGAGAGAGCATTATACTCACCAGAAGCATCATCAGGAGCCCCATCTAAGAGATTCTGGAGCAGAGTCCTAATAGCCACGGCTGTAATGGCAGAAGCACATACTGGGCGCAAAGCAGTACCCACACAAGCAAAGGCATGAGAAGCCAGCTGGTCAATACGCCAGTCCTCACCATCCTTCAGGGTAGTGGAGTCAGGAGAATGCATGACAGAGGTGTTAGACAACCCCAGAATTGGAACATCCACTTCTGGAGGGGAAGACCAACGCTTAACCATATCCGCGGGAAAGGGATACCTCTTATCCCAACTCTTAGGGACCCCGGGAAGTCTGCTTGGATGCTCCCATTCCTTAAGCACAAGATTATTGAAATGGGCCTGTTCAGGGAACTCCAGACTTGCGTATGAAAGAGCTCCCCTTGCTGCTTAGGGGCTGCAGCTGGGGGTGCAATAGAGAGCACTTCAAACATCTGAGTCAGCAGCCTGTCAGTATCATCTGGAGCCCACGGGTCTGAGCCAGAGTCAGCATAGCCCTTAAGCTGTTCATCAGAAGATTCAGAGTCAGAGAATAGTTCTCCCTCCTCTAGGGGGGTATACCCTGACAGTTCCAAAAATTAATCAGCCCCCATGGGAACACAGTGACACCAGGCGCCAAGTGCCGCCTCTTAGCCGGCGCCTTGCGCGCCAAGGTATTAGCAATCAGCTTTTCCACACTAGCCAGTCTGGAAGAGACATCAGGCTGAGACTCCCCACTGGTAATAATCTCACTGGGAGTCATATGTAAGCGTGGGGGAGTGGGTGAGGACATAAGGGGCGAAGGCTCAGCAACAGGTAACCCAGACTGCAGCACAAGCACCCGCTGGGAACAAGGTACACAAACCTGCACATCGTCGCCAATAGGAGATACCCCACACGCCACACACAGTCGGGCTTGTCCGAAAGGAACCCCGAGCGCATTATCCTGAGAAGCCTCCATATGGTGATTATAGCAGCACAATAGGCCAGTAGGGAATTACGCTGTAAAGGCAACCTGGGATGCCCCAATAGCCCGCTAGGGAAGTGGGAGGAATTTACACACTAGGCCTCAATAAGTTTGTTAAAAACTAATAGAGGGGGTAGGGCCGGGAGAAACCAATTTGGGATCAACCCACCTGAAAGACACAATGAAGAGTACCGTAAGCGGCATGCATACATAATGATCATGAAATACAAAAAAAACCCGCAGGGGCACTCAAGGACCGCGGAGGGAAGACACCAGCCACGCAGCAGCAGAGGACCAAAATGGCGCTGAGTATACCTCGAGGGGCGGGCCGCGGAGACATGATGCAGAACGCGCCATCCGCAGAGCCCGCCCCCCCCGAAGAGCGCAAAGACGCCCACGTGACCGGCCCGACCAATGGCAGCGTAGCAGCGCTGAAGTAATGACACCACCAGCCCGCGGAAAGGCGGTGACATTAAGGCAAGCGCGGCATCCACAGAAAAAGTGCAAACGCATAAAAAAAACACCACACACACCGTGTACACACACACGCAAAGCCCCCCCCCCCCCGAAATCTACAAGGGAGAGCGAGGGAGGTCGGCGGCCACCTATACAGGGACCCACCGGTAAATAGGGGCGAGGGATAAGGTCATCCCATAAGGCTCACCACAGCCTATACCGCCTACCCTTTGGTGGGGGATTGCGGTGGGAGCGGAGCTCCACAAGCACCATACGGCGGTGCTGCCTAACATCACCCGACAAGCGTAGCCAAAGCTGGGAGGCAATTAAAAGTGTAACGGGTGGGAATAGTCCTACAGGGCCGCAGGCTAATAGTCCCGCTCACCTGCGATAAGAGAGAGAGCCATCGTCTTGTCCCTTCGCAGCCCAGACTGCAGAGAAGATCTGGGAATTTATGGGAGGTCCCGGGTATTTGAGGGGCCGGGAGGAACCAATTTTGCTGTTCTCTGCAGTCAAGCGCCATCTGGCGGAGGTAAACCCATAAGTAATGATTATCATCTGGAGCAGGATGTACTGTATACTAAGAATATACAGTTTGGTGTAATCTATAGGCCCCCAAATATAACTGAGGAAATAGAGGGTCAACTGCATAAACAGATAGAGCAGGTGTCACCAGCTGGTACAGTGGTGGTGATGGGGGACTTCAACTATCCAGGAATTGACTGGAGACATGTTTCTGCTTCCACTACAAGGAGGAGAGCATTCCTCAGCTTGCTACAAGATAATTATATGAATCAGTTCCTGGAGGCACCTACTAGGGGTGATGTAATTCTAGATCTTGTAATATCAAATAATGATGACCTGATGAGGACAGTAACTGTCTGTGAAAATCTTGGTAACAGTG
The DNA here is from genome assembly GCA_027917425.1 of Gastrophryne carolinensis. Classification (NCBI taxonomy): domain Eukaryota; kingdom Metazoa; phylum Chordata; class Amphibia; order Anura; family Microhylidae; genus Gastrophryne; species Gastrophryne carolinensis. The sequence continues at coordinate 184,098 of JAQIHN010000125.1, forward strand.
ACCACAATATAGTTGTATTAAACATAAACTGTAAGAAATATTTTCTGTCTGGGAGGGCAAAAACATTAAATTTTAGGAAGGCCAACTTCTCCAAGCTCAGAGCTGCACTCAGGGACATTAGGCTCGATTCAGAGAAACATAAATAGACTTTCGTTTTTGTGCCGATTTTTTTTTTTTTAATTTTCCAGCTCTCGTATGAGTGTGCGAGCGATTCTATGCATGCTTTGGTTTCTTTCAGAAAAGTGGCTGTCCATATGCTAGAGTACGACTTCGAGTGTCATTTCCCAGCGTGACTTTTCTGCTTTATTTTCACAGGTTACAACGTCGGCATTCGAATTCCACCATTTCCCATCCTCTCCCTCAACTAATCCATTACGTTTCCCGATAAATCCTACGGACGCACAACAAACTTTACTTATTGAACTGCTCGCCAACATATTTGGCCCCCTCAAATCCACTACAAAGCTCACCCCAACCACTTCGCGCTAGTCTACCACTTACATTTGGGACCCCTAAAGCTCACCCCAACCACTTTGCGCTAGTCTACCACTTACATTTAGGACCCCTAAAGCTCACCCCAACCACTTCCCGGTTAGTTTCTTCTTCATTTTGCGGACCCTAAAACTTACCCCAACCACTTCCTGGTTAGTTTCTTCTTCATTTTGCGGACCCTAAAACTTACCCAAACCACTTCCCAGTTAGTTTCTTCTTCTTTTTCATCACCCTAAAACTTACCCAAACCACTTCTCAGTTAGTTTCTTCTTCTTTTTCATCACCCTAAAACTTACCCCAACCACTTCCCGGTTAGTTTCTTCTTCTTTTTCATCACCCTAAAACTTACCCCAACCACTTCCCGGTTAGATTCTTCTTCTTTTTCATCACCCTAAAACTTACCCCAACCACTTTCCGATTAGTTTCTTCTTCTTTTTCATCACCCTAAAACTTACTCCAACCACTTCCCGGTTAGTTTCTTCTTTTTCATCACCCTAAAACTTACCCCAACCACTTCACAGATATCTGAATCTTGAGCTAAAAAATACCATTTTGTGATTACTCACCTGTAAAATGGGTATTATAAGTATGTCACACACCCCGCTTCCAATATTCATGACATATGGGTTATAACCAGTAGAGGGTGAACCTCTGCAGAGATGACAGGAAAAAAGAAGCCCCTCCCGGTCCATAAATACACATTACCCAGTATAGGAAAGCAGTAAGGGGACCAGGAAGAGCCAAATCCCAAAATCTTAACAAAAATACTTACTCACCTGTAGAATTGGTATTATGAGTATACAGTACGTCCTGCTCCAAATATAATACTATCGGGTTATACTCCGCCAGATGGCACAGGACTGCAGAGACATCGAAAATAGTCTCCTCCCGGCCCCTCAAATACCCGGGGACCTCCCACAAATCCCCAGCATTGAAAAGCAGTTACCGAGAAGCCGGGAGAATGAAACAATCCAAGCTATCAACTATAACAATGATAACAATCACCATACAGGGGATCCAAGATAATGCAAAACCAAGGGTGGGTTGGAGCAGGACGTACTGTATACTCATAATACCAATTCTACAGGTGAGTAATCACAGAATTGTATTATTCTTAGTATACAGTACGTCCTGCTCCAAATATAATACTTACAAGTGGGACATCCAATAGCAGTGTCCATAAAGTAGGGTGGGATCCCCAAGAAAAAAAGGCAGCAGCAGACAGTTTAAACCACTGCCACCTGCAGAACCTTTCGGCCAAAAACAGCATCAGCTGAGGCCCTAACATCAACCTTGTAAAACTTTGAAAAGGTATGAACAGAAGACCAAGTAGCGGCCTTGCAAACTTGTTCAACAGAAGCCTGGTGCTGAAAAGCCCAAGAGGCACCAATAGCACGAGTGGAATGAGCAGTAAGGCGGAAGGGAGGACTCTTCCCCTTAGCAGAGTAGGCCTGAATCACAGCCTGATGGATCCACTTGCTGATAGTGGACTTGGCAGGAGCCAAACCCTTCCTAGGACCAGAAGGTGCAGTAGCCACCAGATAGTACTTCAGACACCTAACCACATCCAAAGAATGCAAGACCCTCGCCTTAGCATTACTAGGATTAGGGCACAAAGAAGGAAGAACAATATCCTGATTCAAATGAAAGGCAGACACTACCTTAGGTAGAAAGTCAGGTTTGAAACGAAACACCCCCTTGTCCTGGTGTGTCTCATAGTAGGGGGGCTGAATGGACAGCGCCGCCAACTCAGACACACGCCTGACAGAAGTGATAGCCACCAGAAACACAACCTTGAGCGTAAGAATGGCCAAGGCAGCATCCTGAACAGGTTCAAAGGGAGCACCCTGCAAGGCTGACAGAACCAAGTTCAAATCCCAAACAGGCACCATAGGCTTACGTGGGGGGCGCACATGAGCGACCCCCTGGAAAAAAGTCCTGATCAGAGGGTGCTGGGCAAAGGACTTCTGGAAGAAAACAGCCAGGGCAGAAACCTGACCCTTCAGAGTACTGAGTTGGAGCCCCATCTCCAACCCATGCTGCAGGAATTCCAGAATCCTGGGGATAGAGAAACACGACAGGGAAGAGACTTAGACTCACACCAGTCAATGTAGGCACGCCAAACTCTGTAATAAATGGAAGAGGAAGACTTCTTCCTAGCTTTAATCAAAGTATCCACAACCGAGGAAGACAGCCCCTTCTCCATCAAGATGGAGGTTTCAGCAGCCAGGCCGTCAAAGCCGGAGTTTGTAAATTGGGATGGCGTAGTGAGCCTGAGTGAGTAGATCTGGCACCAAGGGCAGAACGTACTGATCTACTGCCATCTGCACCACGTCTGTGAACCACACTCTTCTTGGCCACCTGGGGGCCACCAGAATTGCTGGCACCCCTTCCAGAGCAATCTTGCGCAGAACCCTGCCCAGCAAGGGGATTGGAGGGAAGACATACAGGAACTGAAAGTCCTTCCATGACATTGCTAGCGCATCCGAGGTCAGGGCCAGAGGATCCCTGGACAGAGAGACAAAGGCCGGGAGCTTGTGATTGTGGCGGGACGCAAACAGATCCATATCTGGTTGTCCCCAGTGGTGACACAGAGATTGAAACACCCTGCTGCATAGAGACCATTCTCCCTGGCGAGAGGTCCCCCTGCTCAGAGAGTCCGCCAGGCGATTTTCCACCCCTGGGATGTACACAGCTGATATGCAGGGGACATTGGCCTCCGCCCAAGTCAGGATCAGAGACGCTTCCTGGAGGGCCCCCTTGCTCCGGGTCCCTCCCTGATGATTGATGTAGGCAACTGCCGTCTGGTTGTCCGAGCGCCAACTGAACAGGCCGGCCCGAAGATGAGTAGTCAAGTGAGCCAGAACTAACCTGATCGCCCGCAGCTCCAAGACATTGATATATATTCTCTATACTGCTCTATATATTCTGTATACTGCTCTATATATTCTCTATACTGCTCTATATATTCTGTATACTGCTCTATATATTCTGTATACTGCTCTATATATTCTCTATACTGCTCTCTATATTCTGTATACTGCTCTATATATTCTGTATACTGCTCTATATATTCTGTATACTGCTCTATATATTCTGTATACTGCTCTATATATTCTGTATACTGCTCTATATATTCTGTATACTGCTCTATATATTCTCTATACTGCTCTATATATTCTCTATACTGCTCTATATATTCTCTATACTGCTCTATATATTCTGTATACTGCTCTATATATTCTCTATACTGCTCTATATATTCTCTATACTGCTCTTTATATTCTATATACTGCTCTATATATTCTCTATACTGCTCTATATATTCTCTATACTGCTCTATATATTCTCTATACTGCTCTATATATTCTGTATACTGCTCTATATATTCTGTATACTGCTCTATATATTCTGTATACTGCTCTATATATTCTGTATACTGCTCTATATATTCTCTATACTGCTCCATATATTCTCTATACTGCTCTATATATCCTGTATGCTGCTCTATATATTCTGTATACTGCTCTATATATTCTGTATACTGCTCTATATATCCTGTATACTGCTCTATATATTCTCTATACTGCTCTATATATTCTGTATACTGCTCTATATATTCTGTATACTGCTCTATATATTCTGTATACTGCTCTATATATTCTGTATACTGCTCTATATATTCTGTATACTGCTCTATATATCCTGTATACTGCTCTATATATTCTCTATACTGCTCTATATATTCTCTATACTGCTCTATATATTCTGTATACTGCTCTATATATTCTCTATACTGCTCTATATATTCTGTATACTGCTCTATATATTCTCTATACTGCTCTATATATTCTCTATACTGCTCTATATATTCTGTATACTGCTCTATATATTCTGTATACTGCTCTATATATTCTCTATACTGCTCTATATAGTCTGTATACTGCTCTATATATTCTGTATACTGCTCTATATATTCTGTATACTGCTCTATATATCCTGTATACTGCTCTATATATTCTGTATACTGCTCTATATATTCTCTATACTGCTCTATATATTCTCTATACTGCTCTATATATTCTCTATACTGCTCTATATATTCTGTATACTGCTCTATATATTCTGTATACTGCTCTATATATTCTGTATACTGCTCTATATATTCTGTATACTGCTCTATATATTCTGTATACTGCTCTATATATTCTCTATACTGCTCTATATATTCTGTATACTGCTCTATATATTCTCTATACTGCTCTATATATTCTCTATACTGCTCTATATATTCTCTATTCTGCTCTATATATTCTGTATACTGCTCTATATATTCTCTATACTGCTCTATATATTCTGTATACTGCTCTATATATCCTGTATACTGCTCTATATATCCTGTATACTGCTCTATATATCCTGTATACTGCTCTATATATTCTCTATACTGCTCTATATATTCTGTATACTGCTCTATATATTCTCTATACTGCTCTATATATTCTCTATTCTGCTCTATATATTCTGTATACTGCTCTATATATTCTGTATACTGCTCTATATATTCTGTATACTGCTCTATATATTCTCTATACTGCTCTATATATTCTCTATACTGCTCTATATATTCTCTATACTGCTCTATATATTCTCTATACTGCTCTATATATTCTCTATACTGCTCTATATATTCTGTATACTGCTCTATATATTCTGTATACTGCTCTATATATTCTCTATACTGCTCTATATATTCTGTATACTGCTCTATATATTCTGTATACTGCTCTATATATTCTCTATACTGCTCTATATATTCTGTATACTGCTCTATATATTCTGTATACTGCTCTATATATTCTGTATACTGCTCTATATATTCTCTATACTGCTCTATATATTCTGTATACTGCTCTATATATTCTCTATACTGCTCTATATATTCTGTATACTGCTCTATATATTCTGTATACTGCTCTATATATTCTGTATACTGCTCTATATATTCTCTATACTGCTCTATATATTCTGTATACTGCTCTATATATTCTGTATACTGCTCTATATATTCTGTATACTGCTCTATATATTCTCTATACTGCTCTATATATTCTGTATACTGCTCTATATATTCTCTATACTGCTCTATATATTCTGTATACTGCTCTCTATATTCTGTATACTGCTCTATATATTCTCTATACTGCTCTATATATTCTCTATACTGCTCTATATATTCTGTATACTGCTCTATATATTCTGTATACTGCTCTATATATTCTGTATACTGCTCTATATATTCTCTATACTGCTCTATATATTCTCTATACTGCTCTATATATTCTGTATACTGCTCTATATATTCTGTATACTGCTCTATATATTCTGTATACTGCTCTATATATTCTGTATACTGCTCTCTATATTCTGTATACTGCTCTATATATTCTCTATACTGCTCTATATATTCTCTATACTGCTCTATATATTCTGTATACTGCTCTATATATTCTGTATACTGCTCTATATATTCTGTATACTGCTCTATATATTCTGTATACTGCTCTATATATTCTCTATACTGCTCTATATATTCTGTATACTGCTCTATATATTCTGTATACTGCTCTATATATTCTGTATACTGCTCTATATATTCTGTATACTGCTCTATATATTCTCTATACTGCTCTATATATTCTGTATACTGCTCTATATATTCTCTATACTGCTCTATATATTCTGTATACTGCTCTATATATTCTGTATACTGCTCTATATATTCTGTATACTGCTCTATATATTCTGTATACTGCTCTATATATTCTCTATACTGCTCTGTATATTCTGTATACTGCTCTATATATTCTCTATACTGCTCTATATATTCTGTATACTGCTCTATATATTCTGTATACTGCTCTCTATATTCTGTATACTGCTCTATATATTCTCTATACTGCTCTATATATTCTCTATACTGCTCTATATATTCCGTATACTGCTCTATATATTCTGTATACTGCTCTATATATTCTGTATACTGCTCTATATATTCTCTATACTGCTCTATATATTCTGTATACTGCTCTATATATTCTGTATACTGCTCTATATATTCTCTATACTGCTCTATATATTCTGTATACTGCTCTATATATTCTCTATACTGCTCTATATATTCTGTATACTGCTCTATATATTCTGTATACTGCTCTATATATTCTGTATACTGCTCTATATATTCTGTATACTGCTCTATATATTCTGTATACTGCTCTCTATATTCTGTATACTGCTCTATATATTCTCTATACTGCTCTATATATTCTCTGTACTGCTCTATATATTCTGTATACTGCTCTATATATTCTCTATACTGCTCTATATATTCTCTATACTGCTCTATATATTCTCTGTACTGCTCTATATATTCTCTATACTGCTCTATATATTCTCTATACTGCTCTATATATTCTCTATACTGCTCTATATATTCTGTATACTGCTCTATATATTCTGTATACTGCTCTATATATTCTCTATACTGCTCTATATATTCTGTATACTGCTCTATATATTCTGTATACTGCTCTATATATTCTGTATACTGCTCTATATATTCTCTATACTGCTCTATATATTCTGTATACTGCTCTATATATTCTCTATACTGCTCTATATATTCTGTATACTGCTCTATATATTCTGTATACTGCTCTATATATTCTGTATACTGCTCTATATATTCTGTATACTGCTCTATATATTCTCCATACTGCTCTATATATTCTGTATAGTGCTCTATATATTCTGTATAGTGCTCTATATATTCTCTATACTGCTCTATATATTCTCTATACTGCTCTATATATTCTCTATACTGCTCTATATATTCTCTATACTGCTCTATATATCCTGTATACTGCTCTATATATTCTCTATACTGCTCTATATATTCTGTATACTGCTCTATATATTCTCTATACTGCTCTATATATTCTCTATACTGCTCTATATATTCCGTATACTGCTCTATATATTCTCTATACTGCTCTATATATTCTCTATACTGCTCTATATATTCTCTATACTGCTCTATATATTCTGTATAGTGCTCTATATATTCTGTATACTGCTCTATATATTCTGTATACTGCTCTATATATTCTGTATACTGCTCTATATATTCTCCATACTGCTCTATATATTCTGTATAGTGCTCTATATATTCTGTATAGTGCTCTATATATTCTCTATACTGCTCTATATATTCTCTATACTGCTCTATATATTCTCTATACTGCTCTATATATTCTCTATACTGCTCTATATATCCTGTATACTGCTCTATATATTCTCTATACTGCTCTATATATTCTGTATACTGCTCTATATATTCTCTATACTGCTCTATATATTCTCTATACTGCTCTATATATTCCGTATACTGCTCTATATATTCTCTATACTGCTCTATATATTCTCTATACTGCTCTATATATTCTCTATACTGCTCTATATATTCTGTATACTGCTCTATATATTCCGTATACTGCTCTATATATTCTGTATACTGCTCTATATATTCTGTATACTGCTCTATATATTCTCTATACTGCTCTATATATTCTGTATACTGCTCTATATATTCTGTATACTGCTCTATATATTCTCTATACTGCTCTATATATTCTATATACTGCTCTATATATTCTCTATACTGCTCTATATATTCTCTATACTGCTCTATATATTCTATATACTGCTCTATATATTCTGTATACTGCTCTATATATTCTGTATACTGCTCTATATATTCTCTATACTGCTCTATATATTCTGTATAGTGCTCTATATATTCTCTATACTGCTCTATATATTCTGTATACTGCTCTATATATTCTGTATACTGCTCTATATATTCTGTATACTGCTCTATATATTCTCTATACTGCTCTATATATTCTGTATACTGCTCTATATATTATGTATACTGCTCTATATATCCTGTATACTGCTCTATATATTCTCTATACTGCTCTATATATTCTCTATACTGCTCTATATATTCTGTATAGTGCTCTATATATTCTGTATACTGCTCTATATATTCTCTATACTGCTCTATATATTCTCTATACTGCTCTATATATTCTGTATACTGCTCTATATATTCTATATACTGCTCTATATATTCTGTATACTGCTCTATATATTCTGTATACTGCTCTATATATTCTCTATACTGCTCTATATATTCTCTATACTGCTCTATATATTCTGTATACTGCTCTATATATTCTATATACTGCTCTATATATTCTGTATACTGCTCTATATATTCTGTATACTGCTCTATATATTCCTGTATACTGCTCTATATATTCTCTATACTGCTCTATATATTCTGTATACTGCTCTATATCTATACTCTATATATTCTCTATACTGCTCTATATATTCTATATGCTCATATATACTGCTCTATATATTCTATATACTGCTCTATATATTCTGTATACTGCTCTATATATTCTGTATACTGCTCTATATATTCTGTATACTGCTCTATATATTCTCTATACTGCTCTATATATTCTGTATACTGCTCTATATATTCTGTATACTGCTCTATATATTCTCTATACTGCTCTATATATTCTCTATACTGCTCTATATATTCTCTATACTGCTCTATATATTCTCTATACTGCTCTATATATTCTCTATACTGCTCTATATATTCTCTATACTGCTCTATATATTCTCTATACTGCTCTATATATTCTATATACTGCTCTATATATTCTCCTATACTGCTCTATATATTCTGTATACTGCTCTATATATTCTGTATACTGCTCTATATATTCTCTATACTGCTCTATATATTCTCTATACTGCTCTATATATTCTGTATACTGCTCTATATATTCTGTATACTGCTCTATATATTCTCTATACTGCTCTATATATTCTGTATACTGCTCTATATATTCTGTATACTGCTCTATATATTCTCTATACTGCTCTATATATTCTATATACTGCTCTATATATTCTCTATACTGCTCTATATATTCTCTATACTGCTCTATATATTCTCTATACTGCTCTATATATTCTGTATACTGCTCTATATATTCTGTATACTGCTCTATATATTCTCTATACTGCTCTATATATTCTGTATACTGCTCTATATATTCTCTATACTGCTCTATATATTCTGTATACTGCTCTATATATTCTGTATACTGCTCTATATATTCTCTATACTGCTCTATATATTCTGTATACTGCTCTATATATTCTGTATACTGCTCTATATATTCTCTATACTGCTCTATATATTCTATATACTGCTCTATATATTCTCTATACTGCTCTATATATTCTCTATACTGCTCTATATATTCTCTATACTGCTCTATATATTCTGTATACTGCTCTATATATTCTGTATACTGCTCTATATATTCTCTATACTGCTCTATATATTCTCTATACTGCTCTATATATTCTCTATACTGCTCTATATATTCTCTATACTGCTCTATATATTCTCTATACTGCTCTATATATTCTGTATACTGCTCTATATATTCTCTATACTGCTCTATATATTCTCTATACTGCTCTATATATTCTGTATACTGCTCTATATATTCTGTATACTGCTCTATATATTCTGTATACTGCTCTATATATTCTCTATACTGCTCTATATATTCTGTATACTGCTCTATATATTCTCTATACTGCTCTATATATTCTGTATACTGCTCTATATATTCTGTATACTGCTCTATATATTCTCTATACTGCTCTATATATTCTCTATACTGCTCTATATATTCTGTATAGTGCTCTATATATTCTGTATACTGCTCTATATATTCTCTATACTGCTCTATATATTCTCTATACTGCTCTATATATTCTGTATAGTGCTCTATATATTCTATATACTGCTCTATATATTCTGTATACTGCTCTATATATTCTGTATACTGCTCTATATATTCTCTATACTGCTCTATATATTCTCTATACTGCTCTATATATTCTGTATAGTGCTCTATATATTCTATATACTGCTCTATATATTCTGTATACTGCTCTATATATTCTGTATACTGCTCTA
>JAQIHN010000126.1:0-194067 GCA_027917425.1 Gastrophryne carolinensis
CCTTCCTTGGGACCGTAGCGCCTGCCTTCTCCCCCTTCCTTGGGACCGTAGTGCCTGCCTTCTCCCCCTTCCTTGGGACCGTAGCGCCTGCCTTCTCCCCCTTCCTTGGGACCGTAGTGCCTGCCTTCTCCCCCTTCCTTGGGACCGTAGCGCCTGCCCTTCCCCTTGTTGGGACCGTAGCGCCTGCCTTCTCCCCCTTCCTTGGGACCGTAGCGCCTGCCTTCTCCCCCTTCCTTGGGACCGTAGCGCCTGCCCTCCCCCTTGTTGGGACCGTAGCGCCTGCCTTCTCCCCCTTCCTTGGGACCGTAGCGCCTGCCTTCTCCCCCTTCCTTGGGACCGTAGTGCCTGCCTTCTCCCCCTTCCTTGGGACCGTAGCGCCTGCCTTCTCCCCCTTCCTTGGGACCGTAGTGCCTGCCTTCTCCCCCTTCCTTGGGACCGTAGCGCCTGCCCTCCCCCTTGTTGGGACCGTAGCGCCTGCCTTCTCCCCCTTCCTTGGGACCGTAGCGCCTGCCTTCTCCCCCTTCCTTGGGACCGTAGCGCCTGCCTTCTCCCCCTTCCTTGGGACCGTAGCGCCTGCCTTCTCCCCCTTCCTTGGGACCGTAGCGCCTGCCCTCCCCCTTGTTGGGACCGTAGCGCCTGCCTTCTCCCCCTTCCTTGGGACCGTAGCGCCTGCCTTCTCCCCCTTCCTTGGGACCGTAGCGCCTGCCCTCCCCCTTGTTGGGACCGTAGCGCCTGCCTTCTCCCCCTTCCTTGGGACCGTAGCGCCTGCCTTCTCCCCCTTCCTTGGGACCGTAGTGCCTGCCTTCTCCCCCTTCCTTGGGACCGTAGCGCCTGCCTTCTCCCCCTTCCTTGGGACCGTAGTGCCTGCCTTCTCCCCCTTCCTTGGGACCGTAGCGCCTGCCCTTCCCCTTGTTGGGACCGTAGCGCCTGCCTTCTCCCCCTTCCTTGGGACCGTAGCGCCTGCCTTCTCCCCCTTCCTTGGGACCGTAGCGCCTGCCCTCCCCCTTGTTGGGACCGTAGCGCCTGCCTTCTCCCCCTTCCTTGGGACCGTAGCGCCTGCCTTCTCCCCCTTCCTTGGGACCGTAGTGCCTGCCTTCTCCCCCTTCCTTGGGACCGTAGCGCCTGCCTTCTCCCCCTTCCTTGGGACCGTAGTGCCTGCCTTCTCCCCCTTCCTTGGGACCGTAGCGCCTGCCCTCCCCCTTGTTGGGACCGTAGCGCCTGCCTTCTCCCCCTTCCTTGGGACCGTAGCGCCTGCCTTCTCCCCCTTCCTTGGGACCGTAGCGCCTGCCTTCTCCCCCTTCCTTGGGACCGTAGCGCCTGCCTTCTTCCCCTTCCTTGGGACCGTAGCACCTGCCTTCTCCCCCCTCCTTGGGACCGTAGCGCCTGCCTTCTTCCCCCTTCCTTGGGACCGTAGCGCCTGCCTTCTTCCCCTTCCTTGGGACCGTAGCGCCTGCCTTCTCCCCCTTGAGAGACAGAGAAACGTGAGCTCATGGGACCTAGCCCAGAAACCCAATAACAGGAGCACCAATCCAATCAAAGTTAATATTTCATTTATTACAAAGTCACATAGATCAAGAATGACAACACCACACAATACACAATACAATGTCGTTCTTGATCTATGTGACTTTGTAATAAATGAAATATTAACTTTGATTGGATTGGTGCTCCTGTTATTGGGTTTCTGGGCTAGGTCCCATGAGCTCACGTTTCTCTGTTGTTCATTAATATTGGCAGTGTAGCACAGCATTTTTGTATAGTGTGGCGGTGCACCACTTTGTTGTAATTGCCTTCTCCCCCTTCCTTGGGACCGTAGCGCCTGCCTTCTCCCCCTTCCTTGGGACCGTAGCGCCTGCCCTCCCCCTTCCTTGGGACCGTAGCGCCTGCCTTCTCCCCCTTCCTTGGGACTGTAGCGCCTGCCTTCTCCCCCTTCCTTGGGACTGTAGCGCCTGCCTTCTCCCCCTTCCTTGGGACCGTAGCGCCTGCCCTCCCCCTTGTTGGGACCGTAGCGCCTGCCCTCCCCCCTTCCTTGGGACTGTAGCGCCCCCTCTTTTAGCACCCCTTAGGAAGCCTCCTGCTTCCCCAGGAACTCGTTTTCATCCGCAAGATCTGCTGAAGGGATGGCCTGAGTCTTCTGGGATCCTGTGATCTGCTGCTCCTGACTTCACCACTTCCCATCAGGTCGTAGCTAACAATTTATTTTTGATTTGACTGTATTTTTGCATTGTTATATTTAGTTTTTCTGTTTACAGGGCAATCTTAGTTTTTGTATTTAGCTTTTAGTTCTAGCTTTTAGTTCTAGCTTTTAGTTCTAGCTTTTAGTTCTAGCTTTTAGTTCTAGCTTTTAGCTCTAGCTTTTAGCTCTAGCTTTTAGTTCGACACTTATTTTGTATTTTTTAGTTGTAGATTTTTTTTTCTTCATTTGGGTATGGCTGGGAGAAGGTTCACTGCAGAGGAAGCTGCGGCTTACCTGATGGAGTCTGACTCGGAAGAGTGTAGTCAGTCAGGATCTGAGTATTTACCGTCAGACAGTGAGTCAGACAGTGTCTTCTCTACTGAGGAGGCACAACCCAGCAGTGGTACCAGTAGAAGCCACCATAGAAGGGGTGGTACCGCACAAGAGGAGGCCACGCTGGAGGATAGAGTAGAGCAGGACGAAGCACCGAATGCTGCAGCTGGTGGAGAGCCTACGTGGAGGCCTCCTAATAACTATTCCCCCGAAATTCCTCCTTTTGATTCGGTCCCAGGGGTCAATGTTGACGTTACAAACTTCAGCGTCATTGACTTCTTCAAATTGTTTATTTCCGAAGCCATCCTACTGGATATGGTCTTCTTTACCAATCTCTATGCCGAGCAGGTCTTAGCGCAAAACCCCCACCAGAGGCACGCCCGAGCTCAGGCATGGCACCCCACAAATTTGAGTGAGATTACAAAATTTTGGGGGCTCACTCTAGCAATGGGTATTCTAAAAAAATTTAGTATTGCGTCCTATTGGGATACCCAATCCATATTGGCAACACCATTATTTCCGTCCATAATGACGAGAAACCGCTACCAAATTTTACTGCGGTTTCTGCATTTTAACGACAACTCCACTGCTATTCCCCGTGATCAGCCCGGTCACGACAGACTTCATAAAATCCAGCCCCTTATTAATAGTCTGTCGGAGCGCTTCGCAGAAGTGTACACCCCTGGCCAACAATTATCTATTGACGAGTCACTTCTGCTATTTAAAGGGCGCATTATTTTTCGTCAATATATCCCTAGCAAGCGTGCACGCTATGGGATAAAATTTTACAAATTGTGCGATAGTATTACCAGGTATATCAAATTTTTTCACCTTTTATGAAGGCAGGGACACACATCTGGACCCCCCTGGTTGTCCCCTTGAATTAACAGTCAGTGGAAAAATCGTTTGGGAGCTCATGACTCCTCTACTGGGCTTATACGTGGATAATTTTTATACCAGCATCCCCTTATTTCGTGCCCTTTACTCCTTAGATACCCTGGCCTGCGGCACCATCAACCGCAATTGAAAAGGGTTGCCCAGGTCCATACTGGAGAAAAATCTAAAACGTGGAGAGTCTTACGCTCTAAGAAGCGATGAGCTCCTGGCCGTGAAACTTATGGACCAAAAAAACGTATTCCTACTGACAACAATCCACGATGAGTCGGTAGTGAATGTAAGGCATCGTGGTCCCCGAGCCCCTTCCCAAAAGCCACGATGCATAACCGATTATAACAAATTCATGGGTGGCGTTGATAAGACGGACCAGATATTAACTTATTACAATGCCACCCGCAAAACCAGAGCCTGGTACACAAAAGTTGCTATACATTTGGTCCAAATGGCAACTTATAACAGCTTTGTTGTCTTTAAGGCAGCAGTACCAGGCTCTAGATTATCGTTTGTAAATTACCAGCAGCAGTTAATCTCTGCTTTGTTGTTTGGGGATACTGAGGATGTACCAGAGGTGGCTATAAATGACAAGCAGGCCAGGTTGCTTGGGAAGCACTTTATAAAGTGCCTTCCCGATGTAGGTGGTAAGAGGTATCCCCAAAAGGCTTGTAGGGTGTGTAGGAAGCGTTGCATCAGAAAGGATGTGCGGTACTACTGCCCGAAACGTCCCAGCCAACCCGGTTTATGTTTTGACAATTGTTTTGAGGTGTATCACACCCAATTAGATTTTTGAGTTGTTCATTGGGTTTTTTCATGTTTTTTTTTGTTTTGCTGTGGTCATTTTTTTTTCTTTAGTTTCTTTTCATGCTGATGTGATGGGAAGTGCTGAAGCAGGAGCAGCTGGATATGTGGCATGTGATGATAAAAACATGGGCCCTTTTTCAGGGTCTTAATATTTGATATTGATCCCTGATCTTATCTGATGCCACAGCTACAGTATCCTAACTGCACCTCACCAGTCCCTACCCTTGGAAGTACCTATGCATGTTGGGTATTGTTCTGTTCAGGGAACCTTGCCGTTTCAGATTTTGGGTGTTTTTTTCTTGTAAGCTCATTTTTTTTTCAGAAAAATGTGTTTGGATTCTGCATTTTTGCTATTTTTTTAGGGAAATCCTGTGCAACCAGTGAGTTCCTGGAAGGTTTGTGTCCAGAAATCTGGACCCAGGACAAGAAGCCTGGTACGCCTAGAATGCTTGAGGTGTGTACTTTCAGGGAATATATGGTTTGTGGGGGGTATTTTAAGTGTAAAGTGGTGTTCTGGTTGAAACAGTGCAAGGTGCGCACTTTGTCTGTAGAGCAGGAATTTTACAGTGAAATGACCGTTATGTGTATGCTTTCCTTTGGGATGTTTGGCAGCCCTACCCTTGGGGGTAGCTATGCATGTTGGGTATTGTTCTGTTCAGGGGACCCTGCTGTTTCAGATTTTTTGCTAGCTTATTATTTTCTTAGGAAAATGTGGTTTTGATTCTGTGTTTTTATTCTTGTTTTTAAAAAACCTTATGAAATGGCTGATTTTGCTGATGGATTCCACCTGGACATCTGTGGCCACAACAACAAGTCTGGTACGACTAGAAAGCTTGAGGTATGTACTTTCAATAAATATATGGTTTAGGGGGGTATTGCAAATGTAAAGGGGTGTTTTTGTTTTAAAACTGCAAGTAGCGCAAAATAGTTGGATTTTCTTTAAAAATCTCCTCAAGCGCTCCTTTCAGTTTGGGGCGTCTTCTGGACAGGAAAGGGTGTCTAGCAATACATACATGGTACCATTGTAATCGGGAGGAATAGGGTTTTTACACACAATATAATTTTCTTGAAAAACTTGCATGTTTCATTAATAAAAAACACCACAAAATGTAAAAAAATTATTTTTCCATTTTTTTTATTATATATTACACAAAAATATAAAAAAAACACTGACATGCTTAAAAAAAAAACATTTCATATTAAAGCCCAGACTGTGCTGAAAAAAACAATACATAATTTTCCTGGGAAAACCCTGGAAATCCTTTTCAAAAATTACAATTAAACATGCATAGCAGAAAATGGCAAAAATTGTCTGGCAACAGAGTGTGACAAAATCTCCAGGAAGGCTGGCACTTAAAGGGTTAAGCGCAGTAAACTCTTTACAAGTGGGATTGAGATCCTCATATAGCCCCTGAATTAAAGACCTAATCGCCAATAGAAGAAGGGCTGAAGCACACACCGGGCGCAACGCTGACCCGGAATAAATAAAACCATGGCGAGCGTATTGGTCAAACCGACGATCTTCCCCATCTTTAGGGACAGTGGTCTCAGCAGACTGTACCATAGCCGTGCTGGAGAGCCCTAGCACAGGGGTATCGACGTCAGGAGGGACAGACCAAAGCTTCACCAACTCTGTCGGAAAAGGATAACGCTTTTCCCAACTGGAAGGGATTCCAGATAACCGCGTGGGATGTTCCCATTCCTTAAGGACCACCCTCTCAAAGTGGTGCTGTCTGGGAAAAACCCAACGCGGCTGAGGCTCCTTAAACAACTGACCCTTTGGCAGGGTGACAGCCTCAGGCGGATCTAAATTCAAAATTTTAAACATTTGAGCCAGAATGGAGGGGGTGTCAAAAGCAACCCCCGCCGACCAATCGCCAATCGCATCAGCCTCAAGCTGATCTGCAGGCTCATCTGACTCCAACAGGAATTCTATCTCGTCCGAGGATCCATCGGACCATTCCACAGGCCGAAGGTACCGGATTCAGGTGCCTCCGTTTTGCAGCGGCCTTTAACCCTGCTTTAACGGGCACTACTTTCCGGGGGCTGGCCGACCGTGCCGCCACCTCGGACTGCGAATCCCCACTTTTGACCGTGTCATGCGGGGTCCGGAACAGGGAGGGAGAGGTAGGAGATGATGAAGGTTGCGACGGGCCAGCAGCCGAAGCAACAGACTGACGCGCAATGCTCTGCTTTGCACAAGGGATGCAAATAAAGACATCATCAGCTGGGAGCAGAGCCCCACAACGTATGCACCCCCTGAATGGCTCAGAAGAACCGTTTCCGGCAATAACGGAAGCCTCCATATGGTGATTTATGGTATTCGCAATTTTTTTGGGCTTTGATGCATAAGCCAACCCGGGATGCCCCCTCATTTGTAAATGTCCCGGAAGGGAGGATTTTTTTTTTTTTTTTTTTTAAAGGAAGGTCCCCTTTAATAATTAATATATATATATATATATATATATATATATATATATATATATTTATATATATATATATATATATATATATATATATATATATATATATATATATTTATTTATATATATATGTATATATATATATATGTATATTATTAAATATAAAAATATCCCAATCTTTTTTTTTTTTTTTTTAAAAAGAAAGACTAGCCAAGTAACAGCCGGAGGGCCACCATAAACAGGGATCCCGGGATCTGTAAGGAAAAGAAAAAAACACAATCAGATCCCCACATGCGTGTAATAAGCCAAACACCTATGTATGCATGGCACCAAAGTGCCTTTAAATGTGCAAGAAAAGACCAAAAAACCCTGCCCCTTAATAAATTCAAAACATGATGCCTCCTTAACAAAAAACACTCACCCTCATATCTACATATCATAGATATTAAACTCCCACTCAACGACCCCACCAGGGTGGGGCCGCTTACCTGAAAGGACCGAGAGCAGCAACCGGAGGGACGAAGCAGCAGCCAGCAGCAGCACAGGAAAATATAACCAAGTGCGGCCCCCCCACGTGACTTCCCTTTAAACTTTGAAAGGAAGGAAGTGAAGCTGGGGCCGGCCGCATGACGCTACCACCGGCGCCACGCCCCCGTCGCCGCGTCACCGGGACCCGCCCCCTAAGCTCGATCAGTGCGGCCAAATCATCTGGGAATTGACACCAGATGAGCCGCTACACGCGCACACCAGGCAGAAGGCAGCGGAGGGGGGAGATGAAAGAGGGGAGGAGGAGGAGAGGAAACAGCATAGCGCAGCCATACAACAGAAAACCTTTCATACAGTGGCCGCAGGGAGACCAGCGGGGAAGGGGAGAGGCGGGAGGGGGCTGTGGAAACTCAGGCGGCAAACCAACCTGCAAACCAACCTGCCCAGCGCGGTCCGCCCAACCGCCCCAAGCTGACCTAAACACAAACCGGCCAGGATTATAAAAAAACAGACCTGGCCGAAAGGGAAAAGAGTGCACACATGCTGTGCAGTCTGCTTAATGCATAAAGTAAAAACACACATGTTATAATAAAGTTATACTTGTGAAAAACACATACATAATACACAACCCTCTAACCCCCCCCCCATAGTGAAGGGAGAAGGGACCGTAACGGGAGAGAAAGGGGCTACGGGGACCCTCGGGACAGGGGCATCCCATTTCCGGATCACCATGCCGGATAGCCGCATTGCCCCCAAAAGAGGGGGTCGAGCGGAGGAGATAAGCTCCTAGGCACCTATAGTGCCATCTACCATTTGCCCAGTGAGCAGCCTAGGCTGGGAGGCTTCCATTCCACCATCAAGGTATAAACACTCAAACCGGGCAGAAATAGACCAAAAGGGGGGTGCCGGGGTAAGACCCCGGCTACCTGTAAGCAGGAGACTTCAATCTTCTGTCTTGTCAAGCAGAGAGAAAAATACTGGTGATTGAAGGGAGGTACCAGGTATATATAGGCCGGAAGGGGGCTCGTTACAAGACTTCCTCTCTGCACAGCGTCACCTGGCGGTGAGTTAACCCAATAAGTGAAGAATATTTAAACGTGAAGCGGGGTGTGTGGCACACCAAGAATATGACGGCTTAGGACTCTCCACTTTGGCTCGGCACAAGCCATCAGTTCTCTGAAAGGTGCAGAGTCCACCACCTGAAAAGGGAGCGACTGCAGCACCAGCAACTTGGACAGCAGCACATTCAGCTTCTGCGCCGTGGGATGAGTGGGCGCATACTGCTGTCTCTTGGACATGGCTTCGCTGAGGGATTGCTGGCGAGATGCATGGCTTGGAGGAGGAGGAGGAGCAGCAACAGAGGATGGGTATGACGCACAGCTGCCTTCGGCTGAGGTGCTGGAGCCTTGCCTGGCAGAAATTGCGAGCGGCGGGACACCCCTTGGGAGCCTCGGTTCTCCCAGCTCGCTTTATGGTGACGCATCATATGCTGACGCAGGGCCGTGGTGCCAACATTTGGACCCTGGCCACGCTTCACCTTCTGCCTACATATCTTGCATGTGGCCATGTTACCCTCCTGCGGATGCTTCAGGAAAAACTGCCACACTGCCGAGTAGCTACTTTTCCCACCAACAGGCCTCACTGATTCACTGCTACTGTCGCCAACTCCAGGAACCCCTGCTCCACTACCTCCCGATAAGGTAGGCTGCCGCACAGCAGGTGCTCTACCCCGGCCCCGGCCCCGTTTGGCTCCAGGCTTTACAATTGTGCCCCCTCTTCTCCTGATGATGACGATGAAGCCCCTTCATCACCCGGCTCCCAAGTGTGATCGGCTTCATCATCATCGAGTTTTGGCGGTACCTCACTGATCTTCTCGGTTTCATCAACAGTGTCTGGCGCAGGAGCTGCAAAGTTCGCAACACCCACGACACTGTCCACATCACTATTTGTCTGCCTAGCTAAAGAAGCCACCTCCATTTCATGGCTGGGCAGTTTCTGCTGACTGTTCTCTATCTGATTGTCCTCCTCACTAAACAGTGGAGCTGAACCCAAAGCATAGGAAACGTCGTTGGGGGAGGGAACGGTGTAGGACAGAGGCAATGGGAGGACAGGGACTGCTCTCGGGGCATGCCAACTCAGGGTTGTGTCAGAGGAACCTACCGACCCTAGACTGGGGGTCTCAGACGTAACTTGTAATGATGTTGATGAGCGCGTTAACCAATCTACCACGGCAGATGCGTTACTGGTGGAGACACGACCGCTAGCAGATACTGGCAGATCAGGTCTCTCACCGTGACTCCTGCTGCTACTTGCCCCTAGTCTGCTGCGACCTCTGCCTGCAGAATCTTGGCCTCTGCCACTCCTCTTTGAACTTCCAGGCACTTGTCTGCCTAACATTTTTATGTATTTGCTTATTTAGTCTAACTGGCGGGGTGGTAGGTGAGATTTTGGGATACCCCAGGCAGCGGTGGGTGTAATGCCAGCAGACAGAATTCAACGCACACCTAAAGCAATTAGTAAAACTCAGGCTGACACAGGCCTGTTTAGTATAACTGGCGGGGTGGGTAGCTGAGATTTTGGGATACCCCAGTCCCCAGTGTAATTTGGACAGAATTCAATGCACACCTAAAGCAATTAGCAAAAAACAGGCTGAAACAGGCCTGCTTAGTAAAACTTGCAGGGTGGGTAGTTGAGATTTTGGGATACCCCAGTCCCCAGTGTAATTTGGACAGAATTCAATGCACACCTAAAGCAATTAGTAAAACTCAGGCTGAAACAGGCCTGCTTAATATAGCTTGCGGGGTGGGTAGTTGAGATTTTGGGATACCCCAGTCCCCAGTGTAATTTGAGCAGACAGAATTCAATGCACACCTAAAGCAATTAGCAAAAAACAGGCTGAAACAGGCCTGCTTAGTATAACTTGCGGGGTGGGTAGTTGAGATTTTGGGATACCCCAGTCCCCAGTGTAATTTGAACAGACAGAATTCAATGCACACCTAAAGCAATTAGCAAAAAACAGGCTGAAACAGGCCTGCTTAGTATATCTGGCGGGGTGGGTAGCTGAGATTCTGGGATACCCCAGTCCCCAGTGTAATTTAAACAGACAGAATTCAATGCACACCTAAAGCAGTTAGCAAAAAACAGGCAGAAAAAGGCCTGCTTAGTATAACTGGCGGGGTGGGTAGTTGAGATTTTGGGATACCCCAGTCCCAAGTGTAATTTGGACAGAATTCAATGCACAACTAAAGCAATTAGCAAAAAACAGGCTGAAACAGGCCTGCTTAGTATATCTGGCGGGGTGGGTAGCTGAGATTTTGGGATACCCCAGGCAGCGGTGGGTCTAACTTGAACAGACAAAATTCAATGCACACCTAAAGAAATTAGTAAAACTCAGGCTGACACAGGCCTGTTTAGTATAACTGGCGGGGTGGGTAGCTGAGATTTTGGGATACCCCAGTCCCCAGTGTAATTTGGACAGAATTCAATGCACACCTAAAGCAATTAGTAAAACTCAGGCTGACACAGGCCTGCTTAGTATAACTGGCGGGGTGGGTAGCTGAGATTTTGGGATACCCCAGTCCCCAGTGTAATTTGAACAGACAGAATTCAATGCACACCTAAAGCAATTAGTAAAACTGAGGCTGACACAGGCCTGCTTAGTATAACTGGCGGGGTGGGTAGCTGAGATTTTGGGATACCCCAGTCCCCAGTGTAATTTGAACATACAGAATTCAATGCACACATAAAGCAATTAGTAAAACTCAGGCTGACACAGGCCTGCTTAGTATAACTGGCGGGGTGGGTAGCTGAGATTTTGGGATACCCCAGGCAGTGGTGGGTTTAATTTCAGCAGACAGAATTCAATGCACACCTAAAGCAATTAGTAAAACTTAGGCTGACACAGGCCTGCTTAGTATAACTGGCGGGGTGGATAGTTGCTGAAATTACACCCACCGCTGCCAGGGGTATCCCAAAATCTCAGACAGATTCAATGCACACATAAAGCAATTAGTAAAACTCAGGCTGACACAGGCCTGCTTAGTATAACTGGCGGGGTGGGTAGTTGAGATTTTGGGATACCCCAGTCCCCAGTGTAATTTCAGCAGACAGAATTCAATGCACACCTAAAGCAATTAGCAAAAAACAGGCTGACATAGGCCTGCTTAGTATAACTTGCGGGGTGGGTAGTTGAGATTTTGGGATACCCCAGTCCCCAGTGTAATTTGAACAGACAGAATTCAATGCACACCTAAAGCAATTAGTAAAACTCAGGCTGACACAGGCCTGCTTAGTATAACTGGCGGGGTGGGTAGCTGAGATTTTGGGATACCCCAGGCAGCGGTGGGTGGAATTTGAACAGACAGAATTCAATGCACACCAAAAGCAATTAGTAAAACTCAGGCTTGACACAGGCCTGCTTAGTATACCTGGCGGGGTGGGTAGCTGAGATTTTGGGATACCCCAGGCAGCGGTGGGTGTAATTTCAGCAGACAGAATTCAATGCACACCTAAAGCAATT
This sequence comes from Gastrophryne carolinensis, assembly GCA_027917425.1. Taxonomy (NCBI): domain Eukaryota; kingdom Metazoa; phylum Chordata; class Amphibia; order Anura; family Microhylidae; genus Gastrophryne; species Gastrophryne carolinensis. Next base: position 11,633 of record JAQIHN010000126.1, read on the forward strand.
AGCAAAAAACAGGCTGACACAGGCCTGCTTAGTATAACTGGCGGGGTGGGTAGTTGAGATTTTGGGATACCCCAGGCAGCGGTGGGTTTAATTTCAGCAGACAGAATTCAATGCACACCTAAAGCAATTAGTAAAACTCAGGCTGACACAGGCCTGCTTAGTATAACTGGCGGGGTGGGTAGCTGAGATTTTGGGATACCCAGTGTAATTTCAGCAGACAGAATTCAATGCACACCTAATTTCAGCAGACAGAATTCAATGCACACCTAAAGCAATTAGTAAAACTCAGGCTGACACAGGCCTGTTTAGTATATCTGGCCGGGTGGGTAGCTGAGATTTTGGGATACCCCAGGCAGCGGTGGGTGTAATTTGAACAGACAGAATTCAATGCACACCTAAAGCAATTAGTAAAACTCAGGCTGACACAGGCCTGCTTAGTATAACTGGCGGGGTGGGTAGCTGAGATTTTGGGATACCCCAGGCAGCGATGGGTGTAATTTGGACAGAATTTAATGCACACCTAAAGCAATTAGTAAAACCCAGGCTGACACAGGCCTGCTTAGTATATCTGGCAGGATGGGTAGCTGAGATTTTGGGATACACCAGGCAGCAGTGGGTGTAATTTGAACAGACAGAATTCAATGCACACCTAAAGCAATTATACTAAGCAGGCCTGTTTCAGCCTGTTTTTTGCTATCTGGCGGGGTGGGTAGCTGAGATTTTGGGATCCCCGGCAGCGGTGGGTTTAATTTCAGCAGACAGAGTTCAGTGCACACGTAAAGCAATTAGTAAAACTCAGGCTTACACAGGCCTGCTTAGTATAACTGGCGGGGTGGGTAGTTGAAATTTTGGGATACCCCAGTCCCCAGTGTAATTTCAGCAGACAGAATTCAATGCACACCTAAAGCAATTAGCAAAAAGCAGGTTGAAACAGGCCTGCTTAGTATATCTGGCGGGGTGGGTAGCTGAGATTTTGGGATACCCCAGGCAGCGGTGGGTGTAATTTGAACAGACAGAATTCAATGCACACCTAAAGCAATTAGCTAAAAACAGGCTGAAACAGGCCTGCTTAGTATAACTTGCGGGGTGGGTAGTTGAGATTTTGGGATACCCCAGTCCCCAGTGTAATTTCAGCAGACAGAATTTAATGCACACCTAAAGCAATTAGTAAAACTCAGGCTGAAACAGGCCTGCTTAGTATAACTGGCGGGGTGGGTAGCTGAGATTTTGGGATACCCCAGTCCCCAGTGTAATTTGATTAGACAGAATTCAATGCACACCTAAAGCAATTAGTAAAACTTAGGCTGAAACAGGCCTGCTTAGTATAACTGGTGGGGTGGGTAGCTGAGATTTTGGGATACCCCAGTCCCAAGTGTAATTTGAACAGACAGAATTCAATGCACACCTAAAGCAATTAGTAAAACTCAGGCTGAAACAGGACTGCTTAGTATAACTGGTGGGGTGGGTAGCTGAGATTTTGGGATACCACAGTCCCCAGTGTAATTTGAACAGACAGAATTCAATGCACACCTAAAGCAATTAGCAAAAAGCAGGTTGAAACAGGCCTGCTTAGTATATCTGACGGGGTGGGTAGCTGAGATTTTGGGATACCCCAGGCAGCGGTGGGTGTCATTTGGACAGAATTCAATGCACACCTAAAGCAATTAGCTAAAAACAGGCTAAAACAGGCCTGCTTAGTATAACTGGCGGGGTGGGTAGCTGAGATTTTGGGATACCCCAGTCCCCAGTGTAATTTGGACAGAATTCAATGCACACCTAAAGCAATTAGCAAAAAACAGGCTGAAACAGGCCTGCTTAGTATAACTGGCGGGGTGGGTAGCTGAGATTTTGGGATACCCCACTTCCCAGTGTAATTTGAACAGACAGAATTCAATGCACACCTAAAGCAATTAGTAAAACTCAGGCTGACACAGGCCTGCTTAGTATAACTTGCGGGGTGGGTAGCTGAGATTTTGGGATACCCCAGACAGCGGTGGGTGTAATTTGAACAGACAGAATTCAATGCACACCTAAAGCAATTAGCAAAAACAGGTTGAAACAGGCCTGCTTAGTATATCTGGCGGGGTGGGTAGCTGAGATTTTGGGATACCCCAGGCAGTGGTGGGTTTAATTTCAGCAGACAGAATTCAATGCACACCTATAGCAATTAGTAAAACTCAGGCTGACACAGGCCTGCTTAGTATAACTGGCGGGGTGGGTAGCTGAGATTTTGGGATACCCCAGACAGCGGTGGGTGTAATTTGAACAGACAGAATTCAATGCACACCTAAAGCAATTAGTAAAACTCAGACTGACACAGGCCTGCTTAGTATAACTGGCGGGGTGGGTAGCTGAGATTTTGGGATACCCCAGGCAGCGGTGGGTTTAATTTCAGCAGACAGATTCAATGCTTACCTAAAGCAATTAGTAAAACTCAGGCTGACACAGGCCTGCTTAGTATAACTGGCGGGGTGGGTAGCTGAGATTTTGGGATACCCCAGACAGCGGTGGGTGTAATTTGAACAGACAGAATTCAATGCACACCTAAAGCAATTAGTAAAACTCAGGCTGACACAGGCCTGCTTAGTATAACTGGCGGGGTGCGTAGCTGAGATTTTGGGATACCCCAGGCAGCGGTGGGTTTAATCTCAGCAGACAGAATTCAGTGCACACCTAAAGCAATTAGTAAAACTCAGGCTGACACAGGCCTGCTTAGTATAACTTGCGGGGTGTGTAGCTGAGATTTTGGGATACCCCAGGCAGCAGTGGGTGTAATTTGAACAGACAGAATTCAATGCACACCTAAAGCAATTAGCAAAGAACAGGCTGACACAGGCCTGCTTAGTATAACTGGTGGAGTGGGTAGCTGAGATTTTGGGATACCCCAGGCAGTGGTGGGTTTAATTTCAGCAGACAGAATTCAATGCACACCTATAACAATTGGTAAAACTCAGGCTGACACAGGCCTGCTTAGTATAACTGGCGGGGTGGGTAGCTGAGATTTTGGGATACCCCAGGCAGCGGTGGGTGTAATTTGAACAGACAGAATTCAATGCACACCTAAAGCAATTAGTAAATCTCAGGCTGACACAGGCCTGCTTAGTATAACTGGCGGGGTGGGTACCTGAGATTTTGGGATAACCCAGCGGTGGGTTTAATTTCAGCAGACTGAATTCAGTACACACCTAAAGCAATTAGTAAAACTCAGGTTGACACAGGCCTTCTTAGTTTAACTGGCGGGGTGGGTAGTTGAGATTTTGGGATACCCCAATCCCCAGAGTAATTTCAGCAGAATGAATTCAAGGCACACCAAAAGCAATTAGCAAAAAACAGGCTGACACAGGCCTGCTTAGTATAACTGGCGAGGTGGGTAGCTGAGATTTTGGGATACCCCAGGCAGCGGTGGGTTTAATTTCAGCAGACAGAATTCCATGCACACATAAAGAAATTAGTAAAACTCAGGCTGACACAGGCCTGCTTAGTGTAATTGGCGGGGTGGGTATCTGAGATTTTGGGATACCCCAGGCAGCGGTGGGTTTAATTTCAGCAGACAGAATTCAGTGCACACCTAAAGCAATTAGTAAAACTCAGGTTGACACAGGCCTTCTTAGTTTAACTGGCGGGGTGGGTAGTTGAGATTTTGGGATACCCCAATCCCCAGTGTAATTTCAGCAGAATGAATTCAAGGCACACCAAAAGCAATTAGCAAAAAACAGGCTGACACAGGCCTGCTTAGTATAACTGGCGAGGTGGGTAGCTGAGATTTTGGGATACCCCAGGCAGCGGTGGGTTTAATTTCAGCAGACAGAATTCCATGCACACATAAAGAAGTTAGTAAAACTCAGGCTGACACAGGCCTGCTTAGTGTAATTGGCGGGGTGGGTATCTGAGATTTTGGGATACCCCAGGCAGCGGTGGGTTTAATTTCAGCAGACAGAATTCAGTGCACACCTAAAGCAATTAGTAAAACTCAGGTTGACACAGGCCTTCTTAGTTTAACTGGCGGGGTGGGTAGTTGAGATTTTGGGATACCCCAATCCCCAGAGTAATTTGGACAGAATTCAATGCACACCTAAAGCAACTAGTAAAACTCAGGCTGACACAGGCCTGCTTAGTATAACTTGCGGGATGGGTAGATACCCCAGGCAGCGGTGGGTGTAATTTGAACAGACAGAATTCAATGCACACATAAAGCAATTAGTAAAACTCAGGCTGACACAGGCCTGCTTAGAATAACTGGCGGGGTGGGTAGTTGAGATTTTGGGATACCCCAGTCCCCAGTGTAATTTCAGCAGACAGAATTCAATGCACGCCTAAAGCAATTAGCAAAACACAGGCTGACATAGGCCTGCTTAGTATAACTTGCGGGGTGGGTAGCTGAGATTTTGGGATACCCCAGGCAGCGGTGGGTGTAATTTGAACAGACAGAATTCAATGCACACCTAAAGCAATTAGCAAGAAACAGGCTGAAACAGGCCTGCCCAGTCCCCAGTGTCATTTGAACATACAGAATTCAATGCACACCTAAAGCAATTAGTAAAACTCAGGCTGAAACAGGCCTGCCCAGTCCCCAGTGTCATTTGAACATACAGAATTCAATGCACACCTAAAGCAATTAGTAAAACTCAGGCTGACACAGGCCTCTTTAGCATAACTGGTGGGGTGGGTAGTTCAGATTTTGGGATACCCCAGGCAGTGGTGGGTTTAATTTCAGCAGACAGAATTCAATGCACACCTATAGCAATTAGTAAAACCCAGGCTGACACAGGCCTGCTTAGTATAACTGGCGGGGTGGGTAGCTGAGATTTTGGGATACCCAAGGCAGCGGTGGGTTTAATTTCAGCAGACAGAATTCAGTGCACACCTAAAGCAATTAGTAAAACTCAGGCTGACACCGGCCTGCTTAGTTTAACTGGCGGGGTGGGTAGTTGAGATTCTGGGATACCCCAGTGTAATTTCAGCAGACAGAATTCAATGCACACCTAATTTCAGCAGACAGAATTCAATGCACACCTAAAGCAATTAGTAAAACTCAGGCTGACACAGGACTACTTAGTTTAACTGTCGGGGTGGGTAGTTTAAATTTTGGGATACTCCAGTCCCTAGTGTAATTTCAGCAGACAGAATTCAATGCACACCTAAAGCAATTAGCAAAAAACAGGCTGAAACAGGCCTGCTTAGTATATCTGGCGGGGTGGGTAGCTGAGATTTTGGGATACACCAGGCAGCAGTGGGTGTAATTTGAACAGACAGAATTCAATGCACACCTAAAGCAATTAGCAAAAAACAGGCTGAAACAGGCCTGCTTAGTATATCTGGCGGGGTGGGTAGCTGAGATTTTGGGATCCCCCGGCAGCGGTGGGTTTAATTTCAGCAGACAGAGTTCAGTGCACACCTAAAGCAATTAGTAAAACTCAGGCTGACACAGGACTACTTAGTTTAACTGTCGGGGTGGGTAGTTGAAATTTTGGGATACCCCAGTCCCCAGTGTAATTTCAGCAGACAGAATTCAATGCAAACCTAAAGCAATTAGCAAAAAGCAGGTTGAAACAGGCCTGCTTAGTATATCTGACGGCGTGGGTAGCTGAGATTTTGGGATACCCCAGGCAGCGGTGGGTGTAATTTGAACAGACAGAATTCAATGCACACCTAAATCAATTAGCTAAAAACAGGCTGAAACAGGCCTGCTTAGTATAACTTGCGGGGTGGGTAGTTGAGATTTTGGGATACCCCAGTCCCAAGTGTAATTTGAACAAACAGAATTCAATGCACACCTAAAGCAATTAGCAAAAGGCAGGTTGAAACAGGCCTGCTTAGTATATCTGACGGGGTGGGTAGCTGAGATTTTGGGATACCCCAGGCAGCGGTGGGTGTAATTTGAACAGACAGAATTCAATGCACACCTAAAGCAATTAGCTAAAAACAGGCTGAAACAGGCCTGCTTAGTATAACTTGCGGGGTGGGTAGTTGAGATTTTGGGATACCCCAGTCCCGACTGTAATTTCAGCAGACAGAATTCAATGCACACCTAAAGCAATTAGTAAAACTCAGGCTGAAACAGGCCTGCTTAGTATAACTGGCGGGGTGGGTAGCTGAGATTTTGGGATACCCCAGTCCCCAGTGTAATTTGGACAGAATTCAATGCACACCTAAAGCAATTAGCAAAAAACAGGCTGAAACAGGCCTGCTTAGTATAACTGGCGGGGTGGGTAGCTGAGATTTTGGGATACCCCAGTCCCCAGTGTAATTTGAACAGACAGAATTTAATGCACACCTAAAGCAATTAGTAAAAACAGGCTGACACAGGCCTGCTAAGTATAACTGGCGGGGTGGGTAGCTGAGATTTTGGGATACCCCACTTCCCAGTGTAATTTGAACAGACAGAATTCAATGCACACCTAAAGCAATTAGTAAAACTCAGGCTGACACAGGCCTGCTTAGTATAACTTGCGGGGTGGGTAGCTGAGGTTTTGGGATACCCCAGTCCCCAGTGTAATTTGAACAGACAGAATTCAATGCACACCTAAAGCAATTAGCAAAAAGCAGGTTGAAACAGGCCTGCTTAGTATATCTGACGGGGTGGGTAGCTGAGATTTTGGGATACCCCAGGCAGCGGTGGGTGTAATTTGAACAGACAGAATTCAATGCACAACTAAAGCAATTAGCTAAAAACAGGCTGAAACAGGCCTGCTTAGCATAACTTGCGGGGTGGGTAGTTGAGATTTTGGGATACCCCAGTCCCGAGTGTAATTTCAGCAGACAGAATTCAATGCACACCTAAAGCAATGAGTAAAACTCAGGCTGAAACAGGCCTGCTTAGTATAACTGGCAGGGTGGGTAGCTGAGATTTTGGGATACCCCAGTCCCCAGTGTAATTTGGACAGAATTCTATGCACACCTAAAGCAATTAGCAAAAAACAGGCTGAAACAGGCCTGCTTAGTAAAACTTGCGGGGGTGGGTAGTTGAGATTTTGGGATACCCCAGTCCCGAGTGTAATTTCAGCAGACAGAATTCAATGCACAACTAAAGCAATTAGTAAAACTCAGGCTGAAACAGGCCTGCTTAGTATAACTGGCGGGGTGGGTAGCTGAGATTTTGGGATACCCCAGTCCCCAGTGTAATTTGGACAGAATTCAATGCACACCTAAAGCAATTAGTAAAACTCAGGCTGACACAGGCCTGCTTAGTATAACTTGCGGGGTGGGTAGTTGAGGTTTTGGGATACCCCAGTCCCCAGTGTAATTTGAACAGACAGAATTCAATGCACACCTAAAGCAATTAGCAAAAAGCAGGTTGAAACAGGCCTGCTTAGTATATCTGGCGGGGTGGGTAGCTGAGATTTTGGGATACCCCAGGCAGCGGTGGGTGTAATTTGAACAGACAGAATTCAATGCACACCTAAAGCAATTAGTAAAACTCAGGCTGACACAGGCCTGCTTAGTATAACTGGCGGGGTGGGTAGCTGAGATTTTGGGATACCCCAGACAGCGGTGGGTGTAATTTGAACAGACAGAATTCCATGCACACAAAGAAATTAGTAAAACTCAGGCTGACACAGGCCTGCTTAGTCTAACTGGCGGGGTGGGTAGCTGAGATTTTGGGATACCCCAAGCAGCGGTGGGTTTAATCTCAGCAGACAGAATTCAGTGCACACCTAAAGCAATTAGTAAAACTCAGGCTGACACAGGCCTGCTTAGTATAACTTGCGGGGTGGGTAACTGAGATTTTGGGATACCCCAGTCCCCAGTGTAATTTGAACAGACAGAATTCAATGCACACCTAAATCAATTAGTAAAACTCAGGCTGACACAGGCCTGTTTAGTATATCTAGCGGGGTGGGTAGCTGAGATTTTGGGATACCCCAGGCAGAGGTGGGTGTAATTTGAACAGACAGAATTCAATGCACACCTAAAGCAATTAGTAAAACTCAGGCTGACACAGGCCTGCTTAGTTTAACTGGCAGGGTGGGTAGTTGAAATTTTGGGATACCCCAGTCCCCAGTGTAATTTCAGCAGAATGAATTCAATGCACACCAAAATCTATTAGCAAAAAACAGGCTGACACAGACCTGCTTAGTATAACTGGCGGGGTGGGTAGCTGAGATTTTGGGATACCCCAGGCAGCGGTGGGTTTAATTTCAGCAGACAGAATTCAATGCTTACCTAAAGCAATTAGTAAAACTCAGGCTGACACAGGCCTGCTTAGTATAACTGGCGGGGTGGGTAGTTGAGATTTTGGGATACCCCAATCCCCAGAGTAATTTGTACAGAATTCAATGCACACCTAAAGCAATTAGCAAAAAACAGGCTGAAACAGGCCTGCTTAGTATATCTGGCGGGGTGTGTAGCTGAGATTTTGGGATACACCAGGCAGCAGTGGGTGTAATTTGAACAGACAGAATTCAATGCACACCTAAAGCAATTAGCAAAAAACAGGCTGAAAGAGGCCTGCCCAGTCCCCAGTGTCATTTGAACATACAGAATTCAATGCACACCTAAAGCAATTAGTAAAACTCAGGCTGAAACAGGCCTGCCCAGTCCCCAGTGTCATTTGAACATACAGAATTCAATGCACACATAAAGCAATTAGTAAAACTCAGGCTGACACAGGCCTGTTTAGCATAACTGGTGGGGTGGGTAGTTGTGATTTTGGGATACCCCAGTCCCCAGTGTAATTTCAGCAGACAGAATTCAATGCACACCTAAAGCAATTAGCAAAAACCAGGCTGAAACAGGCCTGCTTAGTATATCTGGTGGGGTGAGTAGCTGAGATTTTGGGATACACCAGGCAGCAGTGGGTGTAATTTGAACAGACAGAATTCAATGCACACATAAAGCAATTAGTAAAACTCAGGCTTACACAGGCCTGTTTAGCACAACTGGTGGGGTGGGTAGCTGAGATTTTGGGATACCCCAGGCAGTGGTGGGTTTAATTTCAGCAGACAGAATTCAATGCACACCTATAGCAATTAGTAAAACTCAGGCTGACACAGGCCTGCTTAGTTTAACTGGCAGGGTGGGTAGTTGAAATTTTGGGATACCCCAGTCCCCAGTGTAATTTCAGCAGAAAGAATTCAATGCACACCAAAATCTATTAGCAAAAAACAGGCTGACACAGGCCTGCTTAGTATAACTGGCGGGGTGGGTAGCTGAGATTTTGGGATACCCCAGGCAGCGGTGGGTTTAATTTCAGCAGACAGAATTCAATGCTTACCTAAAGCAATTAGTAAAACTCAGGCTGACACAGGCCTGCTTAGTATAACTGGCGGGGTGGGTAGTTGAGATTTTGGGATACCCCAGGCAGCGGTGGGTGTAATTTGAACAGACAGAATTCAATGCACACCTAAAGCAATTAGTGAAACACAGGCTGACACAGGCCTGCTTAGTTTAACTGGCGGGGTGGGTAGCTGAGATTTTGGGATACCCCAGCCAGCGGTGGGTTTAATTTCAGCAGACAGAATTCAGTGCACACCTAAAGCACTTAGTAAAACTCAGGCTGACACAGGCCTGCTTAGTTTAATTGGCGGGGTGGGTAGTTGAAATTTTGGGATACCCCAGTCCCCAGTGAAATTTCAGCAGACAGAATTCAATGCACACCTATAGCAATTAGTAAAACTCACCCTGACACAGGCCTGCTTAGTATAGGGTGGGTAGCTGAGATTTTGGGATACCCCAGACAGCGGTGGGTGTAATTTGAACAGACAGAATTCAATGCACACCTAAAGCAATTAGTAAAACTCAGGCTGACACAGGCCTGCTTAGTATAACTGGCGGGGTGGGTAGCTGAGATTTTGGGATACCCCAGACAGCGTTGGGTTTAATTTCAGCAGACAGAATTCAGTGCACAACTAAAGCAATTAGTAAAACTCAGGCTGACACAGGCCTGCTTAGTTTAACTGGCTGGGTGGGTAGTTGAAATTTTGGGATACCCCAGTCCCCAGTGTAATTTCAGCAGACAGAATTCAATGCACACCTAAAGCAATTAGCAAAAAACAGGCTGAAACCGGCCTGATTAGTATATCTGGCGGGGTGGGTAGCTGAGATTTTGGGATACACCAGGCAGCGGTGGGTGTAATTTGGACAGAATTCAATGCACACCTAAAGCAATTAGTAAAACTCAGGCTGAAACAGGCCTGCTTAGTCTAACTTGCGGGTGGGTAGTTGAGATTTTGGGATACCCCAGTCCCCAGTGTAATTTGGACAGAATTCAATGCACACCTAAAGCAATTAGTAAAACTCAGGCTGAAACAGGCCTGCTTAGTATAACTTGCGGGGTGGGTAGCTGAGATTTTGGGATACCCCAGTCCCCAGTGTCATTTGAACATACAGAATTCAATGCACACCTACAGCAATTAGTAAAACTCAGGCTGACACAGGCCTGCTTAGTATAAATGGCGGGGTGGGTAGCTGAGATTTTGGGATACCCCAGGCAGCGGTTGGTTTAATTTCAGCAACCAGAATTCAATGCACACCTAAAGCAATTTGTAAAACTCAGGCTGACACAGGCCTGCTTAGTATAACTGGCGGGGTGGGTAGCTGAGATTTTGGGATACCCCAGGCAGCGGTGGGTGTAATTTGGACAGAATTCAATACACACCTAAAGCAATTAGTAAAACTCAGGCTGACAAAGGCCTGCTTAGTATAACTTGCGGGTGGGTAGTTGAGATTTTGGGATACCCCAGGCAGCGGTGGGTGTAATTTCAGCAGACAGATTCAATGCTTAACTAAAGCAATTAGTAAAACTCAGGCTGACACAGGCCTGCTTAGTATAACTGGCAGGGTGGGTAGCTGAGATTTTAGGATACCCCAGGCAGCGGTGGGTGTAATTTGCACAGACAGAATTCAATGCACACCTAAAGCAATTAGTACAACTCAGACTGACACATGCCTGCTTAGTATAACTGGCGGGGTCGGTAGCTGAGATTTTGGGATACCCCAGGCAGCGGTGGATTTAATTTCAGCAGACAGATTCAATGCTTAACTAAAGCAATTAGTAAAACTCAGGCTGACACAGGCCTGCTTAGTATAACTGGCAGGGTGGGTAGCTGAGATTTTAGGATACCCCAGGCAGCGGTGGGTGTAATTTGCACAGACAGAATTCAATGCTTACCTAAAGCAATTAGTAAAACTCAGGCTGACACAGGCCTGCTTAGTATAACTGGCAGGGTGGGTAGCTGAGATTTTGGGATACCCCAGGCAGCGGTGGGTGTAATTTGAACAGACAGAATTCAGTGCACACCTAAAGCAATTTGTAAAACTCAGGTTGACACAGGCCTGCTTAGTTTAACTGGAGGGGTGGGTAGTTGAGATTTTGGGATACCCCAATCCCCAGAGTAATTTGAACAGACAGAATTCAATGCACACCTAAAGCAATTAGTAAAACTCAGGCTGACACAGGCCTGCTTAGTATAACTTGCGGGGTGGGTAGCTGAGATTTTGGGATACCCCAGGCAGCGGTGGGTGTAATTTCAGCAGACAGATTCAATGCACACATAAAGCAATTAGTAAAACTCAGGCTGTCACAGGCCTGCTTAGTATAACTGGCGGGGTGGGTAGTTGAGATTTTGGGATACCCCAGTCCCCAGTGTAATTTCAGCAGACAGAATTCAATGCACACCTAAAGCAATTAGCAAAAAACAGGCTGACATAGGCCTGCTTAGTATAACTTGCAGGGTGGGTAGCTGAGATTTTGGGGATACCCCAGTCCCCAGTGTAAGTTGAACAGACATAATTCAATGCACACCTAAAGCAATTAGTAAAACTCAGGCTGACACAGGCCTGCTTAGTATAACTGGCGGGGTGGGTAGCTGAGATTTTGGGATACCCCAGGCAGCGGTGGGTGTAATTTGAACAGACAGAATTCAATGCACACCTAAAGCAATTAGTAAAACTCAGGCTGACACAGGCCTGTTTAGTATAACTGGCGGGGTGGGTAGCTGAGATTTTGGGATCCCCCGGCAGCGGTGGGTTTAATTTCAGCAGACAGAATTCAGTGCACACCTAAAGCAATTAGTAAATCTCAGGCTGACACAGACCTGCTTAGTTTAACTGTCGGGGTGGGTAGTTGAAATTTTGGGATACCCCAGTCCCCAGTGTAATTTCAGCAGACAGAATTCAATGCACACCTAAAGCAATTAGCAAAAAACAGGCTGAAACAGGCCTGCTTAGTATATCTGGCGGGGTGGGTAGCTGAGATTTTGGGATACACAAGGCAGCAGTGGGTGTAATTTGAACAGACAGAATTCAATGCACAACTAAAGCAATTAGCAAAAAACAGGCTGAAAAAGGCCTGCTTAGTATATCTGGCGGGGTGGGTAGCTGAGATTTTGGGATACACCAGACAGCGGTGGGTGTAATTTGAACAGACAGAATGCAATGCAAACCTAAAGCAATTAGTAAAACTCAGGTTGACACAGGCCTGTTTAGTATAACTGGCGGGGTGGGTAGCTGAGATTCTGGGATACCCCAGTCCCCAGTGTAATTTGAACAGACAGAATTCAATGCACACCTAAAGCAATTAGCAAAAATCAGGCTGAAACAGGCCTGCTTAGTATAACTTGCGGGGTGGGTAGTTGAGATTGTTGAGGAAATAAAACAACGTGATAACAGCTAGTCCAAATTAAAGGTATTATTAATAGATGATTACAAGAGATTACAACAGAGTGACATACAGCAATTCACTCTCATGCAATTCTGGGAGCGCGCTCAAAATGGCGGCCTCAGCCACATTTCTTTATGCTGATTGAACTGGGGTGGAGGACGCAGTTTCAGCCAATAACAGAGTCCAAATTCTTTATGTAACAGAGTAAATTATCTTTAGCCGACAGAAGACAATGTCCAAAAATGTCCAAAATCCATATCTTGATGAGCAGGGCTGAGGTCTGTACTCCAAGCACGTAAAGAAAAGTTTCTGAGCGCAGCAAAATATACCTTACAAAAAAAGTTACATCATTCTATGAATATCAAAAATACAGCAATCCATATTAATTCCATTAATTCTTTAACAAGATTTTGGGATACCCCAGGCCCCAGTGTAATTTGAACAGACAGAATTCAATGCACAACTAAAGCAATTAGCAAAAAACAGGCTGAAACAGGCCTGCTTAGTATATCTGGCGGGGTGGGTAGCTGAGATTTTGGGATACCCCAGGCAGCTGTGGGTGTAATTTGGACAGAATTCAATGCACACCTAAAGCAATTAGCTAAAAACAGGCTGAAACAGGCCTGCTTAGTATAACTTGCGGGGTGGGTAGTTGAGATTTTGGGATACCCCAGTCCCCAGTGTAATTTCAGCAGACAGAATTCAATGCACACCTAAAGCAATTAGTAAAACTAAGGCTGAAACAGGCCTGCTTAGTATAACTGGCGGGGTGGGTAGCTGAGATTTTGGGATACCCCAGTCCCCAGTGTAATTTGGACAGAATTCAATGCACACCTAAAGCAATTAGTAAAACTCAGGCTGACACAGGCCTGCTTAGTATAACTGGCGGGGTGGGTAGCTGAGATTTTGGGATACCCCAGGCAGCGGTGGGTGTAATTTGAACAGACAGAATTCAATGCACACCTAAAGCAATCAGTAAAACTCAGCCTGACACAGGCCTGCTAAGTATAACTGGCGGGGTGGGTAGCTGAGATTTTGGGATACCCCAGGCAGCGGTGGGTGTAATTTCAGCAGACAGAATTCATTGCACACATGAAAAAATTAGTAAAACTCAGGCTGACACAGGCCTGTTTAGTATATCTGGCGGGGTGGGTAGCTGAGATTTTGGGATACCCCAGGCAGCGGTGGGTGTAATTTGAACAGACAGAATTCAATGCACACATAAAGCAATTAGTAAAACTCAGGCTGACACAGGCCTGCTTAGTATAACTGGCGGGGTGGGTAGCTGAGATTTTGGGATACCCCAGGCAGCGGTGGGTTTAATTTCAGCAGCCGGAATTCAATGCACACCTAAAGCATTTAGTAAAACCCAGCCTGACACAGGCCTGCTTAGTATAACTGGCGGGGTGGGTAGCTGAGATTTTGGGATACACCAGGCAGTGGTGGGTGTAATTTGAGCAGACAGAATTCAATGCACACCTAAAGCACCAAGTAAAACACAGGCTGACACAGGCCTGCTTAGTATAACTGGCGGGGTGATTAGCTGAGATTTTGGGATACCCCAGGCAGCGGTGGGTTTAATTTCAGCAGACAGAATTCAGTGCACACCTAAAGCAATTAGTAAAACTCAGGTTGACACAGGCCTGCTTAGTTTAACTGGATGGGTGGGTAGTTGAGATTTTGGGATACCCCAGTCCCCAGTGTAATTTGAACAGACAGAATTCAATGCACACCTAAAGCAATTAGTAAAACTCAGGCTGACACAGGCCTGCTTAGTATAACTTGCGGGGTGGGTAGCTGAGATTTTGGGATACCCCAGGCAACGGTGGGTGTATTTTAAACAGACAGAATTCAATGCACACCTAAAGCAATTAGTAAAACTCAGGCTGACACAGGCCTGCTTAGTATATCTGGCGGGGTGGGTAGCTGAGATTTTGGGATACCCCAGTCCCCAGTGTAATTTGAACAGACAGAATTCAATGCACACCTAAAGCAATTAGTAAAACACAGGCTGACACAGGCCTGCTTAGTATAACTGGCGGGGTGGGTAGCTGAGATTTTGGGATACCCCAGGCAGCGGTGGGTTTAATTTCAGCAGACAGAATTCAGTGCACACCTAAAGCAATTAGTAAAACTTGGGTTGACACAGGCCTGCTTAGTATATCTGGCGGGGTGGGTAGTTGAGATTTTGGGATACCCCAGTCCCCAGTGAAATTTCAGCAGACAGAATTAAATGCACACCTAAAGCAATTAGCAAAGAAAAAAGGCTGACACAGGCCTGCTTAGTATAACTTGCGGGGTGGGTAGTTGAGATTTTGGGATTCCCCAGTGTAATTTCAACAGTCAGAATTCAATGCACACCTAAAGCAATTAGTAAAACTCAGGCTGACACAGGCCTGCTTAGTATAACTTGCGGGGTGGGTAGCTGAGATTTTGGGATACCCCAGTCCCCAGTGTAATTTGAACAGACAGATTCAATGCACACCTAAAGCAATTAGCAAAAAACAGGCTGACACAGGCCTGCTTAGTATGACTTGCGGGGTGGGTAGCTGAGATTTTGGGATACCCCAGTCCCCAGTGTAATCTGGACAGAATTCAATGCACACCTAAAGCAATTAGTAATACTCAGGCTGACACAGGCCTGCTTAGTATATCTGCCGGGGTGGGTAGCTGAGATTTTGGGATACCCCAGGCAGCAGTGGGTACAATATGTACAGACAGATTTCAATGCACACCTAAAGCAATTAGTAATACTCAGGCTGACACAGGCATGCTTAGTATAACTGGCGGGGTGGGTAGTTGAGATTTTGGGATACCCCAGTCCCCAGTGTAATTTGAACAGACAGAATTCAATGCACACCTAAAGCAATTAGTAATAGTCAGGCTGACACAGGCCTGCTTAGTATAACTGGCGGGGTGGATAGCTGAGATTTTGGGATACCCCAGTCCCCAGTGTAATTTCAGCAGACAGAATTCAATACACACCTAAAGCAATTAGCAAAAAACAGGCTGAAACAGGCCTGCTTAGTATAACTTGCGGGGTGGGTAGTTGAGATTTTGGGATACCCCAAGCAGCGGTGGGTGTTATTTGAACAGTCAGAATTCAATGCACACCTAAAGCAATTAGTCAAACTCAGCCTGACACAGGCCTGCTTAGTATAACTTGCGGGGTGGGTAGTTGAGATTTTGGGATACCCCAGTCCCCAGTGTAATTTCAGCAGACAGAATTCAATGCACACCTAAAGCAATTAGTAAAACTCAGGCTGAAACAGGCCTGCTTAGTATAACTTGCGGGGTGGGTAGCTGAGATTTTGGGATACCCCAGTCCCCAGTGTCATTTGAGCATACAGAATTCAATGCACACCTATAGCAATTAGTAAAACTCAGGCTGACACAGGCCTGCTTAGTATAACTGGCGGGGTGGGTAGCTGAGATTTTGGGATACCCCAGGCAGCGGTGGGTGTAATTTGAACAGACAGAATTCAATGCACACCTAAAGCAATTAGTAAAACTCAGGCTGACACAGGCCTGCTTAGTATAACTGGCGGGGTGGGTAGCTGAGATTTTGGGATACCCCAGGCAGCGGTGGGTGTAATTTGGACAGACAGAATTCAATGCACACCTAAAGCAATTAGCTAAAAACAGGCTAAAACAGGCCTGCTTAGTATAACTTGCGGGGTGGGTAGTTGAGATTTTGGGATACCCCAGTCCCCAGTGTAATTTCAGCAGACAGAATTCAATGCACACCTAAAGCAATTAGTAAAACTCAGGCTGAAACAGGCCTGCTTAGTATAACTGGCGGGGTGGGTAGCTGAGATTTTGGGATACCCCAGTCCCCAGTGTAATTTGATTAGACAGAATTCAATGCACACCTAAAGCAATTAGCAAAAATACCATTTTGTGAGTACTCACCTGAAAAATGGATATTGTTGGTGTGCCACACACCCCGCTTCACTTCTTAAATATTCATTACTTCATGGGTTAATCCACCGCAGGTGACGTAGTGCAGAGAGGAAGTCTTGTAACGAGCCCCCTTCCGGCCTATATATACCTGGTACCTCCCTTCAATCACCAGTATAATCAAAAAGCAGTAATACAAGGTACCAGTATTCCACCAGTAACCTCAAAATCAAATTTGATATAAAAAAGGCTTCACCATATAAAGGCTTCGGTAATACCGAAAAGGGCGGGTGTGAAGCGGGGTGTGTGGCACACCAACAATATCCATTTTTCAGGTGAGTACTCACAAAATGGTATTATTCTTGGTGTGCCACACACCCCGCTTCACTTCTTAAATATTCATTACTTCATGGGACATCCAAAAGCAGTGTCCACAAGGGAAGGGCATCTCAAGGCCAGGTGAAGCATAACTTAAATGACTGCAGTCTGCAGAACTCTGCGGCCAAAACCAGCATCCGCTGAGGCCCGCACATCAACTTTGTAAAACTTAGAAAAAGTGTGAACAGAAGACCAGGTGGCGGCCTTACAAACCTGTTCAACAGAAGCTTGGTGCTGAAAAGCCCAAGACGCCCCAACAGCGCGAGTGGAATGAGCAGTAATACGAAAAGGGGGAACTCTTCCCTTAGCAGAATAGGCCGCAGTAACGGCCTGACGTATCCACCTGCTAATGGCAGATTTGGCTGGTGCCAAACCCTTCTTAGGCCCATGGGGCACAACAAAAAAGGAATCCGTCCTACGGAAAGGAGACGTGATAACCAAGTAGTACTTAACACAGCGTACTACATCCAAACAATGCAAAACCCTCTCTTTGTCATTCTTAGGATTAGGACACAAGGAGGGAAGAATAATATCTTGGTTCAAATGAAAAGCAGAAACCACCTTAGGAAGAAAGTCTGGCTTGAACCGAAAAACCACTTTATCCTGATGCCTCTCGAAGTAAGGCGCCTGGATAGACAAGGCCGCCAATTCCGAGACACGCCGGATCGAAGTGATCGCTACCAAGAAGACCATCTTCTGAGTCAGGGTAGATAAAGCAATATCTTGCAAAGGCTCAAAAGGAGGAGCCTGAAGAGCAGAAAGAACCAAATTCAAATCCCAAACCGGGAGTAATGGTTTCCTGGGAGGCCGCACATGCGTAACCCCCTGGAAAAAAGTTTTAACTAAAGGCTTAAGCGCAACACGCTTCTGAAAAAAGATAGATAAGGCAGAAACTTGCCCTTTCAGCGTACTTAGCTGAAGACCAGAGTCCAGCCCAGATTGTAAAAACTCCAGAATCCTGGAGACCGAAAATACCCTACAAGGAAAAGATCTCATCTCGCACCAAGCGATATAGGCTTTCCAGGTCCTATAGTAGATGATAGAAGAAGACCTCTTTCGGGCACTGATCAGAGTCTTAACGACTGAATCAGAAAGACCCTCCTCCTTTAGGATGGAGGTCTCAGCAGCCAGGCCGTCAAAGCTAGCGCTGGTAAATTGGGGTAACACAATCGACCCTGAGTGAGCAGATCGGGCCGAAGAGGCAGAACGACCTGGTCCACTGCCAGCCGAACGATGTCTGCGAACCACACTCGCCTCGGCCAACTTGGGGCCACGAGAACGGCGGACACCCCTTCCAGAGCCAACTTCCGAAGCACTCTGCCTAGCATGGGTATCGGAGGAAACAGGTACAGAAACCCCAGATCCCCCCAGCTCAGGGACATGGCGTCCACTGCCAGAGGATCCTGGGAGAGCGACACGAAGTTCGGGAGCCTGTGATTGTGACGAGAGGCAAACAGGTCCACCTCTGGTGTCCCCCATCGGCGACACAGCGAGCGAAATACCCGAGGATGGAGGGCCCATTCTCCCCGACGGGGAGAGCCCCTGCTCAAGCGGTCCGCTTCCAGGTTCTCCACTCCTGGGATGTATACCGCCGAGAGACAAGGAACATGGGCCTCCGCCCAGGTCAGGATCAGGGACACCTCTCTGAGAGCACTCAGGCTGCGAGTCCCTCCCTGATGATTGATGTAAGCAACCGCTGTTCGATTGTCTGAACGCACCTGGACCGGAAGGCCCAGAACGTGCTGAGTCAGGAGAGCAAGCACCCGACGGATGGCTCTCAGTTCCAGAATATTGATGGGTAAGTGGGCCTCTTGAGGTCCCCACTGCCCCTGGAACTGCAGCTCCTTCCAGAATCCGCCCCATCCCGACAGACTGGCGTCCGTGGTGACAACTTCCCAAAGGGGGGCCAGGAAAGACCTGCCCTTCACAAGATTGGTCGAGACCAACCACCACTGGAGGGACCGCCGGACCCGGGAGGACAACTGGAAGGGCTGATCCAGCGACCGAGGCTGCCGGTCCCAAGACGCCAACAGATAAAGCTGAAGCGTCCTCGTGTGGAATTGAGCAAAAGGAACTGCCTCGAAGGAGGCAACCATCAACCCTACCAGCCTCATCCCCAGGCGGATGGACGGCCGAGGATTGGAGAGTAGGACCCGAGCCAACTCCTGAATCAGAAGAATTTTGGACTGAGGGAGAAACACTCTGTGTTGATGAGAGTCTAACTGCATCCCCAGAAAGGACACCACCCTGGCCGGAGCGAGGGAGGACTTGGAGAGGTTGATCACCCAACCGAAACTTTCCAGCGTGGAGAGCACCACCCTGGTGTCTTTCTCCGATTGATCGAGTGACGGAGCCATGATAAGAAGGTCGTCCAAATAAGGTACGACACGAATGCCCCGAGCTCTGAAAATGGCCATGACCCCTGCCAGCACCTTGGTGAACACTCTTGGAGCTGAGGTAAGGCCAAACGGAAGTGCCACGAATTGATAATGCCGATCCTTCATCATGAATCGAAGAAAACGTTGATGAGGGTGGCAGATGGGAACATGCAGATAAGCATCCTTGATGTCTATAGACGTCATGAAGTCCCCTTGCCGAAGAGAGCCGACGGCAGTGCGCAAGGTTTCCATGTGAAACTTCCGAAAACGGATGAACCTGTTGAGTAACTTCAGGTCCAGGACGGGACGAACTGACCCATCCTTCTTGGGGACTGCGAATAGATTGGAGTAGAAACCGAGGCCCATCTCTAAACGCGGTACCGGCCGGATGACCGCCATCTCTAACAGATTCTCTACCGACGCCAGGAGCCCCTGTGCGGCCAAAGGATCGATGGGCACCCGAGACCGAAAGAACCGTGAAGGAGGGCGAGACTCGAATTCCAGCTTGTAACCGGACGACACTATCTCCTGAATCCATCTGTCCGGAACCTCCCGGTTCCAAACCTGGGAGAAGTGTCGCAATCGTCCCCCCACCCGCACGGGTGAGGGCAGCCCCTCATTGCTGAGCGGGCTTACCAGCAGGCTTGGGCTTGGAGCCCCAGGACTGGGCGGGACGGCCACGGCCCCTCCCCCGCGTCCAACCTGTACGACTAGTAGAGGGAAGGGAAGCCCCCCTACCCGCTCTGTATCCTCGAAAGGACGGCCTACCAGAAGCTGCCCCTCTAAAGGGGCGTCGAGGCCTCTTGCGTTGTGGCATCTTACCACCCTTTGCGACTGAATCAATTTTCTCCCCGAACAGACGCAACCCCAAAAAGGGGAGAGCTGTGAGCACCTTTTTAGAAGCTGAGTCCGCCGACCACTGCCGCAGCCATACTGACCGACGAATAGCGACCAGCATTGCCGCTGTCTTGCTACTCATAGCCAGCGCATCGTCCTGAGCGGATAGAACGTAAGACACAAAAGAATCGCACTGCTTAAGGGCAGCGAACTCATCACAAGCGGGATTGAGATCCTCGCATAGCCCCTGGATTACAGATCTTACTGCTAAAAGAAGAAGGGCCGAAGCGCACAGGGGGCGCATCGTTGACCCAGCATAAACAAAGCCATGGCGAGCATACTGGTCAATCCTACGATCCTCCCCATCTTTAGGGACAGAGGTCTCAGCAGACTGTACCATAGCGGAGCTAGATAGCCCTAGCACAGGGGTATCGACTTCAGGAGGGACGGACCAAAGCTTCAGTAATTCTGGCGGAAAAGGATAACGCTTTTCCCAACTGGAAGGGATTCCAGATAACCGCGTGGGATGTTCCCATTCTTTAAGGACCACCCTCTCAAAGTGGTGCTGTCTGGGAAAAACCAAACGCGGCTGAGGCTCTTTAAACAACTGACCCTTTGGCAGGGTGACAGCCTCAGGCGGATCTAAATTCAGAATTTCAAACATTTGAGCCAGAATGGAGGGGGTGTCAAGGGCAACCCCCGCCGACCAATCGCCAATCGCATCAGCCTCAAGCTGATCTGCCGGCTCATCTGACTCCAAGAGGAATTCACCCTCATCCGGGGAGCCATCGGACCATTCCACAGGCTCACCCAATTCGTCCTGAGGAGCCGAAGATACCGGAGTCAGGCGCTTCTGTTTTGCAGGGGCCTTCAGCCCCGCTTTAACGGGCAATACTTCCCGAAGACTGGCCGATTTTACCACCACCTCGGATTGCGAATCCCCACCCTTGACAGTGTCATGCGGGGTCCGGAACAGGGAGGGAGAGGCAGGAGATGATGAAGGTTGCGACGGGTCAGCAGCCGGATCAACAGACTGACGCGCAACAATCTGCCTTGCACAAGGAATGCAAATAAAGATATCATCAGCAGGGAGCGCAGCCCCACATTTTACACACCCCCTGGACGGCTCTGACGAGTCGTTTCCGGTAGTAACAGAAGCCTCCATATTGGTGATTTATGGTATCGCAAATACTGGGACTTTTAAGGCATAAGCCAACCCGGGATGCCCCCTTATAAAGAATGTCCCGGAAGGGAGGGTTTTTGTAAATACACTTTTTTTTTTTTTTTTTAAGAGAAAAAGGTCCCCCTTAACAGTCTCAAAATAAATATATATATATATGTATATATATATCTAAAATGTGCAATTTCATATCAAGAATGACTAGCCAGGCAATATAGAGCCGGAGGGCCGCAATAAAAGAGGGATCCCAGGATCTGAAAGGAAAGAAAAAACAAACCATCAGATCCCTTGTGAGTGTAACAATGCAGCATGTTCACAATAGTATGATAAGAGTGCCTCCTTAAAAGTTTGCCCCCTAAGAAAACTCACTCTTGGCCCCACAAAAGCGGGGCCGCTTACCTGCTACCGACGCCAGGAGCAAGACCGGAGGGACATGTAGCAGCCGCAGCAGTAGAACACAAAAACCCATGTGTTGCTGCAGCGCGCGCCCCCCCCCACGTGACCTCTCTTCACAGAGACAGGAAGGAAGTGAGGCTGGGGCCGCCGGGCGCCGCTTCCGCCGGCGCCACGCCCCCCCGCGTCACAGGGAGCCGCCCCGTTCCAATCAATGAGGGAATGCCACCAGCTGCGCTGGCTGACACCCAGCCAGGCGGCGGAGGAGGAGGGGGAAGGAGACATAAGCGCAGCCACACAGGCTGCCGCACGGAGCAGCGGGGAAGGGAGGGAGGCGGGAGGGGACGCATCTGAAGCACAGCTGAGCGCGGTCCGCTGCCCCACCCCCATAAAGCAGACCACACACTGGCCATCCCTAAAAGTATCTGCCCGGAGCTCCAGCCAAAAACAGACAAAGCGCACCATGCTGCTGCGCAGTCTGCTACTATGCACAAAGTGAACACACAGAAAATAGCAATACAGTGAAAACACCATACAAGATACACAACCCTCTATACCCCCCCCCCCCCATAGTGAAGGGAGAAGGGACCGGAACGGGGGAGTAAGGGGCTACGGGGACCCTCGGGACAGGGGCATCCCATTTCCGGATCACCATGCCGGATTGCCGCATTGACCCCAAAAGAGGGGGACGAGCGGAGGAGATAAGCTCCTAGGCACCAATAGTGCCGTCTACCAATTACCCGGTGAGCAGCCTAGGCTGGGAGGCTTCCTATCCACCATAAAGGTATACAACTCAAACCGGGCAGAAATAGACCAAAAAGGGGGGTGGCGGGGTAAGAATACCCCGACCTACCTGTAAGCAGGAAACTTCCAACCTCTGTTTGTCAAGCAGAGAGAAAAATACTGGTGATTGAAGGGAGGTACCAGGTATATATAGGCCGGAAGGGGGCTCGTTACAAGACTTCCTCTCTGCACTACGTCACCTGCGGTGGATTAACCCATGAAGTAATGAATATTTAAGAAGTGAAGCGGGGTGTGTGGCACACCAAGAATAAACAGGCTGAAACAGGCCTGCTTAGTAAAACTTGCGGGGTGGGTAGTTGAGATTTTGGGATACCCCAGTCCCGAGTGTAATTTCAGCAGACAGAATTCAATGCACACCTAAAGCAATTAGTAAAACTCAGGCTGAAACAGGCCTGCTTAGTATAACTGGCGGGGTGGGTAGCTGAGATTTTGGGATACCCCAGTCCCCAGTGTAATTTGAACAGACAGAATTCAATGCACACCTAAAGCAATTAGCAAAAAGCAGGTTGAAACAGGCCTGCTTAGTATATCTGGTGGGGTGGGTAGCTGAGATTTTGGGATACCCCAGGCAGCGGTGGGTGTAATTTCAGCAGACAGAATTCAATGCACACCTATAGCAATTGGTAAAACTCAGGCTGACACAGGCCTGCTTAGTATAACTTGCGGGGTGGGTAGTTGAAATTTTAGGATACCCCAGGCAGCGGTGGGTGTAATTTGAACAGACAGAATTCAATGCACACCTAAAGCAATTAGTAAAACTCAGGCTGACACAGGCCTGCTTAGTATAACTGGCGGGGTGGGTAGCTGAGATTTTGGGATACCCCAGGCAGCGGTGGGTGTAATTTCAGCAGACAGAATTCCATGCACACATAAAGAAATTAGTAAAACTCAGGCTGACACAGGCCTGCTTAGTCTAACTGGCGGGGTGGGTAGCTAAGATTTTGGGATACCCCAATCCCCAGAGTAATTTGAACAGACAGAATTTAATGCACACCTAAAGCAATTAGTAAAACTCAGGCTGACACAGGCCTGTTTAGAATATCTAGCGGGGTGGGTAGCTGAGATTTTGGGATACCCCAGGCAGCGGTGGGTGTAATTTGAACAGACAGAATTCAATGCACACCTAAAGCAATTAGTAAAACTCAGGCTGACACAGGCCTGTTTAGTATAACTGGCGGGGTGGGTAGCTGAGATTTTGGGATACCCCAGGCAGCGGTGGGTGTAATTTCAGCAGACAGAATTCAATGCACACCTAAAGCAATTAGCAAAGAACAGGCTGACACAGGCCTGCTTAGTATAACTGGTGGGGTGGGTAGCTGAGATTTTGGGATACCCCAGGCAGTGGTGGGTGTAATTTGAACAGACAGAATTCAATGCACACCTATAACAATTGGTAAAACTCAGGCTGACACAGGCCTGCTTAGTATAACTGGCGGGGGTGGTAGCTGAGATTTTGGGATACCCCAGGTAGCGGTGGGTGTAATTTGAACAGACAGAATTCAATGCACACCTAAAGCAATTAGTAAAACTCAGGCTGACACAGGCCTGCTTAGTATAACTGGCGGGGTGGGTAGTTGAAATTTTGGGATACCCCAGTCCCCAGTGTAATTTCAGCAGAATGAATTCAATGCACACCAAAATCAATTAGCAAAAAACAGGCTGACACAGGCCTGCTTAGTATAACTGGCGGGGTGGGTAGCTGAGATTTTGGGATACCCCAGGCAGCGGTGGGTTTAATTTCAGCAGACAGATTCAATGCTTACCTAAAGCAATTAGTAAAACTCAGGCTGACACAGGCCTGCTTAGTATAACTGGCGGGGTGGGTAGCTGAGATTTTGGGATACCCCAGACAGCGGTGGGTGTAATTTCAGCAGACAGAATTCCATGCACACATAAAGAAATTTTTAAAACTCAGGCTGACACAGGCCTGCTTAGTATAACTGGCGGGGTGGGTAGCTGAGATTTTGGGATACCCCAGGCAGCGGTGGGTTTAATTTCAGCAGAGAGAATTCAGTGCACACCTAAAGCAATTAGTAAAACTCAGGTTGACACAGGCCTGCTTAGTTTAACTGGCGGGGTGGGTAGTTGAGATTTTGGGATACCCCAATACCCAGAGTAATTTGTACAGAATTCAATGCACACCTAAAGCAATTAGTAAAACTCAGGCTGACACAGGCCTGCTTAGTTTAACTGGCGGGGTGGGTAGTTGAGATTTTGGGATACTCCAGTCCCCAGTGTAATTTGGACAGAATTCAGTGCACACCTAAAGCAATTAGTAAAACTCAGGCTGACACAGGCCTGCTTAGTTTAACTGGCGGGGTGGGTAGTTGAGATTTTGGGATACCCCAATCCCCAGAGCAGGGTGGATAAAAATCAATGTTTTTTTAAAAAAAATCAAAATCGGATTTTTTTTTATTTAAATCGGATTTTTTTTCAATAAACTGCTTTTTTGAGGAAAATATTTTACCATCCAAAGGTTCTTCCATCATGAGATAAAGCTGAGTTGTTTAACTCCGTAGAATAAAGGGTGTATATGTGTAACATTCACAATGCCATGCTCTTCCAGAGGTTTCTGTAGGATTAGTGGGCAGTTTCTCTCCTATATTATCACAGACGCTCGCTTTACTTACGCAGTTCTCAAAACTGAATTGGACTCCGCAGAGGTCCCAGCCTCTTCTTCACAGCAAAAATGTTACAACATGAACAGAGTTGAGAAAAAGACCTTAATCCTATTGTTCTACAAACCTATGACTAGTGAGCTACAGAGGACAGCAGGGACAGTAGGATTTAAGTTTTTCATGTGTCCGCTGGGCTGACAGTCTAAGTTTCTTAAAATATATATATATTTTGTTTAGCCAAATTAGTTAACAAAACATGGATGTTTGTTTAAGCAAATAACTTATGCTGTAATGTTGTTATTGTTTCAGTTGAATAAATCTATTTAAATTGTTAAGGTCAGGATTATTTTTCTCCTTCCTAAGTACAACAGAACAGTGGTGTCCAAATATGAATGATTAACCCATTAAACTGGGGAGAAAAAAGTAATATAAAAAGTGATTCTAAAAATCTTCATCTACTTGCATGTAAAAATAGCAAGAACTAGTTTAGGTAGAAACTTTGATTTAAATCACTTTTTTAAATCAAGCCTTACTGACTAGTGATTTAAAACGTGATTTAAATCGTGATTTAAATCAGTTAGATTTAAATCAAATCCACCCTGCCCCAAAGTAATTTGTACAGAATTCAATGCACACCTAAAGCAATTACTAAAACTCAGGCTGACACAGGCCTGCTTAGTTTAACTGTCGGGGTGGGAAGTTGAAATTTTGGGATACCCCAGGCAGCAGTGGGTGTAATTTCAGCAGACAGAATTCAATGCACACCTAAAGCAATTAGCAAAAAACAGGCTGAAACAGGCCTGCTTAGTATATCTGGCGGGGTGTGTAGCTGAGATTTTGGGATACACCAGGCAGCAGTGGGTGTAATTTGAACAGACAGAATTCAATGCACACCTAAAGCAATTAGCAAAAAACAGGCTGAAACAGGCCTGCCCAGTCCCCAGTGTCATTTGAACATAAAGAATTCAATGCACACCTAAAGCAATTAGTAAAACTCAGGCTGAAACAGGCCTGCCCAGTCCCCAGTGTCATTTGAACATACAGAATTCAATGCACACCTAAAGCAATTAGTAAAACTCAGGCTGACACAGGCCTGCTTAGTATAACTGGTGGGGTGGGTAGCTGAGATTTTGGGATACCCCAGGCAGTGGTGGGTTTAATTTCAGCAGACAGAATTCAATGCACACCTATAGCAATTAGTAAAATTCAGGCTGACACAGGCCTGCTTAGTATAACTGGCGGGGTGGGTAGCTGAGATTTTGGGATACCCCACGCAGCGGTGGGTGTAATTTGAACAGACAGAAATCAATGCACACCTAAAGCAATTAGTAAAACTCAGGCTGACACAGGCCTGCTTAGTATATCTGGCGGGGTGGGTAGCTGAGATTTTGGGATACACCAGGCAGCGGTGGGTGTAATTTGGACAGAATTCAATGCACACCTAAAGCAATTAGTAAAACTCAGGCTGAAACAGGCCTGCTTAGTATAACTTGCGGGTGGGTAGTTGAGATTCTGGGATACCCCAGTCCCCAGTGTAATTTGAACAGACAGAATTCAATGCACACCTAAAGCAATTAGCAAAAAACAGGCTGAAACAGGCCTGCTTAGTATAACTTGCGGGGTGGGTAGCTGAGATTTTGGGATACCCCAGTCCCCAGTGTAATTTGGACAGAATTCAATGCACACCTAAAGCAATTAGTAAAACTCAGGCTGATACAGGCCTGCTTAGTATAACTTGCGGGGTGGGTAGCTGAGATTTTGGGATACCCCAGTCCCCAGTGTCATTTGAACATACAGAATTCAATGCACACCTACAGCAATTAGTAAAACTCAGGCTGACACAGGCCTGCTTAGTAAAATGGTGGGGTGGGTAGCTGAGATTTTGGGATACCCCAGGCAGCGGTGGGTTTAATTTCAGCAACCAGAATTCAATGCACACCTAAAGCAATTTGTAAAACTCAGGCTGACACAGGCCTGCTTAGTATAACTGGCGGGGTGGGTAGCTGAGATTTTGGGATACCCCAGGCAGCGGCGGGTGTAATTTGGACAGAATTCAATACACACCTAAAGCAATTAGTAAAACTCAGGCTGACAAAGGCCTGCTTAGTATAACTGGCGGGGTGGGTAGCTGAGATTTTGGGATCCCCCGGCAGCGGTGGGTTTAATTTCAGCAGACAGAATTCAGTGCACACCTAAAGCAAATAGCAAAAAACAGGCTTACACAGGCCTGCTTAGTATAACTTGCGGGGAGGGTAGTTGAGATTTTAGGATACCCCAGGCAGCGGTGGGTGTAGTTTGCACAGACAGAATTCAATTCACACCTAAAGCAATTAGTAAAACTCAGACTGACACATGCCTGCTTAGTATAACTGGCGGGGTCGGTAGCTGAGATTTTGGGATACCCCAGGCAGCTGTGGGTTTAATTTCAGCAGACAGATTCAATGCTTACCTAAAGCAATTAGTAAAACTCAGGCTGACATAGGCCTGCTTAGTATAACTTGCGGGGTGGGTAGCTGAGATTTTGGGGATACCCCAGTCCCCAGTGTAATTTGAACAGACATAATTCAATGCACACCTAAAGCAATTAGTAAAACTCAGGCTGACACAGGCCTGCTTAGTATAACTGGCGGGGTGGGTAGCTGAGATTTTGGGATCCCCCGGCAGCGGTGGGTTTAATTTCAGCAGACAGAATTCAGTGCACACCTAAAGCAATTAGTAAAACTCAGGCTGACACAGGCCTGCTTAGTTTAACTGTCGGGGTGGATAGTTGAAATTTTGGGATACCCCAGTCCCCAGTGTAATTTCAGCAGACAGAATTCAATGCACACCTAAAGTAATTAGCAAAAAACAGGCTGAAACAGGCCTGCTTAGTATATCTGGCGGGGTGGGTAGCTGAGATTTTGGGATACCCCAGGCAGCGGTGGGTGTAATTTGAACAGACAGAATTCAATGCACAACTAAAGCAATTAGCAAAAAACAGGCTGAAAAAGGCCTGCTTAGTATATCTGGCGGGGTGGGTAGCTGAGATTTTGGGATACACCAGGCAGCGGTGGGTGTAATTTGGACAGAATGCAATGCAAACCTAAAGCAATTAGTAAAACTCAGGTTGACACAGGCCTGTTTAGTATAACTGGCGGGGTGGGTAGCTGAGATTCTGGGATACCCCAGTCCCCAGTGTAATTTGAACAGACAGAATTCAATGCACACCTAAAGCAATTAGCAAAAATCAGGCTGAAACAGGCCTGCTTAGTATAACTTGCGGGGTGGGTAGTTGAGATTGTTGAGGAAATAAAACAACGTGATAACAGCTAGTCCAAATTAAAGGTATTATTATTAGATGATTACAAGAGATTACAACAGTGACATACAGCAATTCACTCTCATGCAATTCTGGGAGCGCGCTCAAAATGGCGGCCTCAGCCACATTTCTTTATGCTGATTGAACTGGGGTGGAGGACGCAGTTTCAGCCAATAACAGAGTCCAAATTCTTTATGTAACAGAGTAAATTATCTTTAGCCGACAGAAGACAATCCCCTCGATTCAAAGAGCAAAAGTTAATTGATTTCGGATCGAGAATCGTAAGTTTGGGTGGGTGTTAGTCATTTTTTCCTGTTTTTTTGGCCATTTCCGACACGCACGAGCCTACGTACGAATGCGTATATGCTCTTACGATCATCGCAAGTTCGTTCCTAAATTTTAGGATCAAAACGTAAAACTTAGGATCAAATCCTAAAACTTAGGATCAAATCCTAAAACTTAGGATCAAAACGTAAAACTTAGGATAATCGAATGTGTTTAGGTGTGATTCAGAGAACAGTTTTCAAACCTCTAAATACGTTTTAAAAGAAAGCCACTGCCGACACCTTTTAGCAGTCGTATTGCTGTTCTTGAACAGGTTTTTTGGCTATGTGGAGGAGTCTGCGCGTCTTGAGCTCCAATGAACTGCATGTATCAGCATGGCCGAGGCCATAAATTGTATGGCAATGCATACCTGATTCACGTATGCCTTATAAAAGCATTTTAATGTGGACCTTAATTAGTCCTTTGCATGTAAACCTTTATTTTGCAATATATTTGCGTTAATTAAAGAAATTTATGTCCTTTGGTATTTATTTTTAAATTGATGTACTAGAATAATATTTTTAGATTGCATTTATTGGTGTAGTTGTTTACCTTTGCTTTGTTTAATTATTTAAGCACATCTTTGGTCAGATGCATCACACTTACTGAGGAGAGGAGAGCGGGATAAAGTGCAGGATGTGGGTTACTGCTGTATTTTGCACAGACACAGCAGAGCTGGGGGCACGGAAAGGTCAGAAATCAAAGAATGCAGAGCAACACAGTCACAGGGCCCTTTCTGTTTGCAGGCTGCCCGATAATACCTGAGCCGCCATCTTGGCTGTTTCTAGACTCATAACATGCAGAAGTTGCTGGGTGTTTTTTTATATTTGAGAGCAATCTGTATGGAGAGGGTGTGGGTAACCACACACAAAATTTAAAGTTGTACCATTTGAAGCCAAAATATTAAAATTACATCCACAAGTAAAAAATGCAAGTTAACTAAAAATTAAACAAAGTAAGATTTACTTATGCAAATGCATTCATTAATGGTTGGTTACTACAAAATGAATGAAATAAAGAAAAATAAGACCAAATATTTAGAATGCACTTTAATGAGGTAAGTTTGTAGTGCGCAGCCGCAAGATCAGAAGGATTTACGTCCAGACAAAAACGGAAAAAGGGCAAAACCAATGTTGCAACCTGAGAAATGAAACGGAAAATTCAGGATGGAAACTGACATAGGTCTGATTCCCGAACTGCCATACGAACGGACGTAAATTTTAGGATAGAAACGTATTTGCTTATAGAATCACTCGCAAGTTCATACGAACGCACGAGCGGACGGGAAAAATAGGATGATCGGCACCAAAATCCAAGCTGTTACATGTTTCTTTGAATCGACCCTAATGTCCAAAAATGTCCAAAATCCATATCTTGATGAGCAGGGCGGAGGTCTGTACTCCAAGCACGTAAAGAACATATTGATCAGATAACTTGTAACTTTAGAAAGCAGAAAAGTTTCTGAGCGCAGCAAAATATACCTTACAAAAAAAGTTACATCATTCTATGAATATCAAAAATACAGCAATCCATATTAATTCCATTAATTCTTTAACAAAATTTTGGGATACCCCAGGCCCCAGTGTAATTTGAACAGACAGAATTCAATGCACAACTAAAGCAATTAGCAAAAAACAGGCTGAAACAGGCCTGCTTAGTATATCTGGCGGGGTGGGTAGCTGAGATTTTGGGATACCCCAGGCAGCGGTGGGTGTAATTTGAACAGACAGAATTCAATGCACACCTAAAGCAATTCGCAAAAACCAGGCTGAAACAGGCCTGCTTAGTATATCTGGCGGGGTGGGTAGCTGAGATTTTGAGATACACCAGGCAGCGGTGGGTGTAATTTGGACAGAATTCAATGCACACCTAAAGCAATTAGTAAAACTCAGGCTGACACAGGCCTGCTTAGTTCAACTGGCGGGGTGGGTAGCTGAGATTTTGGGATACCCCAGTCCCCAGTTTAATTTGAACAGACAGAATTCAATGCACACCTAAAGCAATTAGTAAAACTCAGGCTGAAACAGGCCTGCTTAGTATAAATGGCGGGGTGGATAGCTGAGATTTTGGGATACACCAGTCCCCAGTGTAATTTGGACAGAATTCAATGCACACCTAAAGCAATTAGTAAAACTCAGGCTGACACAGGCCTGCTTAGTATAACTTGCGGGGTGGGTAGCTGAGATTTTGGGATACCCCAGTCCCCAGTGTCATTTGAACATACAGAATTCAATGCACACATAAAGCAATTAGTAAAACTCAGGCTGACACAGGCCTGTTTAGTATAACTGGTGGGGTGGGTAGCTGAGATTTTGGGATACCCCAGGCAGTGGTGGGTTTAATTTCAGCAGACAGAATTCAATGCACACCTATAGCAATTAGTAAAACTCAGGCTGACACAGGCCTGCTTAGTATAACTGGCGGGGTGGGTAGCTGAGATTTTGGGATACCCCACGCAGCGGTGGGTGTAATTTGAACAGACAGAATTCAATGCACACCTAAAGCAATTAGTAAAACTCAGGCTGACACAGGCCTGCTTAGTATAACTGGCGGGGTGGGTAGCTGAGATTTTGGGATACCCCAGACAGCGGTGGGTTTAATTTCAGCAGACAGAATTCAGTGCACACCTAAAGCAATTAGTAAAACTCAGGCTGACACAGGCCTGCTTAGTATAACTGGCGGGGTGGGTAGCTGAGATTTTGGGATACCCCACGCAGCGGTGGGTGTAATTTGAACAGACAGAATTCAATGCACACCTAAAGCAATTAGTAAAACTCAGGCTGACACAGGCCTGCTTAGTATATCTGGCGGGGTGGGTAGCTGAGATTTTGGGATACACCAGGCAGCGGTGGGTGTAATTTGGAAAGAATTCAATGCACACCTAAAGCAATTAATAAAACTCAGGCTGAAACAGGCCTGCTTAGTATAACTTGCGGGTGGGTAGTTGAGATTCTGGGATACCCCAGTCCCCAGTGTAATTTGAACAGACAGAATTCAATGCACACCTAAAGCAATTAGCAAAAAACAGGCTGAAACAGGCCTGCTTAGTATAACTTGCGGGGTGGATAGTTGAGATTTTGGGATACCCCAGTCCCCAGTGTAATTTGAACTGACAGAATTCAATGCACACCTAAAGCAATTAGTAAAACTCAGGCTGAAACAGGCCTGCTTAGCATAACTTGCGGGGTGGGTAGCTGAGATTTTGGGATACCCCAGTCCCCAGTGTAATTTGGACAGAATTCAATGCACACCTAAAGCAATTAGTAAAACTCAGGCTGAAACAGGCCTGCTTAGTATAACTTGCGGGGTGGGTAGCTGAGATTTTGGGATACCCCAGTCCCCAGTGTCATTTGAACATACAGAATTCAATGCACACCCACAGCAATTAGTAAAACTCAGGCTGACACAGGCCTGCTTAGTATAAATGGCGGGGTGGGTAGCTGAGATTTTGGGATACCCCAGGCAGCGGTGGGTTTAATTTCAGCAACCAGAATTCAATGCACACCTAAAGCAATTTGTAAAACTCAGGCTGACACAGGCCTGCTTAGTATAACTTGCGGGTGGGTAGTTGAGATTTTGGGATACCCCAGGCAGCGGTGGGTTTAATTTCAGCAGACAGAATTCAATGCACACCAAAAGCAATTAGCAAAAAACAGGCTGACACAGGCCTGCTTAGTATAACTTGCGGGGTGGGTAGTTGAGATTTTAGGATACCCCAGGCAGCGGTGGGTGTAATTTGCACAGACAGAATTCAATGCACACCTAAAGCAATTAGTAAAACTCAGGCTGACATAGGCCTGCTTAGTATAACTTGCGGGGTGGGTAGCTGAGATTTTGGGGATACCCCAGTCCCCAGTGTAATTTGAACAGACATAATTCAATGCACACCTAAAGCAATTAGTAAAACTCAGGCTGACACAGGCCTACTTAGTATAACTGGCGGGGTGGGTAGCTGAGATTTTGGGATCCCCCGGCAGCGGTGGGTTTAATTTCAGCAGACAGAATTCAGTGCACACCTAAAGCAATTAGTAAAACTCAGGCTGACACAGGCCTGCTTAGTTTAACTGTCGGGGTGGGTAGTTGAAATTTTGGGATACCCCAGTCCCCAGTGTAATTTCAGCAGACAGAATTCAATGCACACCTAAAGCAATTAGCAAAAAACAGGCTGAAACAGGCCTGCTTAGTATATCTGGCGGGGTGGGTAGCTGAGATTTTGGGATACACAAGGCAGCAGTGGGTGTAATTTGAACAGACAGAATTCAATGCACAACTAAAGCAATTAGCAAAAAACAGGCTGAAAAAGGCCTGCTTAGTATATCTGGCGGGGTGGGTAGCTGAGATTTTGGGATACACCAGGCAGCGGTGGGTGTAATTTGAACAGACAGAATGCAATGCAAACCTAAAGCAATTAGTAAAACTCAGGTTGACACAGGCCTGTTTAGTATAACTGGCGGGGTGGGTAGCTGAGATTCTGGGATACCCCAGTCCCCAGTGTAATTTGAACAGACAGAATTCAATGCACACCTAAAGCAATTAGCAAAAATCAGGCTGAAACAGGCCTGCTTAGTATAACTTGCTGGGTTGGGTAGTTGAGATTGTTGAGGAAATAAAACAACGTGATAACAGCTAGTCCAAATTAAAGGTATTATTATTAGATGATTACAAGACAACAGAGTGACATACAGCAATTCACTCTCATGCAATTCTGGGAGCGCGCTCAAAATGGCGGCCTCAGCCACATTTCTTTATGCTGATTGAACTGGGGTGGAGGACGCAGTTTCAGCCAATAACAGAGTCCAAATTCTTTATGTAACAGAGTAAATTATCTTTAGCCGACAGAAGACAATGTCCAAAAATGTCCAAAATCCATATCTTGATGAGCAGGGCGGAGGTCTGTACTCCAAGCACGTAAAGAACATATTGATCAGATAACTTGTAACTTTAGAAAGCAGAAAAGTTTCTGAGCGCAGCAAAATATACCTTACAAAAAAAGTTACATCATTCTATGAATATCAAAAATACAGCAATCCATATTAATTCCATTAATTCTTTAACAAGATTTTGGGATACCCCAGGCAGCGGTGGGTGTAATTTGAACAGACAGAATTCAATGCACAACTAAAGCAATTAGCAAAAAACAGGCTGAAACAGGCCTGCTTAGTATATCTGGCGGGGTGGGTAGCTGAGATTTTGGGATACCCCAGGCAGCGGTGGGTGTAATTTGAACAGACAGAATTCAATGCACACCTAAAGCAATTAGCTAAAAACAGGCTGAAACAGGCCTGCTTAGTATAACTTGCGGGGTGGGTAGTTGAGATTTTGGGATACCCCAGTCCCCAGTGTAATTTGAACAGACAGAATTCAATACACACCTAAAGCAATTAGTAAAATTCAGGCTGACACAGGCCTCCTTAATATAACTGGCGGGGTGGGTAGCTGAGATTTTGGGATCCCCCGGCAGCGGTGAGTTTAATTTCATCAGACAGAATTCAGTGCACACCTAAAGCAATTAGTAAAACTCAGGCAGACACAGGCCTGCTTAGTTTAACTGGCGGGGTGGGTAGTTGAAATTTTGGGATACCCCAGTCCCCAGTGTAATTTCAGCAGACAGAATTCAATGCACACCTAAAGCAATTAGCAAAAAACAGGCTGACACAGGCCTGCTTAGTATAACTGGCGGGGTGGGTAGCTGAGATTTTGGGATACCCCAGGCAGCGGTGGGTGTAATTTGAACAGACAGAATTCAATGCACACCTAAAGCAATCAGTAAAACTCAGCCTGACACAGGCCTGCTTAGTATAACTGGCGGGGTGGGTAGCTGAGATTTTGGGATACCCCAGGCAGCGGTGGGTGTAATTTCAGCAGACAGAATTCATTGCACACATGAAAAAATTAGTAAAACTCAGGCTGACACAGGCCTGTTTAGTATATCTGGCGGGGTGGGTAGCTGAGATTTTGGGATACCCCAGGCAGCGGTGGGTGTAATTTGAACAGACAGAATTCAATGCACACATAAAGCAATTAGTAAAACTCAGGCTGACACAGGCCTGCTTAGTATAACTGGCGGGGTGGGTAGCTGAGATTTTGGGATACCCCAGGCAGCGGTGGGTTTAATTTCAGCAGCCAGAATTCAATGCACACCTAAAGCAATTAGTAAAACTCAGCCTGACACAGGCCTGCTTAGTATAACTGGCGGGGTGGGTAGCTGAGATTTTGGGATACCCCAGGCAGCGGTGGGTTTAATTTCAGCAGACAGAATTCAGTGCACACCTAAAGCAATTAGTAAAACTCAGGTTGACACAGGCCTGCTTAGTTTAACTGGATGGGTGGGTAGTTGAGATGTTGGGATACCCCAGTCCCCAGTGTAATTTGAACAGACAGAATTCAATGCACACCTAAAGCAATTAGTAAAACTCAGGCTGACACAGGCCTGCTTAGTATAACTTGCGGGGTGGGTAGCTGAGATTTTGGGATACCCCAGGCAACGGTGGGTGTATTTTAAACAGACAGAATTCAATGCACACCTAAAGCAATTAGTAAAACTCAGGCTGACACAGGCGTGCTTAGTATAACTGGCGGGGTGGGTAGTTGAGATTTTGGGATACCCCAGGCAGCGGTGGGTGTAATTTAAACAGACAGAATTCAATGCACACCTAAAGCAATTAGTAAAACTCAGGCTGCCACAGGCCTGCTTAGTATAACTGGCGGGGTGGGTAGATGAGATTTTGGGATACCCCAGGCAGCGGTGGGTTTAATTTCAGCAGACAGAATTCAATGCACACCTAAAGCAATTAGTAAAACTCAGGCTGACACAGGCCTGTTTAGTATATCTGGCGGGGTGGGTAGCTGAGATTTTGGGATACCCCAGGCAGCGGTGGGTTTAATTTCAGCAGACAGAATTCAGTGCACACCTAAAGCAATTAGTAAAACTCAGGTTGACACAGGCCTGCTTAGTTTAACTGGATGGGTGGGTAGTTGAGATGTTGGGATACCCCAGTCCCCAGTGTAATTTGAACAGACAGAATTCAATGCACACCTAAAGCAATTAGTAAAACTCAGGCTGACACAGGCCTGCTTAGTATAACTTGCGGGGTGGGTAGCTGAGATTTTGGGATACCCCAGGCAACGGTGGGTGTATTTTAAACAGACAGAATTCAATGCACACCTAAAGCAATTAGTAAAACTCAGGCTGACACAGGCGTGCTTAGTATAACTGGCGGGGTGGGTAGTTGAGATTTTGGGATACCCCAGTCCCCAGTGTAATTTCAGCAGACAGAATTCAATGCACACCTAAAGCAATTAGCAAAAAACAGGCTGAAACAGGCCTGCTTAGTATAACTGGCGGGGTGGGTAGCTGAGATTTTGGGATACCCCAGGCATCGGTGGGTGTAAATTGAACAGACAGAATTCAATGCACACCTAAAGCAATCAGTAAAACTCAGCCTGAAACAGGCCTGCTTAGTATAACTGGCGGGGTGGGTAGCTGAGATTTTGGGATTCCCCAGGCAGCGGTGGGTGTAATTTCAGCAGACAGAATTCATTGCACACATGAAAAAATTAGTAAAACTCAGCCTGACACAGGCCTGCTTAGTATAACTGGCGGGGTGGGTAGCTGAGATTTTGGGATACCCCAGGCAGCGGTGGGTTTAATTTCAGCAGACAGAATTCAGTGCACACCTAAAGCAATTAGTAAAACTTGGGTTGACACAGGCCTGCTTAGTTTAACTGGCGGGGTGGTTAGTTGAGATTTTGGGATACCCCAGTCCCCAGTGAAATTTCAGCAGACAGAATTCAATGCAAACCTAAAGCAATTAGCAAAAAACAGGCTGACACAGGCCTGCTTAGTATAACTTGTGGGGTGGGTAGTTGAGATTTTGGGATTCCCCAGTGTAATTTGGACAGAATTCAATGCACACCTAAAGCAATTAGTAAAACTCAGGCTGACACAGGCCTGCTTAGTATAACTTGCGGGGTGGGTAGTTGAGATTTTGGGATACCCCAGTCCCCAGTGTAATCTGAACAGACAGAATTCAATGCACACCTAAAGCAATTAGTAATACTCAGGCTGACAGAGGCCTGCTTAGTATATCTGCCGGGGTGGGTAGCTGAGATTTTGGGATACCCCAGGCAGCAGTGGGTACAATATGTACAGACAGAATTCAATGCACACCTAAAGCAATTATTAAAACTCAGGCTGACACAGGCCTGCTTAGTATAACTTGCGGGGTGGGTAGCTGAGATTTTGGGATACCCCAGTCCCCAGTGTAATTTGAACAGACAGAATTCAATGCACACCTAAAGCAATTAGTAAAACTCAGGCTGACACAGGCCTGCTTAGTATAACTGGCGGGGTGGGTAGCTGAGATTTTGGGATACCCCAGTCCCCAGTGTAATTTGAACAGACAGAATTCAATGCACACCTAAAGCAATTAGCAATAAAACAGGCTGACACAGGCCTGCTTAATATTACTTGCGGGGTGGGTAGTTGAGATTTTGGGATACCCCAGTCCCCAGTGTAATTTGAACAGACAGAATTCAATGCACACCTAAAGCAATTAGTAATACTCAGGCTGACACAGGCATGCTTAGTATAACTGGCGGGGTGGGTAGTTGAGATTTTGGGATACCCCAGTCCCCAGTGTAATTTGAACAGACAGAATTCAATGCACACCTAAAGCAATTAGTAATAGTCAGGCTGACACAGGCCTGCTTAGTATAACTGGTGGGGTGGGTAGCTGAGATTTTGGGATACCCCAGTCCCCAGTGTAATTTCAGCAGACAGAATTCAATACACACCTAAAGCAATTAGCAAAAAACAGGCTGAAACAGGCCTGCTTAGTATACCTTGCGGGGTGGGTAGTTGAGATTTTGGGATACCCCAAGCAGCGGTGGGTGTTATTTGAACAGACAGAATTCAATGCACACCTAAAGCAATTAGTCAAACTCAGCCTGACACAGGCCTGCTTAGTATAACTTGCGGGGTGGGTAGCTGAGATTTTGGGATACCCCAGTCCCCAGTGTAATTTCAGCAGACAGAGTTCAATGCACACCTAAAGCAATTAGCAATAAACAGGCTGACACAGGCCTGCTTAGTATAACTTGCGGGGTGGGTAGTTGAGATTTTGGGATACCCCAGTCCCCAGTGTAATTTCAGCAGACAGAATTCAATGCACACCTAAAGCAATTAGTAAAACTCAGGCTTAAACAGGCCTGCTTAGTATAACTTGCGGGGTGGGTAGCTGAGATTTTGGGATACCCCAGTCCCCAGTGTTATTTGAACATACAGAATTCAATGCACACCTATAGCAATTAGTAAAACTCAGGCTGACACAGGCCTGCTTAGTATAACTGGCGGGGTGGGTAGCTGAGATTTTGGGATACCCCCGGCAGCGGTGGGTGTAATTTCAGCAGACAGAATTCATTGCACACATGAAAAAATTAGTAAAACTCAGGCTGACACAGGCCTGTTTAGTATATCTGGCGGGGTTGGTAGCTGAGATTTTGGGATACCCCAGGCAGCGGTGGGTGTAATTTGAACAGACAGAATTCAATGCACACATAAAGCAATTAGTAAAACTCAGGCTGACACAGGCCTGCTTAGTATAACTGGCGGGGTGGGTAGCTGAGATTTTGGGATACCCCAGGCAGCGGTGGGTTTAATTTCAGCAGCCAGAATTCAATGCACACCTAAAGCAATTAGTAAAACTCAGGCTGACACAGGACTACTTAGTTTAACTGTCGGGGTGGGTACTTGAGATTTTGGGATACCCCAGTCCCCAGTGTAATTTCAGCAGACAGAATTCAATGCACACCTAAAGCAATTAGTAAAACTCAGGCTGAAACAGGCCTGCTTAGTATATCTGGCGGGGTGGGTAGCTGAGATTTTGGGATACCCCAGTCCCCAGTGTAATTTGAACAGACAGAATTCAATGCACACCTAAAGCAATTAGTAAAACTCAGGCTTACACAGGCCTGCTTAGTATAAATTGCGGGGTGGGTAGTTGAGGTTTTGGGATACCCCAGTCCCCAGTGTAATTTGAACAGACAGAATTCAATGCACACCTAAAGCAATTAGCAAAAAGCAGGTTGAAACAGGCCTGCTTAGTATATCTGGCGGGGTGGGTAGCTGAGATTTTGGGATACCCCAGGCAGTGGTGGGTTTAATTTCAGCAGACAGAATTAAATGCACACCTATAGCAATTGGTAAAACTCAGGCTGACACAGACCTGCTTAGTATAACTTGCGGGGTGGGTAGTTGAGATTTTAGGATACCCCAGGCAGCGGTGGGTGTAATTTGAACAGACAGAATTCAATGCACACCTAAAGCAATTAGTAAAACTCAGGCTGACACAGGCCTGCTTAGTATAACTGGCGGGGTGGGTAGCTGAGATTTTGGGATACCCCAGACAGCGGTGGGTTTAATTTCAGCAGACAGATTCAATGCTTACCTAAAGCAATTAGTAAAACTCAGGCTGACACAGGCCTGCTTAGTATAACTGGCGGGGTGGGTAGCTGAGATTTTGGGATACCCCAGACAGCGGTGGGTGTAATTTGAACAGACAGATTTCAATGCACACCTAAAGCAATTAGTAAAACTCAGGCTGACACAGGCCTGCCTAGTATAACTGGTGGGGTGCGTAGCTGAGATTTTGGGATACCCCAGGCAGCGGTGGGTGTAATTTCAGCAGACAGAATTCCATGCACACATAAAGCAATTAGTAAAACTCAGGCTGACACAGGCCTGCTTAGTTTAACTGGCGGGGTGGGTAGTTGAGATTTTGGGATACCCCAATCCCCAGAGTAATTTGAACAGACAGAATTCAATGCACACCTAAAGCAATTAGTAAAACTCAGGCTGACACAGGCCTGCTTAGTATAACTTGCGGGGTGGGTAGCTGAGATTTTGGGATACCCCAGGCAGCGGTGGGTGTAATTTGAACAGACAGAATTCAATGCACACCTAAAGCAATTAGTAAAACTCAGGCTGACACAGGCCTGCTTAGTATAACTGGCGGGGTTGGTAGCTGAGATTTTGGGATACCCCAGGCAGCGGTGGGTGTAATTTCAGCAGACAGAATTCAATGCACACCTAAAGCAATTAGCAAAGAACAGGCTGACACAGGCCTGCTTAGTATAACTGGTGAGGTGGGTAGCTGAGATTTTGGGATACCCCAGGCAGTGGTGGGTTTAATTTCAGCAGACAGAATTCAATGCACACCTATAACAATTGGTAAAACTCAGGTTGACACAGGCCTGCTTAGTATAACTGGCGGGGTGGGTAGCTGAGATTTTGGGATACCCCAGGTAGCGGTGGGTGTAATTTGAACAGACAGAATTCAATGCACACCTAAAGCAATTAGCAATAAACAGGCTGACACAGGCCTGCTCACTTGCGGGGTGGGTAGTTGAGATTTTGGGATACCCCAGTCCCCAGTGTAATTTGAACAGACAGAATTCAATGCACACCTAAAGCAATTAGTAAAACTCAGGCTGACACAGGCCTGCTTAGTATGTAGGGAGTGGTTGTTTAAATAATGGAATAAAACACACCACATCAGATAAATAAGAACCAATTTAGAATTTAACGGTTGAATACATTGAAAACAATAGTTGGTGTATATGGCCACTGGTTTAAGGCAATAAATGACTGTAGAAGAATCTAGTATAATTTCTACTTGAAGAATATGGGGGGGGGGGGGGGAAGGATGAATATCTTAAACAAAGGATAAACTTGTGTCTAGTCACTTTATCATATATGGCTATTTGGATGACTTTAAGACACACTGTATGCTCTCTGTAATTCAAACAATCTATCAATACATACACAATCTATTTTAAATGTAAGATTAACTCTATATAATAAACTTCAGATAGATGATGCTCTAAATTTGTAACTATGCTTTAAATAGTGAGGAGAACTGAGAAAAGTTCACTTATCCTTAGACCAAACGAACTTAGTGGAAAATGTCCTGTTATTTCTGACTAAAATGATGCTGTTTCTTTAAATATTTTCTGGATATTTCTTTCTTCAACGGTCACAGCCTCAAAACTCTCCTAAATAACATTAAAATTAAGGGCGTCCTCCAACCGCGCTGAGTCCCTTTCTTTGTGCTCCGCGGGAGGCTTCACACAGTGAATAACACACCAAAAAAATAAGTCTTTACACCCCTCACACAGTCCAGCAGTGAGGTAAATAAGGAGAGAGTTAGTTTCAACCAAAAACTTCACTGTGGCCCTATAATTTATGTGGGCTCAGAAACACATACAGACACAGAAGTGCTCCCTTTGACCCACCTCACGGACTCTGCTTCCTCAGAGCTGTGCTGTGCCTTTTATAACCTGCTGGAATTACCTCACAAGCTTCTCTCTCATGGCTGGCTCCACCCACCCACACACACACAGAAGAGTTTTCCAGAACCCTCCTAGCAGAGGTTTGTTATATGTCCGTTACAAGTATAACTGGCGGGGTGGGTAGATGAGATTTTGGGATACCCCAGTCCCAGTGTAATTTCAGCAGACAGAATTCAATGCACACCTAAAGCAATTAGTAAAACTCAGGCTGACACAGGCCTGCTTAGTATAACTGGCGGGATGGGTAGTTGAGATTTTGGGATACGCCAGGCAGCGGTGGGTGTAATTTCAGCAGACAGAATTCAATGCACACCTAAAGCAACTAGTAAAACTCAGGCTGACACAGGCCTGCTTAGTATAACTGGCGGGGTGGGTAGCTGAGATTTTGGGATACCCCAGTCCCCAGTGTAATTTGAACAGACAGAATTCAATGCACACCTAAAGCAATTAGTAAAACTCAGGCTGAAACAGGCCTGCTTAGTATAACTGGCGGGGTGGGTAGCTGAGATTTTGGGATACCCCAGTCCCCAGTGTAATTTGAACAGACAGAATTCAATGCACACCTAAAGCAATTAGTAAAACTCAGGCTGAAACAGGCCTGCTTAGTATAACTGGCATGTTGGGTAGCTGAGATTTTGGGATACCCCAGTCCCCAGTGTAATTTGAACAGACAGAATTCAATGCACACCTAAAGCAATTAGCAAAAAGCAGGTTGAAACAGGCCTGCTTAGTATATCTGGCGGGGTGGGTAGCTGAGATTTTGGGATACCCCAGGCAGCGGTGGGTGTAATTTGGACAGAATTCAATGCACACCTAAAGCAATTAGTAAAACTCAGGCTGACACAGGCCTGTTTAGTATAACTGGCGGGGTGGGTAGCTGAGATTTTGGGATACCCCAGTCCCCAGTGTAATTTGAACAGACAGAATTCAATGCACACCTAAAGCAATTAGTAAAACTCAGGCAGAAACAGGCCTGCTTAGAATAACTTGCGGGGTGGGTAGTTGAGATTTTGGAAAACGCCAGGCAGCGGTGGGTGTAATTTCAGCAGACAGAATTCAATGCACACCTAAAGCAATTAGTAAAACTCAGACTGAAACAGGCCTGCTTAGCATAACTGGCGGGGTGGGTAGCTGTTCAAATTACACTGGGGACTGGGGTATCCCAAAATCTCAGACAGAATTCAATGCACACCTAAAGCAATTAGCAAAAAGCAGGTTGAAACAGGCCTGCTTAGTATATCTGGCGGGGTGGGTAGCTGAGATTTTGGGATACCCCAGGCAGCGGTGGGTGTAATTTGAACAGACAGAATTCAATGCACACCTAAAGCAATTAGTAAAACTCAGGCTGACACAGGCCTGTTTAGTATAACTGGCGGGGTGGGTAGCTGAGATTTTGGGATACCCCAGTCCCCGGTGTAATTTGAACAGACAGAATTCAATGCACACCTAAAGCAATTAGGAAAAAGCAGGTTGAAACAGGCCTGCTTAGTATATCTGGCGGGGTGGGTAGCTGAGATTTTGGGATACCCCAGGCAGCGGTGGGTGTAATTTGAACAGACAGAATTCAATGCACACCTAAAGCAATTAGTAAAACTCAGGCTGACACAGGCCTGTTTAGTATAACTGGCGGGGTGGGTAGCTGAGATTTTGGGGTACCCCAGTCCCCGGTGTAAATTGAACAGACAGAATTCAATGCACACCTAAAGCAATTAGCAAAAAACAGGCTGAAACAGGCCTGCTTAGTATAACTTGCGGGGTGGATAGTTGAGATTTTGGGATACCCCAGTCCCCAGTGTAATTTAAACAGACAGAAATCAATGCACACCTAAAGCAATTAGTAAAACTCAGGCTGAAACAGGCCTGCTTAGAATAACTTGCGGGGTGGGTAGTTGAGATTTTGGGATACCCCAGTCCCCAGTGTAATTTGAACAGACAGAATTCAATGCACACCTAAAGCAATTAGTAAAACTCAGGCTGACACAGGCCTGCTTAGCTTAACTGGTGGGGTGGGTAGTTGAGATTTTGGCATACCCCAGTCCCCAGTGTAATTTGGACAGAATTCAATGCACACCTAAAGCAAATAGTAAAACTCAGGCTGACACAGGCCTGCTTAGTTTAACTGGTGGGGTGGGTAGTTGAGATTTTGGCATACCCCAGTCCCCAGTGTAATTTCAGCAGACATAATTCAATGCACACCTAAAGCAATTAGTAAAACTCAGGCTGACACAGGCCTGCTTAGTATAACTGGCGGGGTGGGTAGTTGAGATTTTGGGATACCCCAGGCAGCGGTGGGTGTAATTTGAACAGACAGAATTCAATGCACACCTAAAGCAATTAGTAAAACTCAGGCTGACACAGGCCTGCTTAGTATAACTGGCGTGGTGGGTAGATGAGATTTTGGGATACCCCAGTCCCCAGTGTAATTTCAGCAGACGGAATTCAATGCACACCTAAAGCAATTAGTAAAACTCAGGCTGACACAGGCCTGCTTAGTATAACTGGCGGGGTGCGTAGATGAGATTTTGGGATACCCCAGTCCCCAGTGTAATTTCAGCAGACAGAATTCAATGCACACCTAAAGCAATTAGTAAAACTCAGGCTGACACAGGCCTGCTTAGTATAACTGGCGGGGTGGGTAGCTGAGATTTTGGGATACCCCAGTCCCCAGTGTAATTTGAACAGACAGAATTCAATGCACACCTAAAGCAATAAGTAAAACTCAGGCTGAAACAGGCCTGCTTAGTATAACTGGCGGGGTGGGTAGCTGAGATTTTGGGATACCCCAGTCCACAGTGTAATTTGAACAGACAGAATTCAATGCACACCTAAAGCAATTAGTAAAACTCAGGCTGAAACAGGCCTGCTTAGTATAACTGGCGGGTAGGGTAGCTGAGATTTTGGGATACCCCAGTCCCCAGTGTAATTTGGACAGACAGAATTCAATGCACACCTAAAGCAATTAGCAAAAAACAGGCTGAAACAGGCCTGCTTAGTATAACTTGCGGGGAGGGGAGTTGAGATTTTGGGATACCCCAGGCAGCGGTGGGTTTAATTTCAGCAGACAGAATTCAATGCACACCTAAAGCAACTAGTAAAACTCAGGCTGACACAGGCCTGCTTAGTATAACTGGCGTGGTGGGTAGCTGAGATTTTGGGATACCCCAATCCCCAGTGTAATTTGAACAGACAGAATTCAATGCACACCTAAAGCAA
Source organism: Gastrophryne carolinensis (assembly GCA_027917425.1). NCBI lineage: Eukaryota > Metazoa > Chordata > Amphibia > Anura > Microhylidae > Gastrophryne > Gastrophryne carolinensis. The sequence continues at coordinate 55,908 of JAQIHN010000126.1, forward strand.
TTAGCAAAAAACAGGCTGACACAGGCCTGCTTATTATAACTTGCGGGGTGGGTAGCTGAGATTTTGGGATACCCCAGTCCACAGTGTAATTTGGACAGAATTCAATGCACACCTAAAGCAATTAGTAATACTCAGGCTGACACAGGCCTGCTTATTATAACTGGCGGGGTGGGTAGCTGAGATTTTGGGATACCCCAGTCCCCAGTGTAATTTCAGCAGACAGAATTCAATGCACACCTAAAGTAATTAGAAAAACTCAGGCTGACACAGGCCTGCTTAGTATAACTGGCGGGGTGGGTAGCTGAGATTTTGGGATACCCCAGGCAGCGGTGGGTGTAATTTGAACAGACAGAATTCAATGCACACCTAAAGCAATTAGTAAAACTCAGGCTGACACAGGCCTGCTTCGTATAAATTGCGGGGTGGGTAGCTGAGATTTTGGGATACCCCAGGCAGCGGTGGGTTTAATTTCAGCAGACAGAATTCAATGCACACCTAAAGCAATTAGTAAAACTCAGGCTGACACAGGCCTGCTTAGTATATCTGGCGGGGTGGGTAGCTGAGATTTTGGGATACCCCAAGCAGCGGTGGGTGTAATTTGAACAGACAGAATTCAATGCACACCTAAAGCAATTAGTAACACTCAAGCTGACACAGGCCTACTTAGTATAACTGGCGGGGAGGGTGGCTGAAATTTTGGGATAACCCGGGCAGCGGTGGGTTTAATTTCAGCAGACAGAATTCAATGCACACCTAAAGCAATTAGTAAAACTCAGGCTGACACAGGCCTGCTTAGTTATACTGGCCGGGTGTGCAGTTGAGATTTTGGGATACCCCAGTCCCCAGTGTAATTTGAACAGACAGAATTCAATGCACACCTAAAGCAAATAGTAAAACTCAGGCTGACACAGGCCTGCTTAGTTTAACTGGCGGGGTGGGTAGTTGAGATTTTAGGATACCCCAGTCCCCAGTGTAATTTCAGCAGACAGAATTCAATGCACACCTAAAGCAATTAGTAAAACTCAGGCTGACACAGGCCTGCTTAGTATAACTGGCGGGGTGGGTAGCTGAGATTTTGGGATACCCCAGGTAGCGGTGGGTATAATTTGAAAAGACAGAATTCAATGCACACCTAAAGCAATTAGTAAAACTCAGGCTGACACAGGCCTGCTTAGTATATTTGGTGGGGTGGGTAGCTGAGATTTTGGGATACCCCAGGTAGCGGTGGGTATAATTTGAACAGACAGAATTCAATGCACACCTAAAGCAATTAGTAAAACTCAGGTTGACACAGGCCTGCTTAGTTTAACTGGCGGGGTGGGTAGCTGAGATTTTGGGATAACCCAGGAAGCGGAGGGTTTAATTTCAGCAGACAGAATTCAGTGCACACCTAAAGCAATTAGTAAAACTCAGGCTGACACAGGCCTGCTTAGTATATTTGGTGGGGTGGGTAGCTGAGATTTTGGGATACCCCAGGAAGCGGTGGGTATAATTTGAACAGACAGAATTCAATGCACACCTAAAGCAATTAGTAAAACTCAGGCTGACACAGGCCTGCTTAGTATATTTGGTGGGGTGGGTAGCTGAGATTTAGGGATACACCAGGTAGCGGTGGGTATAATTTGAACAGACAGAATTCAATGCACACCTAAAGCAATTAGTAAAACTCAGGTTGACACAGGCCTGCTTAGTTTAACTGGCGGGGTGGGTAGTTGAGATTTTGGAATACCCCAATCCCCAGTGTAATTTGAACAGACAGAATTCAATGCACACCTAAAGCAATTTGTAGAGCTCAGGCTGACACAGGCCTGCTTAGTATATCTGGTGGGATGGGTAGCTGAGATTTTGGGATACCCCAGGCAGCGGTGGGTGGCATTTGAACAGACAGAATTCAATGCACACCTAAAGCAATTAGTAAAACTCAGGCTGACACAGGCCTGTTTAGTATATCTGGCGGGGTGGGTAGCTGAGATGCACACCTAAATCAATTAGTAAAACTCAGGCTGACACAGGCCTGCTTAGTATATCTGGCGGGGTGGGTAGCTGAGATTTTGGGATACCCCAGGTAGCGGTGGGTATAATTTGAACAGACAGAATTCAATGCACACTGAAAGCAATTAATAAAACTCAGGCTGAAACAGGCCTGCTTAGTATAACTAGTAGGTGGGTAGTTGAGATTTTGGGATACCCCAGTCCCCAGTGTAAATTCAGCAGACAAAATTCAATGCACACCTAAAGCAATTAGCAAAAAACAGGCTGACAAAGGCCTGCTTAGTATAACTTGCGGGGTGGGTAGTTGAGATTTTGGGATACCCCAGTCCCCAGTGTAATTTGAACAGACAGAATTCAATGCACACCTAAAGCAATTAGTAAAACTCAGGCTGACACAGGCCTGCTTAGTATATCTGTCGGGATGGGTAGTTGAGATTTTGGGATACCCCAGGCAGCGGTGGGTGTCATTTGAACAGACACAATTCAATGCACACCTAAAGCAATTAGTAAAACTCAGGCTGACACAGGCCTGCTTAGTATAACTGGCGGGGTGGGTAGCTGAGATGTTGGGATACCCCAGGCAGCGGTGGGTTTAATTTCAGCAGATCAATTCACACCTTAAGCAATTAGTAAAACTCTGGCTGACACAGGCCTGCTTAGTTTAACTGGCAGGGTGGGTAGTTGAGATTTTGGGATACCCCAGTCCCCAGTGTAATTTCAGCAGACAGAATTCAATGCACATCTAAAGCAAATAGTAAAACTCAGGCTGACAGAGGCCTGTTTAGTATATCTGGCGGGGTGGGTAGCTGAGATTTTGGGATACCCCATGCAGCGGTGGGTGTAATTTGAACAGACAGAATTCAATGCACACCTAAAGCAATTAGTAAAACTCAGGCTGACACAGGCCTGCTTAGTATAACTGGCGGGGTGGGTAGCTGAGATTTTGGGATACCCCAGGCAGCGGTGGGTTTAATTTCAGCAGACAGAATTCAGTGCACACCTAAAGCAATTAGTAAAACTCAGGCTGACACAGGCCTGCTTAGTATATTTGGTGGGGTGGGTAGCTGAGATTTTGGGATACCCCAGGTAGCGGTGGGTATAATTTGAACAAACAGAATTCAATGCACACCTAAAGCAATTAGTAAAACTCAGGTTGACACAGGCCTGCTTAGTTTAACTGGCGGGGTGGGTAGTTGAGATTTTGGGATACCCCAATCCCCAGTGTAATTTGAACAGACAGAATTCAATGCACACCTAAAGCAGTTAGTAAAACTCAGGTTGACACAGGCCTGCTTAGTTTAACTGGCGGGGTGGGTAGTTGAGATTTTGGGATACCCCAATCCCCAGTGTAATTTGAACAGACAGAATTCAATGCACACCTAAAGCAATTAGTAGAGCTCAGGCTGACACAGGCCTGCTTAGTATATCTGGTGGGATGGGTAGCTCAGATTTTGGGATACCCCAGGCAGCGGTGGGTGTCATTTGAACAGACAGAATTCAATGCACACCTAAAGCAATTAATAAAACTCAGGCTGACACAGGCCTGTTTAGTATATCTGGCGGGGTGGGTAGCTGAGATTTTGGGATACCCCCGTCCCCAGTGTAATTTCAGCACACAGAATTCAATGCACTCCTAAAGCAATTAGTAAAACTCAGGCTGACACAGGCCTGTTTAGTATATCTGGCGGGGTGGGTAGCTGAGATTTTGGGATACCCCAGTCCCCAGTGTAATTTAAGCAGACAGAATTCAATGCACACCTAAAGCAATTAGTAAAACTCAGGCTGACACAGGCCTGTTTAGTATATCTGGCGGGGTGGGTAGCTGAGATTTTGGGATGCCCCAGTCCCCAGTGTAATTTAAGCAGACAGAATTCAATGCACACCTAAAGCAATTAGTAAAACTCAGGCTGACACAGGCCTGTTTAGTATATCTGGCGGGGTGGGTAGCTGAGATTTTGGGATACCCCAGGCAGCGGTGGGTGTAATTTGAACAGACAGAATTCAATGCACACCTAAAGCAATTAGCAATAAACAGGCTGACACAGGCCTGCTTAGTATAACTTGCGGGGTGGGTAGTTGAGATTTTGGGATACCCCAGTCCCCAGTGTAATTTGAACAGACAGAATTCAATGCACACCTAAAGCAATTAGTAAAACTCAGGCTGACACAGGCCTGCTTAGTATGTAGGGAGTGGTTGTTTAAATAATGGAATAAAACACACCACATCAGATAAATAAGAACCAATTTAGAATTTAACGGTTGAATACATTGAAAACAATAGTTGGTGTATATAGCCACTGGTTTAAGGCAATAAATGACTGTAGAAGAATCTAGTATAATTTCTACTTGAAGAATATGGGGGGGGGGGGAAGGATGAATATCTTAAACAAAGGATAAACTTGTGTCTAGTCACTTTATCATATATGGCTATTTGGATGACTTTAAGACACACTGTATGCTCTCTGTAATTCAAACAATCTATCAATACATACACAATCTATTTTAAATGTAAGATTAACTCTATATAATAAACTTCAGATAGATGATGCTCTAAATTTGTAACTATGCTTTAAATAGTGAGGAGAACTGAGAAAAGTTCACTTATCCTTAGACCAAACGAACTTAGTGGAAAATGTCCTGTTATTTCTGACTAAAATGATGCTGTTTCTTTATTCTGGATATTTCTTTCTTCAACGGTCACAGCCTCAAAACTCTCCTAAATAACATTAAAATTAAGGGCGTCCTCCAACCGCGCTGAGTCCCTTTCTTTGCGCTCCGCGGGAGGCTTCACACAGTGAATAACACACCAAAAAAATAAGTCTTTACACCCCTCACACAGTCCAGCAGTGAGGTAAATAAGGAGAGAGTTAGTTTCAACCAAAAACTTCACTGTGGCCCTATAATTTATGTGGGCTCAGAAACACATACAGACACAGAAGTGCTCCCTTTGACCCACCTCACGGACTCTGCTTCCTCAGAGCTGTGCTGTGCCTTTTATAACCTGCTGGAATTACCTCACAAGCTTCTCTCTCATGGCTGGCTCCACCCACCCACACACACACAGAAGAGTTTTCCAGAACCCTCCTAGCAGAGGTTTGTTATATGTCCGTTACAAGTATATCTGGCGGGGTGGGTAGATGAGATTTTGGGATACCCCAGTCCCCAGTGTAATTTCAGCAGACAGAATTCAATGCACACCTAAAGCAATTAGTAAAACTCAGGCTGACACAGGCCTGCTTAGTATAACTGGCGGGATGGGTAGTTGAGATTTTGGGATACGCCAGGCAGCGGTGGGTGTAATTTCAGCAGACAGAATTCAATGCACACCTAAAGCAACTAGTAAAACTCAGGCTGACACAGGCCTGCTTAGTATAACTGGCGGGGTGGGTAGCTGAGATTTTGGGATACCCCAGTCCCCAGTGTAATTTGAACAGACAGAATTCAATGCACACCTAAAGCAATTAGTAAAACTCAGGCTGAAACAGGCCTGCTTAGTATAACTGGCGGGGTGGGTAGCTGAGATTTTGGGATACCCCAGTCCCCAGTGTAATTTGAACAGACAGAATTCAATGCACACCTAAAGCAATTAGTAAAACTCAGGCTGAAACAGGCCTGCTTAGTATAACTGGCGTGTTGGGTAGCTGAGATTTTGGGATACCCCAGTCCCCAGTGTAATTTGAACAGACAGAATTCAATGCACACCTAAAGCAATTAGCAAAAAGCAGGTTGAAACAGGCCTGCTTAGTATATCTGGCGGGGTGGGTAGCTGAGCTTTTGGGATACCCCAGGCAGCGGTGGGTGTAATTTGAACAGACAGAATTCAATGCACACCTAAAGCAATTAGTAAAACTCAGGCTGACACAGGCCTGTTTAGTATAACTGGCGGGGTGGGTAGCTGAGATTTTGGGATACCCCAGTCCCCAGTGTAATTTGAACAGACAGAATTCAATGCACACCTAAAGCAATTAGCAAAAAACAGGCTGAAACAGGCCTGCTTAGTATAACTTGCGGGGTGGATAGTTGAGATTTTGGGATACCCCAGTCCCCAGTGTAATTTGAACAGACAGAAATCAATGCACACCTAAAGCAATTAGTAAAACTCAGGCAGAAACAGGCCTGCTTAGAATAACTTGCGGGGTGGGTAGTTGAGATTTTGGAAAACGCCAGGCAGCGGTGGGTGTAATTTCAGCAGACAGAATTCAATGCACACCTAAAGCAACTAGTAAAACTCAGGCTGACACAGGCCTGCTTAGTATAACTGGCGGGGTGGGTAGCTGAGATTTTGGGATACCCCAGTCCCCAGTGTAATTTGAACAGACATAATTCAATGCACACCTAAAGCAATTAGTAAAACTCAGGCTGAAACAGGCCTGCTTAGTAAAACTGGCAGGGTGGGTAGCTGAGATTTTGGGATACCCCAGTCCCCAGTGTAATTTGAACAGACAGAATTCAATGCACACCTAAAGCAATTAATAAAACTCAGGCTGAAACAGGCCTGCTTAGTATAACTGGCGGGTAGGGTAGCTGAGATTTTGGGATACCCCAGTCCCCAGTGTAATTTGAACAGACAGAATTCAATGCACACCTAACGCAATTAGCAAAAAGCAGGTTGAAACAGGCCTGCTTAGTATATCTGGCGGGGTGGGTAGCTGAGATTTTGGGATACCCCAGGCAGCGGTGGGTGTAATTTGAACAGACAGAATTCAATGCACACCTAAAGCAATTAGTAAAACTCAGGCTGAAACAGGCCTGCTTAGTATAACTGGCGGGGTGGGTAGCTGAGATTTTGGGATACCCCAGTCCCCAGTGTAATTTGAACAGACAGAATTCAATGCACACCTAAAGCAATTAGCAAAAAGCAGGTTGAAACAGGCCTGCTTAGTATATCTGGCGGGGTGGTTAGCTGAGATTTTGGGATACCCCAGGCAGCGGTGGGTGTAATTTGAACAGACAGAATTCAATGCACACCTAAAGCAATTAGTAAAACTCAGGCTGACACAGGCCTGTTTAGTATAACTGGCGGGGTGGCTAGCTGAGATTTTGGGATACCCCAGTCCCCGGTGTAATTTGAACAGACAGAATTCAATGCACACCTAAAGCAATTAGGAAAAAGCAGGTTGAAACAGGCCTGCTTAGTATATCTGGCGGGGTGGGTAGCTGAGATTTTGGGATACCCCAGGCAGCGGTGGGTGTAATTTGAACAGACAGAATTCAATGCACACCTAAAGCAATTAGTAAAACTCAGGCTGACACAGGCCTGTTTAGTATAACTGGCGGGGTGGGTAGCTGAGATTTTGGGATACCCCAGTCCCCGGTGTAATTTGAACAGACAGAATTCAATGCACACCTAAAGCAATTAGCAAAAAACAGGCTGAAACAGGCCTGCTTAGTATAACTTGCGGGGTGGATAGTTGAGATTTTGGGATACCCCAGTCCCCAGTGTAATTTGAACAGACAGAAATCAATGCACACCTAAAGCAATTAGTAAAACTCAGGCTGAAACAGGCCTGCTTAGAATAACTTGCGGGGTGGGTAGTTGAGATTTTGGGATACCCCAGTCCCCAGTGTAATTTGAACAGACAGAATTCAATGCACACCTAAAGCAATTAGTAAAACTCAGGCTGACACAGGCCTGCTTAGCTTAACTGGTGGGGTGGGTAGTTGAGATTTTGGCATACCCCAGTCCCCAGTGTAATTTGAACAGACAGAATTCAATGCACACCTAAAGCAATTAGTAAAACTCAGGCTGACACAGGCCTGCTTAATATAACTGGCGGGGTGGGTAGCTGAGATTTTGGGATACCCCAGACAGCGGTGGGTTTAATTTCAGCAGACAGAATTCAATGCACACCTAAAGCAAATAGTAAAACTCAGGCTGACACAGGCCTGCTTAGTTTAACTGGTGGGGTGGGTAGTTGAGATTTTGGCATACCCCAGTCCCCAGTGTAATTTCAGCAGACAGAATTCAATGCACACCTAAAGCAATTAGTAAAACTCAGGCTGACACAGGCCTGCTTAGTATAACTGGCGGGGTGGGTAGTTGAGATTTTGGGATACCCCAGGCAGCGGTGGGTGTAATTTGAACAGACAGAATTCAATGCACACCTAAAGTAATTAGTAAAACTCAGGCTGACACAGGCCTGCTTAGTATAACTGGCGTGGTGGGTAGATGAGATTTTGGGATACCCCAGTCCCCAGTGTAATTTCAGCAGACGGAATTCAATGCACACCTAAAGCAATTAGTAAAACTCAGGCTGACACAGGCCTGCTTAGTATAACTGGCGGGGTGCGTAGATGAGATTTTGGGATACCCCAGTCCCCAGTGTAATTTCAGCAGACAGAATTCAATGCACACCTAAAGCAATTAGTAAAACTCAGGCTGACACAGGCCTGCTTAGTATAACTGGCGGGGTGGGTAGCTGAGATTTTGGGATACCCCAGTCCCCAGTGTAATTTGAACAGACAGAATTCAATGCACACCTAAAGCAATAAGTAAAACTCAGGCTGAAACAGGCCTGCTTAGTATAACTGGCGGGGTGGGTAGCTGAGATTTTGGGATACCCCAGTCCCCAGTGTAATTTGAACAGACAGAATTCAATGCACACCTAAAGCAATTAGTAAAACTCAGGCTGACACAGGCCTGCTTAGTATAACTGGCGAGTAGGGTAGCTGAGATTTTGGGATACCCCAGTTCCCAGTGTAATTTGAACAGACAGAATTCAATGCACACCTAAAGCAATTAGTAAAACTCAGGCTGACACAGGCCTGTTTAGTATAACTGGCGGGGTGGGTAGCTGAGATTTTGGGATACCCCAGTCCCCAGTGTAATTTGAACAGACAGAATTCAATGCACACCTAAAGCAATTAGCAAGAAACAGGCTGAAACAGGCCTGCTTAGTATAACTTGCGGGGAGGGGAGTTGAGATTTTGGGATACCCCAGTCCCCAGTGTAATTTGAACAGACAGAAATCAATGCACACCTAAAGCAATTAGTAAAACTCAGGCTGAAACAGGCCTGCTTAGAATAACTTGCGGGGTGGGGAGTTGAGATTTTGGGATACCCCAGTCCCCGGTGTAATTTGAACAGACAGAATTCAATGCACACCTAAAGCAATTAGTAAAACTCAGGCTGACACAGGCCTGTTTAGTATAACTGGCGGGGTGGGTAGCTGAGAATTTGGGATACCCCAGGCAGCGGTGGGTTTAATTTCAGCAGACAGAATTCAGTGCACACCTAAAGCAATTAGTAAAACTCAGGTTGACACAGGCCTGCTTAGTTTAACTGGCGGGGTGGGTAGTTGAGATTTTGGGATACCCCAATCCCCAGTGTAATTTGAACAGACAGAATTCAATGCACACCTAAAGCAATTAGTAAAACTCAGGCTGACACAGGCCTGCTTAGTATAACTGGCGTGGTGGGTAGTTAAGATTTTGGGATACCCCAGTCCCCAGTATAATTTCAGCAAGACAGAATTCAATGCACACCTAAAGCAATTAGCAAAAAACAGGCTGACACAGGCCTGCTTATTATAACTTGCGGGGTGGGTAGCTGAGATTTTGGGATACCCCAGTCCACAGTGTAATTTGGACAGAATTCAATGCACACCTAAAGCAATTAGTAATACTCAGGCTGACACAGGCCTGCTTATTATAACTGGCGGGGTGGGTAGCTGAGATTTTGGGATACCCCAGGCAGCGGTGGGTTTAATTTCAGCAGACAGAATTCAATGCACACCTAAAGCAATTAGTAAAACTCAGGCTGACACAGGCCTGCTTAGTTTAACTGGTGGGGTGGGTAGTTGAGATTTTGGGATACCCCAGTCCCCAGTGTAATTTCAGCAGACAGAATTCAATGCACACCTAAAGTAATTAGAAAAACTCAGGCTGACACAGGCCTGCTTAGTATAACTGGCGGGGTGGGTAGCTGAGATTTTGGGATACCCCAGGCAGCGGTGGGTGTAATTTGAACAGACAGAATTCAATGCACACCTAAAGCAATTAGTAAAACTCAGGCTGACACAGGCCTGCTTCGTATAAATTGCGGGGTGGGTAGCTGAGATTTTGGGATACCCCAGGCAGCGGTGGGTTTAATTTCAGCAAACAGAATTCAATGCACACCTAAAGCAATTAGTAAAACTCAGGCTGACACAGGCCTGCTTAGTATATCTGGCGGGGTGGGTAGCTGAGATTTTGGGATACCCCAAGCAGCGGTGGGTGTAATTTGAACAGACAGAATTCAATGCACACCTAAAGCAATTAGTAACACTCAAGCTGACACAGGCCTACTTAGTATAACTGGCGGGGAGGGTGGCTGAAATTTTGGGATAACCCGGGCAGCGGTGGGTTTAATTTCAGCAGACAGAATTCAATGCACACCTAAAGCAATTAGTAAAACTCAGGCTGACACAGGCCTGCTTAGTTATACTGGCGGGGTGGGCAGTTGAGATTTTGGGATACCCCAGTCCCCAGTGTAATTTGAACAGACAGAATTCAATGCACACCTAAAGCAAATAGTAAAACTCAGGCTGACACAGGCCTGCTTAGTTTAACTGGCGGGGTGGGTAGTTGAGATTTTGGGATACCCCAGTCCCCAGTGTAATTTCAGCAGACAGAATTCAATGCACACCTAAAGCAATTAGTAAAACTCAGGCTGACACAGGCCTGCTTAGTATAACTGGCGGGGTGGGTAGCTGAGATTTTGGGATACCCCAGGTAGCGGTGGGTATAATTTGAAAAGACAGAATTCAATGCACACCTAAAGCAATTAGTAAAACTCAGGCTGACACAGGCCTGCTTAGTATATTTGGTGGGGTGGGTAGCTGAGATTTTGGGATACCCCAGGTAGCGGTGGGTATAATTTGAACAGACAGAATTCAATGCACACCTAAAGCAATTAGTAAAACTCAGGCTGACACAGGCCTGCTTAGTTTAACTGGCGGGGTGGGTAGTTGAGATTTTGGAATACCCCAATCCCCAGTGTAATTTGAACAGACAGAATTCAATGCACACCTAAAGCAATTTGTAGAGCTCAGGCTGACACAGGCCTGCTTAGTATATCTGGTGGGATGGGTAGCTGAGATTTTGGGATACCCCAGGCAGCGGTGGGTGGCATTTGAACAGACAGAATTCAATGCACACCTAAAGCAATTAGTAAAACTCAGGCTGACACAGGCCTGTTTAGTATATCTGGCGGGGTGGGTAGCTGAGATTTTGGGATACCCCAGTCCCCAGTGTAATTTCAGCAGACAGAATTCAATGCACACCTAAAGCAATTAGTAAAACTCAGGCTGACACAGGCCTGTTTAGTATATCTGGCGGGGTGGGTAGCTGAGATTTTGGGATACCCCAGGCAGCGGTGGGTGTAATTTGAACAGACAGAATTCAATGCACACCTAAAGCAATTAGTAAAACTCAGGCTGACACAGGCCTGCTTAGTATATCTGGTGGGATGGGTAGTTGAGATTTTGGGATACCCCAGGCAGCGGTGGGTGTCATTTGAACAGACAGAATTCAATGCACACCTAAAGCAATTAGTAAAACTCAGGCTGACACAGGCCTGCTTAGTATAACTGGCGGGGTGGGTAGCTGAGATTTTGGGATACCCCAGGCAGCGGTTGGTTTAATTTCAGCAGACAGAATTCAATGCACACCTAAAGCAATTAGTAAAACTCAGGCTGACACAGGCCTGCTTAGTTTACCTGGCTGGGTGGGTAGTTGAGATTTTGGGATACCCCAGTCCCCAGTGTAATTTCAGCAGACAGAATTCAATGCACACCTAAAGCAATTAGTAAAACTCAGGCTGACACAGGCCTTTTTAGTATATCTAGCGGGGTGGGTAGCTGAGATTTTGGGATACCCCAGGCAGCGGTGGGTGTAATTTGAACAGACAGAATTCAATGCACACCTAAAGCAATTAGTAAAACTCAGGCTGACACAGGCCTGCTTAGTATAACTGGCAGGGTGGGTAGCTGAGATTTTGAGAAACCCCAGGCAGCGGTGGGTTTAATTTCAGCAGACAGAATTCAATGCACACCTAAAGCAATTAGTAAAACTCAGGCTGACACAGGCCTGCTTAGTATAACTTGCGGGGTGGGTAGCTGAGATTTTGGGATACCCCAGGCAGCGGTGGGTGTATTTTAAACAGACAGAATTCAATGCACACCTAAAGCAATTAGTAAAACTCAGGCTGACACAGGCCTGCTTACTATAACTAAGATTTTGGGATACCCCAGTCCCCAGTGTAATTTCAGCAGACAGAATTCAATGCACACCTAAAGCAATTAGCAAAAAACAGGCTGATACAGGCCTGCTTAGTATAACTTGCGGGGTGGGTAGTTGAGATTTTGGGATACCCTAGGCTCCAGTGTAATTTGAACAGACAGAATTCAATGCACACCTAAAGCAATCAGTAAAACTCAGGCTGACACAGGCCTGCTTAGTAAAACTGGCGGGGTGGGTAGTTGAGATTTTGGGATACCCCAGGCAGCGGTGGGTGTAATTTCAGCAAACAGATTCAATGCACACCTAAATCAATTAGTAAAACTCAGGCTGACACAGGCCTGCTTAGTATATCTGGCGGGGTGGGTAGCTGAGATTTTGGGATACCCCAGGTAGCGGTGGGTATAATTTGAACAGACAGAATTCAATGCACACCGAAAGCAATTAATAAAACTCAGGCTGAAACAGGCCTGCTTAGTATAACTGGCAGGTGGGTAGTTGAGATTTTGGGATACCCCAGTCCCCAGTGTAAATTCAGCAGACAGAATTCAATGCACACCTAAAGCAATTAGCAAAAAACAGGCTGACACAGGCCTGCTTAGTATAACTTGCGGGGTGGGTAGTTGAGATTTTGGGATACCCCAGTCCCCAGTGTAATTTGAACAGACAGAATTCAATGCACACCTAAAGCAATTAGTAAAACTCAGGCTGACACAGGCCTGCTTAGTATATCTGTCGGGATGGGTAGTTGAGATTTTGGGATACCCCAGGCAGCGGTGGGTGTCATTTGAACAGACACAATTCAATGCACACCTAAAGCAATTAGTAAAACTCAGGCTGACACAGGCCTGCTTAGTATAACTGGCGGGGTGGGTAGCTGAGATGTTGGGATACCCCAGGCAGCAGTGGGTTTAATTTCAGCAGATCAATTCACACCTAAAGCAATTAGTAAAACTCTGGCTGACACAGGCCTGCTTAGTTTAACTGGCAGGGTGGGTAGTTGAGATTTTGGGATACCCCAGTCCCCAGTGTAATTTCAGCAGACAGAATTCAATGCACATCTAAAGCAAATAGTAAAACTCAGGCTGACAGAGGCCTGTTTAGTATATCTGGCGGGGTGGGTAGCTGAGATTTTGGGATACCCCATGCAGCGGTGGGTGTAATTTGAACAGACAGAATTCAATGCACACCTAAAGCAATTAGTAAAACTCAGGCTGACACAGGCCTGCTTAGTATAACTGGCGGGGTGGGTAGCTGAGATTTTGGGATACCCCAGGCAGCGGTGGGTTTAATTTCAGCAGACAGAATTCAGTGCACACCTAAAGCAATTAGTAAAACTCAGGCTGACACAGGCCTGCTTAGTATATTTGGTGGGGTGGGTAGCTGAGATTTTGGGATACCCCAGGTAGCGGTGGGTATAATTTGAACAGACAGAATTCAATGCACACCTAAAGCAATTAGTAAAACTCAGGTTGACACAGGCCTGCTTAGTTTAACAGGCGGGGTGGGTAGTTGAGATTTTGGGATACCCCAATCCCCAGTGTAATTTGAACAGACAGAATTCAATGCACACCTAAAGCAGTTAGTAAAACTCAGGCTGACACAGGCCTGCTTAGTTTAACTGGCGGGGTGGGTAGTTGAGATTTTGGGATACCCCAATCCCCAGTGTAATTTGAACAGACAGAATTCAATGCACACCTAAAGCAATTAGTAGAGCTCAGGCTGACACAGGCCTGCTTAGTATATCTGGTGGGATGGGTAGCTCAGATTTTGGGATACCCCAGGCAGCGGTGGGTGTCATTTTAACAGACAGAATTCAATGCACACCTAAAGCAATTAATAAAACTCAGGCTGACACAGGCCTGTTTAGTATATCTGGCGGGGTGGGTAGCTGAGATTTTGGGATACCCCAGTCCCCAGTGTAATTTCAGCACACAGAATTCAATGCACTCCTAAAGCAATTAGTAAAACTCAGGCTGATACAGGCCTGTTTAGTATATCTGGCGGGGTGGGTAGCTGAGATTTTGGGATACCCCAGGCAGCGGTGGGTGTAATTTGAACAGACAGAATTCAATGCACACCTAAAGCAATTAGTAAAACTCAGGCTGACACAGGCCTGTTTAGTATATCTGGCGGGGTGGGTAGCTTAGATTTTGGGATACCCCAGTCCCCAGTGTAATTTCAGCAGACAGAATTCAATGCACACCTAAAGCAATTAGTAAAACTCAGGCTGACACAGGCCTGTTTAGTATATCTGGCGGGGTGGGTAGTTGAGATTTTGGGATGCCCCAGGCAGCGGTGGGTGTCATTTGAACAGACAGAATTCAATGCACACCTAAAGCATTTAGTAAAACTCAGGCTGACACAGGCCTGCTTAGTTTAACTGGCTGCGTGGGTAGTTGATATTTTGGGATACCCCATTCCCCAGTGTAATTTCAGCAGACAGAATTCAATGCACACCTAAAGCAAATAGTAAAACTCAGTCTGACACAGGCCTGTTTAGTATATCTTGCGGGGTGGGTAGCTGAGATTTTGGGATACCCCAGGCATCGGTGGGTGTAATTTGAACAGACAGAATTCAATGCACACCTAAAGCAATTAGTAAAACTCAGGCTGACACAGGCCTGCTTAGTATAACTGGCGGGGTGGGTAGTTGAGATTTTGGAATACCCCAATCCCCAGTGTAATTTGAACAGACAGAATTCAATGCACACCTAAAGCAATTTGTAGAGCTCAGGCTGACACAGGCCTGCTTAGTATATCTGGTGGGATGGGTAGCTGAGATTTTGGGATACCCCAGGCAGCGGTGGGTGGCATTTGAACAGACAGAATTCAATGCACACCTAAAGCAATTAGTAAAACTCAGGCTGACACAGGCCTGTTTAGTATATCTGGCGGGGTGGGTAGCTGAGATTTTGGGATACCCCAGTTCCCAGTGTAATTTCAGCAGACAGAATTCAATGCACACCTAAAGCAATTAGTAAAACTCAGGCTGACACAGGCCTGTTTAGTATATCTGGCGGGGTGGGTAGCTGAGATTTTGGGATACCCTAGGCAGCGGTGGGTGTAATTTGAACAGACAGAATTCAATGCACACCTAAAGCAATTAGTAAAACTCAGGCTGACACAGGCCTGCTTAGTATATCTGGTGGGATGGGTAGTTGAGATTTTGGGATACCCCAGGCAGCGGTGGGTGTCATTTGAACAGACAGAATTCAATGCACACCTAAAGCAATTAGTAAAACTCAGGCTGACACAGGCCTGCTTAGTATAACTGGCGGGGTGGGTAGCTGAGATTTTGGGATACCCCAGGCAGCGGTGGGTTTAATTTCAGCAGACAGAATTCAATGCACACCTAAAGCAATTAGTAAAAGTCAGGCTGACACAGGCCTGCTTAGTTTACCTGGCTGGGTGGGTAGTTGAGATTTTGGGATACCCCAGTCCCCAGTGTAATTTCAGCAGACAGAATTCAATGCACACCTAAAGCAATTAGTAAAACTCAGGCTGACACAGGCCTTTTTAGTATATCTAGCGGGGTGGGTAGCTGAGATTTTGGGATACCCCAGGCAGCGGTGGGTGTAATTTGAACAGACAGAATTCAATGCACACCTAAAGCAATTAGTAAAACTCAGGCTGACACAGGCCTGCTTAGTTTAACTGGCAGGGTGGGTAGCTGAGATTTTGAGATACCCCAGGCAGCGGTGGGTTTAATTTCAGCAGACAGAATTCAATGCACACCTAAAGCAATTAGTAAAACTCAGGCTGACACAGGCCTGCTTAGTATAACTTGCGGTGTGGGTAGCTGAGATTTTGGGATACCCCAGGCAGCGGTGGGTGTATTTTAAACAGACAGAATTCAATGCACACCTAAAGCAATTAGTAAAACTCAGGCTGACACAGGCCTGCTTACTATAACTAAGATTTTGGGATACCCCAGTCCCCAGTGTAATTTCAGCAGACAGAATTCAATGCACACCTAAAGCAATTAGCAAAAAACAGGCTGATACAGGCCTGCTTAGTATAACTTGCGGGGTGGGTAGTTGAGATTTTGGGATACCCTAGGCTCCAGTGTAATTTGAACAGACAGAATTCAATGCACACCTAAAGCAATTAGTAAAACTCAGGCTGACACAGGCCTGCTTAGTAAAACTGGCGGGGTGGGTAGTTGAGATTTTGGGATACCCCAGGCAGCGGTGGGTGTAATTTCAGCAAACAGATTCAATGCACACCTAAATCAATTAGTAAAACTCAGGCTGACACAGGCCTGCTTAGTATATCTGGCGGGGTGGGTAGCTGAGATTTTGGGATACCCCAGGTAGCGGTGGGTATAATTTGAACAGACAGAATTCAATGCACACCGAAAGCAATTAATAAAACTCAGGCTGAAACAGGCCTGCTTAGTATAACTGGCAGGTGGGTAGTTGAGATTTTGGGATACCCCAGTCCCCAGTGTAAATTCAGCAGACAGAATTCAATGCACACCTAAAGCAATTAGCAAAAAACAGGCTGACACAGGCCTGCTTAGTATAACTTGCGGGGTGGGTAGTTGAGATTTTGGGATACCCCAGTCCCCAGTGTAATTTGAACAGACAGAATTCAATGCACACCTAAAGCAATTAGTAAAACTCAGGCTGACACAGGCCTGCTTAGTATATCTGTCGGGATGGGTAGTTGAGATTTTGGGATACCCCAGGCAGCGGTGGGTGTCATTTGAACAGACACAATTCAATGCACACCTAAAGCAATTAGTAAAACTCAGGCTGACACAGGCCTGCTTAGTATAACTGGCGGGGTGGGTAGCTGAGATGTTGGGATACCCCAGGCAGCAGTGGGTTTAATTTCAGCAGATCAATTCACACCTAAAGCAATTAGTAAAACTCTGGCTGACACAGGCCTGCTTAGTTTAACTGGCAGGGTGGGTAGTTGAGATTTTGGGATACCCCAGTCCCCAGTGTAATTTCAGCAGACAGAATTCAATGCACATCTAAAGCAAATAGTAAAACTCAGGCTGACAGAGGCCTGTTTAGTATATCTGGCGGGGTGGGTAGCTGAGATTTTGGGATACCCCATGCAGCGGTGGGTGTAATTTGAACAGACAGAATTCAATGCACACCTAAAGCAATTAGTAAAACTCAGGCTGACACAGGCCTGCTTAGTATAACTGGCGGGGTGGGTAGCTGAGATTTTGGGATACCCCAGGCAGCGGTGGGTTTAATTTCAGCAGACAGAATTCAGTGCACACCTAAAGCAATTAGTAAAACTCAGGCTGACACAGGCCTGCTTAGTATATTTGGTGGGGTGGGTAGCTGAGATTTTGGGATACCCCAGGTAGCGGTGGGTATAATTTGAACAGACAGAATTCAATGCACACCTAAAGCAATTAGTAAAACTCAGGTTGACACAGGCCTGCTTAGTTTAACAGGCGGGGTGGGTAGTTGAGATTTTGGGATACCCCAATCCCCAGTGTAATTTGAACAGACAGAATTCAATGCACACCTAAAGCAGTTAGTAAAACTCAGGCTGACACAGGCCTGCTTAGTTTAACTGGCGGGGTGGGTAGTTGAGATTTTGGGATACCCCAATCCCCAGTGTAATTTGAACAGACAGAATTCAATGCACACCTAAAGCAATTAGTAGAGCTCAGGCTGACACAGGCCTGCTTAGTATATCTGGTGGGATGGGTAGCTCAGATTTTGGGATACCCCAGGCAGCGGTGGGTGTCATTTTAACAGACAGAATTCAATGCACACCTAAAGCAATTAATAAAACTCAGGCTGACACAGGCCTGTTTAGTATATCTGGCGGGGTGGGTAGCTGAGATTTTGGGATACCCCAGTCCCCAGTGTAATTTCAGCACACAGAATTCAATGCACTCCTAAAGCAATTAGTAAAACTCAGGCTGATACAGGCCTGTTTAGTATATCTGGCGGGGTGGGTAGCTGAGATTTTGGGATACCCCAGGCAGCGGTGGGTGTAATTTGAACAGACAGAATTCAATGCACACCTAAAGCAATTAGTAAAACTCAGGCTGACACAGGCCTGTTTAGTATATCTGGCGGGGTGGGTAGCTTAGATTTTGGGATACCCCAGTCCCCAGTGTAATTTCAGCAGACAGAATTCAATGCACACCTAAAGCAATTAGTAAAACTCAGGCTGACACAGGCCTGTTTAGTATATCTGGCGGGGTGGGTAGTTGAGATTTTGGGATGCCCCAGGCAGCGGTGGGTGTCATTTGAACAGACAGAATTCAATGCACACCTAAAGCATTTAGTAAAACTCAGGCTGACACAGGCCTGCTTAGTTTAACTGGCTGCGTGGGTAGTTGATATTTTGGGATACCCCATTCCCCAGTGTAATTTCAGCAGACAGAATTCAATGCACACCTAAAGCAAATAGTAAAACTCAGTCTGACACAGGCCTGTTTAGTATATCTTGCGGGGTGGGTAGCTGAGATTTTGGGATACCCCAGGCATCGGTGGGTGTAATTTGAACAGACAGAATTCAATGCACACCTAAAGCAATTAGTAAAACTCAGGCTGACACAGGCCTGCTTAGTATAACTGGCGGGGTGGGTAGTTGAGATTTTGGAATACCCCAATCCCCAGTGTAATTTGAACAGACAGAATTCAATGCACACCTAAAGCAATTTGTAGAGCTCAGGCTGACACAGGCCTGCTTAGTATATCTGGTGGGATGGGTAGCTGAGATTTTGGGATACCCCAGGCAGCGGTGGGTGGCATTTGAACAGACAGAATTCAATGCACACCTAAAGCAATTAGTAAAACTCAGGCTGACACAGGCCTGTTTAGTATATCTGGCGGGGTGGGTAGCTGAGATTTTGGGATACCCCAGTTCCCAGTGTAATTTCAGCAGACAGAATTCAATGCACACCTAAAGCAATTAGTAAAACTCAGGCTGACACAGGCCTGTTTAGTATATCTGGCGGGGTGGGTAGCTGAGATTTTGGGATACCCTAGGCAGCGGTGGGTGTAATTTGAACAGACAGAATTCAATGCACACCTAAAGCAATTAGTAAAACTCAGGCTGACACAGGCCTGCTTAGTATATCTGGTGGGATGGGTAGTTGAGATTTTGGGATACCCCAGGCAGCGGTGGGTGTCATTTGAACAGACAGAATTCAATGCACACCTAAAGCAATTAGTAAAACTCAGGCTGACACAGGCCTGCTTAGTATAACTGGCGGGGTGGGTAGCTGAGATTTTGGGATACCCCAGGCAGCGGTGGGTTTAATTTCAGCAGACAGAATTCAATGCACACCTAAAGCAATTAGTAAAAGTCAGGCTGACACAGGCCTGCTTAGTTTACCTGGCTGGGTGGGTAGTTGAGATTTTGGGATACCCCAGTCCCCAGTGTAATTTCAGCAGACAGAATTCAATGCACACCTAAAGCAATTAGTAAAACTCAGGCTGACACAGGCCTTTTTAGTATATCTAGCGGGGTGGGTAGCTGAGATTTTGGGATACCCCAGGCAGCGGTGGGTGTAATTTGAACAGACAGAATTCAATGCACACCTAAAGCAATTAGTAAAACTCAGGCTGACACAGGCCTGCTTAGTTTAACTGGCAGGGTGGGTAGCTGAGATTTTGAGATACCCCAGGCAGCGGTGGGTTTAATTTCAGCAGACAGAATTCAATGCACACCTAAAGCAATTAGTAAAACTCAGGCTGACACAGGCCTGCTTAGTATAACTTGCGGTGTGGGTAGCTGAGATTTTGGGATACCCCAGGCAGCGGTGGGTGTATTTTAAACAGACAGAATTCAATGCACACCTAAAGCAATTAGTAAAACTCAGGCTGACACAGGCCTGCTTACTATAACTAAGATTTTGGGATACCCCAGTCCCCAGTGTAATTTCAGCAGACAGAATTCAATGCACACCTAAAGCAATTAGCAAAAAACAGGCTGATACAGGCCTGCTTAGTATAACTTGCGGGGTGGGTAGTTGAGATTTTGGGATACCCTAGGCTCCAGTGTAATTTGAACAGACAGAATTCAATGCACACCTAAAGCAATTAGTAAAACTCAGGCTGACACAGGCCTGCTTAGTAAAACTGGCGGGGTGGGTAGTTGAGATTTTGGGATACCCCAGGCAGCGGTGGGTGTAATTTCAGCAAACAGATTCAATGCACACCTAAATCAATTAGTAAAACTCAGGCTGACACAGGCCTGCTTAGTATATCTGGCGGGGTGGGTAGCTGAGATTTTGGGATACCCCAGGTAGCGGTGGGTATAATTTGAACAGACAGAATTCAATGCACACCGAAAGCAATTAATAAAACTCAGGCTGAAACAGGCCTGCTTAGTATAACTGGCAGGTGGGTAGTTGAGATTTTGGGATACCCCAGTCCCCAGTGTAAATTCAGCAGACAGAATTCAATGCACACCTAAAGCAATTAGCAAAAAACAGGCTGACACAGGCCTGCTTAGTATAACTTGCGGGGTGGGTAGTTGAGATTTTGGGATACCCCAGTCCCCAGTGTAATTTGAACAGACAGAATTCAATGCACACCTAAAGCAATTAGTAAAACTCAGGCTGACACAGGCCTGCTTAGTATATCTGTCGGGATGGGTAGTTGAGATTTTGGGATACCCCAGGCAGCGGTGGGTGTCATTTGAACAGACACAATTCAATGCACACCTAAAGCAATTAGTAAAACTCAGGCTGACACAGGCCTGCTTAGTATAACTGGCGGGGTGGGTAGCTGAGATGTTGGGATACCCCAGGCAGCGGTGGGTTTAATTTCAGCAGATCAATTCACACCTAAAGCAATTAGTAAAACTCTGGCTGACACAGGCCTGCTTAGTTTAACTGGCAGGGTGGGTAGTTGAGATTTTGGGATACCCCAGTCCCCAGTGTAATTTCAGCAGACAGAATTCAATGCACATCTAAAGCAAATAGTAAAACTCAGGCTGACAGAGGCCTGTTTAGTATATCTGGCGGGGTGGGTAGCTGAGATTTTGGGATACCCCATGCAGCGGTGGGTGTAATTTGAACAGACAGAATTCAATGCACACCTAAAGCAATTAGTAAAACTCAGGCTGACACAGGCCTGCTTAGTATAACTGGCGGGGTGGGTAGCTGAGATTTTGGGATACCCCAGGCAGCGGTGGGTTTAATTTCAGCAGACAGAATTCAGTGCACACCTAAAGCAATTAGTAAAACTCAGGCTGACACAGGCCTGCTTAGTATATTTGGTGGGGTGGGTAGCTGAGATTTTGGGATACCCCAGGTAGCGGTGGGTATAATTTGAACAGACAGAATTCAATGCACACCTAAAGCAATTAGTAAAACTCAGGTTGACACAGGCCTGCTTAGTTTAACTGGCGGGGTGGGTAGTTGAGATTTTGGGATACCCCAATCCCCAGTGTAATTTGAACAGACAGAATTCAATGCACACCTAAAGCAGTTAGTAAAACTCAGGCTGACACAGGCCTGCTTAGTTTAACTGGCGGGGTGGGTAGTTGAGATTTTGGGATACCCCAATCCCCAGTGTAATTTGAACAGACAGAATTCAATGCACACCTAAAGCAATTAGTAGAGCTCAGGCTGACACAGGCCTGCTTAGTATATCTGGTGGGATGGGTAGCTCAGATTTTGGGATACCCCAGGCAGCGGTGGGTGTCATTTGAACAGACAGAATTCAATGCACACCTAAAGCAATTAATAAAACTCAGGCTGACACAGGCCTGTTTAGTATATCTGGCGGGGTGGGTAGCTGAGATTTTGGGATACCCCAGTCCCCAGTGTAATTTCAGCACACAGAATTCAATGCACTCCTAAAGCAATTAGTAAAACTCAGGCTGACACAGGCCTGTTTAGTATATTCGGCGGGGTGGGTAGCTGAGATTTTGGGATACCCCAGGCAGCGGTGGGTGTAATTTGAACAGACAGAATTCAATGCACACCTAAAGCAATTAGTAAAACTCAGGCTGACACAGGCCTGTTTAGTATATCTGGCGGGGTGGGTAGCTTAGATTTTGGGATACCCCAGTCCCCAGTGTAATTTCAGCAGACAGAATTCAATGCACACCTAAAGCAATTAGTAAAACTCAGGCTGACACAGGCCTGTTTAGTATATCTGGCGGGGTGGGTAGCTGAGATTTTGGGATACCCCAGGCAGCGGTGGGTGTCATTTGAACAGACAGAATTCAATGCACACCTAAAGCAATTAGTAAAACTCAGGCTGACACAGGCCTGCTTAGTATAATTGGTGGGATGGGTAGTTGAGATTTTGGGATGCCCCAGGCAGCGGTGGGTGTCATTTGAACAGACAGAATTCAATGCACACCTAAAGCATTTAGTAAAACTCAGGCTGACACAGGCCTGCTTAGTATAACTGGCGGGGTGGGTAGCTGAGATGTTGGGATACCCCAGGCAGCGGTGGGTTTAATTTCAGCAGATCAATTCACACCTAAAGCAATTAGTAAAACTCTGGCTGACACAGGCCTGCTTAGTTTAACTGGCAGGGTGGGTAGTTGAGATTTTGGGATACCCCAGTCCCCAGTGTAATTTCAGCAGACAGAATTCAATGCACATCTAAAGCAAATAGTAAAACTCAGGCTGACAGAGGCCTGTTTAGTATATCTGGCGGGGTGGGTAGCTGAGATTTTGGGATACCCCATGCAGCGGTGGGTGTAATTTGAACAGACAGAATTCAATGCACACCTAAAGCAATTAGTAAAACTCAGGCTGACACAGGCCTGCTTAGTATAACTGGCGGGGTGGGTAGCTGAGATTTTGGGATACCCCAGGCAGCGGTGGGTTTAATTTCAGCAGACAGAATTCAGTGCACACCTAAAGCAATTAGTAAAACTCAGGCTGACACAGGCCTGCTTAGTATATTTGGTGGGGTGGGTAGCTGAGATTTTGGGATACCCCAGGTAGCGGTGGGTATAATTTGAACAGACAGAATTCAATGCACACCTAAAGCAATTAGTAAAACTCAGGTTGACACAGGCCTGCTTAGTTTAACTGGCGGGGTGGGTAGTTGAGATTTTGGGATACCCCAATCCCCAGTGTAATTTGAACAGACAGAATTCAATGCACACCTAAAGCAGTTAGTAAAACTCAGGCTGACACAGGCCTGCTTAGTTTAACTGGCGGGGTGGGTAGTTGAGATTTTGGGATACCCCAATCCCCAGTGTAATTTGAACAGACAGAATTCAATGCACACCTAAAGCAATTAGTAGAGCTCAGGCTGACACAGGCCTGCTTAGTATATCTGGTGGGATGGGTAGCTCAGATTTTGGGATACCCCAGGCAGCGGTGGGTGTCATTTGAACAGATAGAATTCAATGCACACCTAAAGCAATTAATAAAACTCAGGCTGACAGAGGCCTGTTTAGTATATCTGGCGGGGTGGGTAGCTGAGATTTTGGGATACCCCAGTCCCCAGTGTAATTTCAGCACACAGAATTCAATGCACTCCTAAAGCAATTAGTAAAACTCAGGCTGACACAGGCCTGTTAAGTATATCTGGCGGGGTGGGTAGCTGAGATTTTGGGATACCCCAGGCAGCGGTGGGTGTAATTTGAACAGACAGAATTCAATGCACACCTAAAGCAATTAGTAAAACTCAGGCTGACACAGGCCTGTTTAGTATATCTGGCGGGGTGGGTAGCTTAGATTTTGGGATACCCCAGTCCCCAGTGTAATTTCAGCAGACAGAATTCAATGCACACCTAAAGCAATTAGTAAAACTCAGGCTGACACAGGCCTGTTTAGTATATCTGGCGGGGTGGGTAGCTGAGATTTTGGGATACCCCAGGCAGCGGTGGGTGTAATTTGAACAGACAGAATTCAATGCACACCTAAAGCAATTAGTAAAACTCAGGCTGACACAGGCCTGCTTAGTATAATTGGTGGGATGGGTAGTTGAGATTTTGGGATGCCCCAGGCAGCGGTGGGTGTCATTTGAACAGACAGAATTCAATGCACACCTAAAGCATTTAGTAAAACTCAGGCTGACACAGGCCTGCTTAGTTTAACTGGCTGCGTGGGTAGTTGATATTTTGGGATACCCCATTCCCCAGTGTAATTTCAGCAGACAGAATTCAATGCACACCTAAAGCAATTAGTAAAACTCAGTCTGACACAGGCCTGTTTAGTATATCTTGCGGGGTGGGTAGCTGAGATTTTGGGATACCCCAGGCATCGGTGGGTGTAATTTGAACAGACAGAATTCAATGCACACCTAAGGCAATTAGTAAAACTCAGGTTGACACAGGCCTGCTTAGTATAACTGGCGGGGTGGGTAGCTGAGATTTTGGGATACCCCAGGCAGCGGTGGGTTTAATTTCAGCAGACAGAATTCAATGCACACCTAAAGCAATTAGTAAAACTCAGGCTGACACAGGTCTGCTTAGTATAACTTGCAGGGTGGGTAGCTGAGATTTCGGGATACCCCAGGCAGCGGTGGGTATAATTTGAACAGACAGAATTCAATGCACACCTAAAGCAATTAGTAAAACTCAGGCTGACACAGGCCTGCTTAGTATAACTGGCGGGGTGGGTAGCTGAGATTTTGGGATACCCCAGGCAGCGGTGGGTTTAATTTCAGCAGACAGAATTCAATGCACACCTAAAGCAATTAGTAAAACTCAGGCTGACAAAGGTCTGCTTAGTATAACTTGCGGGGTGGGTAGCTGAGATTTTGGGATACCCCAGGCAGCGGTGGGTGTAATTTGAACAGACAGAATTCAATGCACACCTAAAGCAATTAGTAAAACTCAGGCTGACACAGGCCTGCTTAGTATAACTGGCGGGGTGGGTAGTTGAGATTTTGGGATACCCCAGGCAGCGGTGGGTGTAATTTGAACAGACAGAATTCAATGCACACCTAAAGCAATTAGTAAAACTCAGGCTGACACAGGCCTGCTTAGTATAACTTGCGGGGTGGGTAGCTGAGATTTTGGGATACCCCAGGCAGCGGTGGGTGTATTTTAATCAGACAGAATTCAATGCACACCTAAAGCAATTAGTAAAACTCAGGCTGACACAGGCCTGCTTAGTATAACTAAGATTTTGGGATACCCCAGTCCCCAGTGTAATTTCAGCAGACAGAATTCAATGCACACCTAAAGCAATTAGCAAAAAACAGGCTGATACAGGCCTGCTTAGTATAACTTGCGGGGTGGGTAGTTGAGATTTTGGGATACCCTAGGCTCCAGTGTAATTTGAACAGACAGAATTCAATGCACACCTAAAGCATTTAGTAAAACTCAGGCTGACACAGGCCTGCTTAGTATATTTGGTGGGGTGGGTAGCTTAGATTTTGGGATACCCCAGGCAGCGGTGGGTATAATTTGAACAGACAGAATTCAATGCACGCCTAAAGCAATTAGTAAAACTCAGGCTGACACAGGCCTGCTTAGTAAAACTGGCGGGGTGGGTAGTTGAGATTTTGGGATACCCCGGGCAGCGGTGGGTGGAATTTCAGCAAACAGATTCAATGCACACCTAAAGCAATTAGTAAAACTCAGGCTGACACAGGCCTGCTTAGTATATCTGGCGGGGTGGGTAGCTGAGATTTTGGGATACCCCAGGCAGCGGTGGGTATAAGTTGAACAGACAGAATTCAATGCACACCGAAAGCAATTAATAAAACTCGGGCTGACACCTGCCTGCTTAGTATAACTGGCAGGTGGGTAGTTGAGATTTTGGGATACCCCAGTCCCCAGTGTAAATTCAGCAGACAGAATTCAATGCACACCTAAAGCAATTAGCAAAAATCAGGCTGACACAGGCCTGCTTAGTATAACTTGCGGGGTGGGTAGTTGAGATTTTGGGATACCCCAGTCCCCAGTGTAATTTGAACAGACAGAATTCAATGCACACCTAAAGCAATTAGTAAAACTCAGGCTGACACAGGCCT
The DNA here is from genome assembly GCA_027917425.1 of Gastrophryne carolinensis. Classification (NCBI taxonomy): domain Eukaryota; kingdom Metazoa; phylum Chordata; class Amphibia; order Anura; family Microhylidae; genus Gastrophryne; species Gastrophryne carolinensis. The sequence goes on from JAQIHN010000126.1 coordinate 82,013, forward strand.
GCTTAGTATATCTGGCGGGATGGGTAGCTGAGATTTTTGGATACCCCAGGCAGCGGTGGGTTTAATTTCAGCAGATCAATTCACACCTAAAGCAATTAGTAAAACTCAGGCTGACACAGGCCTGCTTAGTATAACTGGCAGGGTGGGTAGTTGAGATTTTGGGATACCCCAGTCCCCAGTGTAATTTCAGCAGACAGAATTCAATGCACATCTAAAGCAATTAGTAAAACTCAGGCTGACACAGGCCTGTTTAGTATATCTGGCAGGGTGGGTAGCTGAGATTTTGGGATACCCCATGCAGCGGTGGGTGTAATTTGAACAGACAGAATTCAATGCACACCTACAGCAATTAGTAAAACTCAGGCTGACACAGGCCTGCTTAGTATATCTGGCGGGGTGGATAGCTGAGATTTTGGGATACCCCAGGCAGCGGTGGGTGTAATTTGAACAGACAGAATTCAATGCACACCTAAAGCAATTAGTAAAACTCAGGCTGACACAGGCCTGCTTAGTATATCTGGCGGGGTGGATAGCTGAGATTTTGGGATACCCCATGCAGCGGTGGGTGTAATTTGAACAGACAGAATTCAATGGACACCTAAAGCAATTAGTAAAACTCAGGCTGACACAGGCCTGCTTAGTATATCTGGCGGGGTGGATAGCTGAGATTTTGGGATACCCTAGGCAGCGGTGGGTTTAATTTCAGCAGACAGAATTCAATGCACACCTAAAGCAATTAGTAAAACTCAGGCTGACACAGGCCTGCTTAGTATAACTGGCGGGGTGGGGTGGGTAGTTGAGATTTTGGGATACCCCAGTCCCCAGTGTATCAGTTTAAAGCAATTAGTAGAGCTCAGGCTGACACAGGCCTGCTTAGCATATTTGGTGGGGTGGGTAGCTGAGATTTTGGGATACCCCAGGCAGCGGTGGGTGTCATTTGAACAGACAAAATTCAATGCACACCTAAAGCAATTAGTAAAACTCAGGCTGACACAGGCCTGCTTAGTATAACTGGCGGGGTGGGTAGCTGACATTTTAGGATACCCCAGGCAGCGGTGGGTTTAATTTCAGCAGACAGAATTCAATGCACACCTAAAGCAATTAGTAAAACTCAGGCTGACACAGGCCTGCTTAGTTTAACTGGCGGGGTGGGTAGCTGAGATTTTGGGATTCCCCAGGCAGCGGTGGGTGTAATTTGAACAGACAGAATTCAATGCACACCTAAAGCAATTAGTAAAACTCAGGCTGACACAGGCCTGTTTAGTATATCTGGCGGGGTGGGTAGCTGAGATTTTGGGATACCCCAGTCCCCAGTGTAATTTCAGCAGACAGAATTCAATGCACACCTAAAGCAATTAGTAAAACTCAGGCTGACACAGGCCTGCTTAGTATAACTGGCGGGTTGGGTAGCTGAGATTTTGGGATACCCCAGGCAGCGGTGGGTTTAATTTCAGCAGACAGAATTCAATGCACACCTAAAGCAATTAGTAAAACTCAGGCTGACACAGGCCTGCTTAGTTTAACTGGCGGGGTGGGTAGTTGAGATTTTGGCATACCCCAGTACCCAGTGTAATTTCAGCAGACGAAATTCAATGCACACCTAAAGCAATTAGTAAAACTCAGGCTGACACAGGCCTGTTTAGTATATCTGGCGGGGTGGGTAGTTGAGATTTAGGGATACCCCAGGCATCGGTGGGTACAATTTGAACAGACAGAATTCAATGCACACCTAAAGCAATTAGTAAAACTCAGGCTGACACAGGCCTGCTTAGTATAACTGGCGGGGTGGGTAGCTGAGATTTTGGGATATCCCAGGCAGCGGTGGGTTTAATTTCAGCAGACAGAATTCAGTGCACACCTAAAGCAATTAGTAAAACTCAGGCTGACACAGGCCTGCTTAGTATATTTGGCGGGGAGGGTAGCTAAGATTTTGGGATACCCCAGTCCCCAGTGTAATTTCAGCTGACAGAATTCAATGCACACCTAAAGCAATTAGCAAAAAACAGGCTGACACAGGCCTGCTTAGTATAACTTGCGGGGTGGGTAGTTGAGATTTTTGGATCCCTTAGGCCCCAGTGTAATTTGAACAGACAGAATTCAATGCACACTTAAAGTAATTAGTAAAATTAAGGCTGACACAGGCCTGCTTAGTTTAACTGGCGGGGTGGGTAGCTGAGATTTTGGGATACCCCAGGCAGCGGTGGGTATAATTTGAACAGACAGAATTCAATGCACACCTAAAGCAATTAGTAAAACACAGGCTGACACAGGCCTGCTTAGTATAACTGGCGGGGTGGGTAGCTGAGTTTTTGGGATAACCCAGGCAACGGTGGGTTTAATTTCAGCAGACAGAATTCAATGCACACCTAAAGCAATTAGTAAAACTCAGGTTGACACAGGCCTGCTTAGTATATTTGGTGGGGTGGGTAGCTGAGATTTTGGGATACCCCAGGTAGCGGTGGGTATAATTTGAACAGACAGAATTCAATGCACACCTAAAGCAATTAGTAAAACTCAGGCTGACACAGGCCTGCTTAGTATAACTTGCGGGGTGGGTAGTTGAGATTTTGGGATACCCCAGTTCCCAGTGTAATTTGAACAGACAGAATTCAATGCACACCTAAAGCAATTAGTAAAACTCAGGCTGACACAGGCCTGCTTAGTATATCTGGCGGGATGGGTAGCTGAGATTTTGGGATACCCCAGGCAGCGGTGGGTGTCATTTGAACAGACAGAATTCAATGCACACCTAAAGCAATTAGTAAAACTCAGGCTGACACAGGCCTGCTTAGTACAACTGGCGGGGTGGGTAGCTGAGATTTTGGGATACCCCAGGCAGCGGTGGGTTTAATTTCAGCAGACAGAATTCAATGCACACTTAAAGTAATTAGTAAAATTAAGGCTGACACAGGCCTGCTTAGTTTTACTGGCGGGGTGGGTAGCTGAGATTTTGGGATACCCCAGGCAGCGGTGGGTATAATTTGAACAGACAGAATTCAATGCACACCTAAAGCAATTAGTAAAACACAGGCTGACACAGGCCTGCTTAGTATAACTGGCGGGGTGGGTAGCTGAGTTTTTGGGATAACCCAGGCAACGGTGGGTTTAATTTCAGCAGACAGAATTCAATGCACACCTAAAGCAATTAGTAAAACTCAGGTTGACACAGGCCTGCTTAGTATATTTGGTGGGATGGGTAGCTGAGATTTTGGGATACCCCAGGTAGCGGTGGGTATAATTTGAACAGACAGAATTCAATGCACATCTAAAGCAATTAGCAAAAAACAGGCTGACACAGGCCTGCTTAGTATAACTTGCGGGGTGGGTAGTTGAGATTTTGGGATACCCCAGTTCCCAGTGTAATTTGAACAGACAGAATTCAATGCACACCTAAAGCAATTAGTAAAACTCAGGCTGACACAGGCCTGCTTAGTATATCTGGCGGGATGGGTAGCTGAGATTTTGGGATACCCCAGGCAGCGGTGGGTGTCATTTGAACAGACAGAATTCAATGCACACCTAAAGCAATTAGTAAAACTCAGGCTGACACAGGCCTGCTTAGTACAACTGGCGGGGTGGGTAGCTGAGATTTTGGGATACCCCAGGCAGCGGTGGGTTTAATTTCAGCAGACAGAATTCAATGCACACCTAAAGCAATTAGTAAAACTCAGGCTGACACAGGCCTGCTTAGTATAACTGGCGGGGTGGGTAGTTGAGATTTTGGGATACCCCAGGCAGCGGTGGGTGTAATTTGAACAGACAGAATTCAATGCACACCTAAAGCAATTAGTAAAACTCAGGCTGACACAGGTCTGCTTAGTATAACTTGCGGGGTGGGTAGTTGAGATTTTGGGATACCCCAGGCAGCGGTGGGTGTAATTTCAGCAGACAGATTCAATGCACACCTAAAGCAATTAGTAAAACTCAGGCTGACACAGGCCTGCTTAGTATATCTGGCGGGGTGGGTAGCTGAGATTTTGGGATACTCCAGGCAGTGGTGGGTGTAATTTAATCAGACAGAATTCAATGCACACCTAAAGCAATTAGTAAAATTCAGGCTGACACAGGCCTGCTTAGTATAACGGGCGGGGTGGGTAGCTAAGATTTTGGGATACCCCAGTCCGCAGTGTAATTTCAGCCGACAGAATTCAATGCAATCCTAAAGCAATTAGCAAAAAACAGGCTAACACAGGCCTGCTTAGTATAACTTGCGGGGTGGGTAGTTGAGATTTTGGGATAACCTAGGCCCCAGTGTAATTTGAACAGACAGAATTCAATGCACACCTAAAGCATTTAGTAAAACTGAGGCTGACACAGGCCTGCTTAGTAAATTTGATGGGGTGGGTAGCTGAGATTTTGGGATACCCCAGGCAGCGGTGGGTATAATTTGAACAGACAGAATTCAATGCACACCTAAAGCAATTAGTAAAACTCAGGCTGACACAGGCCTGCTTAGTATAATTGGTGGGATGGGTAGTTGAGATTTTGGGATGCCCCAGGCAGCGGTGGGTGTCATTTGAACAGACAGAATTCAATGCACACCTAAAGCATTTAGTAAAACTCAGGCTGACACAGGCCTGCTTAGTTTAACTGGCTGCGTGGGTAGTTGATATTTTGGGATACCCCATTCCCCAGTGTAATTTCAGCAGACAGAATTCAATGCACACCTAAAGCAATTAGTAAAACTCAGTCTGACACAGGCCTGTTTAGTATATCTTGCGGGGTGGGTAGCTGAGATTTTGGGATACCCCAGGCATCGGTGGGTGTAATTTGAACAGACAGAATTCAATGCACACCTAAGGCAATTAGTAAAACTCAGGCTGACACAGGCCTGCTTAGTATAACTGGCGGGGTGGGTAGCTGAGATTTTGGGATACCCCAGGCAGCGGTGGGTTTAATTTCAGCAGACAGAATTCAATGCACACCTAAAGCAATTAGTAAAACTCAGGCTGACACAGGCCTGCTTAGTATAACTTGCGGGGTGGGTAGCTGAGATTTTGGGATACCCCAGGCAGCGGTGGGTGTATTTTAAACAGACAGAATTCAATGCACACCTAAAGCAATTAGTAAAACTCAGGCTGACACAGGCCTGCTTAGTATAACTAAGATTTTGGGATACCCCAGTCCCCAGTGTAATTTCAGCAGACAGAATTCAATGCACACCTAAAGCAATTAGCAAAAAACAGGCTGATACAGGCCTGCTTAGTATAACTTGCGGGGTGGGTAGTTGAGATTTTGGGATACCCTAGGCTCCAGTGTAATTTGAACAGACAGAATTCAATGCACACCTAAAGCATTTAGTAAAACTCAGGCTGACACAGGCCTGCTTAGTATATTTGGTGGGGTGGGTAGCTTAGATTTTGGGATACCCCAGGCAGCGGTGGGTATAATTTGAACAGACAGAATTCAATGCACGCCTAAAGCAATTAGTAAAACTCAGGCTGACACAGGCCTGCTTAGTAAAACTGGCGGGGTGGGTAGTTGAGATTTTGGGATACCCCGGGCAGCGGTGGGTGGAATTTCAGCAAACAGATTCAATGCACACCTAAAGCAATTAGTAAAACTCAGGCTGACACAGGCCTGCTTAGTATATCTGGCGGGGTGGGTAGCTGAGATTTTGGGATACCCCAGGCAGCGGTGGGTATAAGTTGAACAGACAGAATTCAATGCACACCGAAAGCAATTAATAAAACTCGTGCTGACACCTGCCTGCTTAGTATAACTGGCAGGTGGGTAGTTGAGATTTTGGGATACCCCAGTCCCCAGTGTAAATTCAGCAGACAGAATTCAATGCACACCTAAAGCAATTAGCAAAAATCAGGCTGACACAGGCCTGCTTAGTATAACTTGCGGGGTGGGTAGTTGAGATTTTGGGATACCCCAGTCCCCAGTGTAATTTGAACAGACAGAATTCAATGCACACCTAAAGCAATTAGTAAAACTCAGGCTGACACAGGCCTGCTTAGTATATCTGGCGGGATGGGTAGCTGAGATTTTGGGATACCCCAGGCAGCGGTGGGTTTAATTTCAGCAGATCAATTCACACCTAAAGCAATTAGTAAAACTCAGGCTGACACAGGCCTGCTTAGTTTAACTGGCAGGGTGGGTAGTTGAGATTTTGGGATACCCCAGTCCCCAGTGTAATTTCAGCAGACAGAATTCAATGCACATCTAAAGCAATTAGTAAAACTCAGGCTGACACAGGCCTGTTTAGTATATCTGGCAGGGTGGGTAGCTGAGATTTTGGGATACCCCATGCAGCGGTGGGTGTAATTTGAACAGACAGAATTCAATGCACACCTACAGCAATTAGTAAAACTCAGGCTGACACAGGCCTGCTTAGTATATCTGGCGGGGTGGATAGCTGAGATTTTGGGATACCCCAGGCAGCGGTGGGTGTAATTTTAACAGACAGAATTCAATGCACACCTAAAGCAATTAGTAAAACTCAGGCTGACACAGGCCTGCTTAGTATATCTGGCGGGGTGGATAGCTGAGATTTTGGGATACCCCATGCAGCGGTGGGTGTAATTTGAACAGACAGAATTCAATGGACACCTAAAGCAATTAGTAAAACTCAGGCTGACACAGGCCTGCTTAGTATATCTGGCGGGGTGGATAGCTGAGATTTTGGGATACCCTAGGCAGCGGTGGGTTTAATTTCAGCAGACAGAATTCAATGCACACCTAAAGCAATTAGTAAAACTCAGGCTGACACAGGCCTGCTTAGTATAACTGGCGGGGTGGGGTGGGTAGTTGAGATTTTGGGATACCCCAGTCCCCAGTGTATCAGTTTAAAGCAATTAGTAGAGCTCAGGCTGACACAGGCCTGCTTAGCATATTTGGTGGGGTGGGTAGCTGAGATTTTGGGATACCCCAGGCAGCGGTGGGTGTCATTTGAACAGACAAAATTCAATGCACACCTAAAGCAATTAGTAAAACTCAGGCTGACACAGGCCTGCTTAGTATAACTGGCGGGGTGGGTAGCTGACATTTTAGGATACCCCAGGCAGCGGTGGGTTTAATTTCAGCAGACAGAATTCAATGCACACCTAAAGCAATTAGTAAAACTCAGGCTGACACAGGCCTGCTTAGTTTAACTGGCGGGGTGGGTAGCTGAGATTTTGGGATTCCCCAGGCAGCGGTGGGTGTAATTTGAACAGACAGAATTCAATGCACACCTAAAGCAATTAGTAAAACTCAGGCTGACACAGGCCTGTTTAGTATATCTGGCGGGGTGGGTAGCTGAGATTTTGGGATACCCCAGTCCCCAGTGTAATTTCAGCAGACAGAATTCAATGCACACCTAAAGCAATTAGTAAAACTCAGGCTGACACAGGCCTGCTTAGTATAACTGGCGGGTTGGGTAGCTGAGATTTTGGGATACCCCAGGCAGCGGTGGGTTTAATTTCAGCAGACAGAATTCAATGCACACCTAAAGCAATTAGTAAAACTCAGGCTGACACAGGCCTGCTTAGTTTAACTGGCGGGGTGGGTAGTTGAGATTTTGGCATACCCCAGTACCCAGTGTAATTTCAGCAGACGAAATTCAATGCACACCTAAAGCAATTAGTAAAACTCAGGCTGACACAGGCCTGTTTAGTATATCTGGCGGGGTGGGTAGTTGAGATTTTGGGATACCCCAGGCATCGGTGGGTACAATTTGAACAGACAGAATTCAATGCACACCTAAAGCAATTAGTAAAACTCAGGCTGACACAGGCCTGCTTAGTATAACTGGCGGGGTGGGTAGCTGAGATTTTGGGATATCCCAGGCAGCGGTGGGTTTAATTTCAGCAGACAGAATTCAGTGCACACCTAAAGCAATTAGTAAAACTCAGGCTGACACAGGCCTGCTTAGTATATTTGGCGGGGTGGGTAGCTAAGATTTTGGGATACCCCAGTCCCCAGTGTAATTTCAGCTGACAGAATTCAATGCACACCTAAAGCAATTAGCAAAAAACAGGCTGACACAGGCCTGCTTAGTATAACTTGCGGGGTGGGTAGTTGAGATTTTTGGATCCCTTAGGCCCCAGTGTAATTTGAACAGACAGAATTCAATGCACACTTAAAGTAATTAGTAAAATTAAGGCTGACACAGGCCTGCTTAGTTTAACTGGCGGGGTGGGTAGCTGAGATTTTGGGATACCCCAGGCAGCGGTGGGTATAATTTGAACAGACAGAATTCAATGCACACCTAAAGCAATTAGTAAAACACAGGCTGACACAGGCCTGCTTAGTATAACTGGCGGGGTGGGTAGCTGAGTTTTTGGGATAACCCAGGCAACGGTGGGTTTAATTTCAGCAGACAGAATTCAATGCACACCTAAAGCAATTAGTAAAACTCAGGTTGACACAGGCCTGCTTAGTATATTTGGTGGGGTGGGTAGCTGAGATTTTGGGATACCCCAGGTAGCGGTGGGTATAATTTGAACAGACAGAATTCAATGCACACCTAAAGCAATTAGTAAAACTCAGGCTGACACAGGCCTGCTTAGTATAACTTGCGGGGTGGGTAGTTGAGATTTTGGGATACCCCAGTTCCCAGTGTAATTTGAACAGACAGAATTCAATGCACACCTAAAGCAATTAGTAAAACTCAGGCTGACACAGGCCTGCTTAGTATATCTGGCGGGATGGGTAGCTGAGATTTTGGGATACCCCAGGCAGCGGTGGGTGTCATTTGAACAGACAGAATTCAATGCACACCTAAAGCAATTAGTAAAACTCAGGCTGACACAGGCCTGCTTAGTACAACTGGCGGGGTGGGTAGCTGAGATTTTGGGATACCCCAGGCAGCGGTGGGTTTAATTTCAGCAGACAGAATTCAATGCACACTTAAAGTAATTAGTAAAATTAAGGCTGACACAGGCCTGCTTAGTTTAACTGGCGGGGTGGGTAGCTGAGATTTTGGGATACCCCAGGCAGCGGTGGGTATAATTTGAACAGACAGAATTCAATGCACACCTAAAGCAATTAGTAAAACACAGGCTGACACAGGCCTGCTTAGTATAACTGGCGGGGTGGGTAGCTGAGTTTTTGGGATAACCCAGGCAACGGTGGGTTTAATTTCAGCAGACAGAATTCAATGCACACCTAAAGCAATTAGTAAAACTCAGGTTGACACAGGCCTGCTTAGTATATTTGGTGGGGTGGGTAGCTGAGATTTTGGGATACCCCAGGTAGCGGTGGGTATAATTTGAACAGACAGAATTCAATGCACATCTAAAGCAATTAGCAAAAAACAGGCTGACACAGGCCTGCTTAGTATAACTTGCGGGGTGGGTAGTTGAGATTTTGGGATACCCCAGTTCCCAGTGTAATTTGAACAGACAGAATTCAATGCACACCTAAAGCAATTAGTAAAACTCAGGCTGACACAGGCCTGCTTAGTATATCTGGCGGGATGGGTAGCTGAGATTTTGGGATACCCCAGGCAGCGGTGGGTGTCATTTGAACAGACAGAATTCAATGCACACCTAAAGCAATTAGTAAAACTCAGGCTGACACAGGCCTGCTTAGTACAACTGGCGGGGTGGGTAGCTGAGATTTTGGGATACCCCAGGCAGCGGTGGGTTTAATTTCAGCAGACAGAATTCAATGCACACCTAAAGCAATTAGTAAAATCAGGCTGACACAGGCCTGCTTAGTATAACTGGCGGGGTGGGTAGTTGAGATTTTGGGATACCCCAGGCAGCGGTGGGTGTAATTTGAACAGACAGAATTCAATGCACACCTAAAGCAATTAGTAAAACTCAGGCTGACACAGGTCTGCTTAGTATAACTTGCGGGGTGGGTAGTTGAGATTTTGGGATACCCCAGGCAGCGGTGGGTGTAATTTCAGCAGACAGATTCAATGCACACCTAAAGCAATTAGTAAAACTCAGGCTGACACAGGCCTGCTTAGTATATCTGGCGGGGTGGGTAGCTGAGATTTTGGGATACTCCAGGCAGTGGTGGGTGTAATTTAATCAGACAGAATTCAATGCACACCTAAAGCAATTAGTAAAATTCAGGCTGACACAGGCCTGCTTAGTATAACGGGCGGGGTGGGTAGCTAAGATTTTGGGATACCCCAGTCCGCAGTGTAATTTCAGCCGACAGAATTCAATGCAATCCTAAAGCAATTAGCAAAAAACAGGCTAACACAGGCCTGCTTAGTATAACTTGCGGGGTGGGTAGTTGAGATTTTGGGATAACCTAGGCCCCAGTGTAATTTGAACAGACAGAATTCAATGCACACCTAAAGCATTTAGTAAAACTGAGGCTGACACAGGCCTGCTTAGTAAATTTGATGGGGTGGGTAGCTGAGATTTTGGGATACCCCAGGCAGCGGTGGGTATAATTTGAACAGACAGAATTCAATGCACACCTAAAGCAATTAGTAAAACTCAGGCTAACACAGGCCTGCTTAGTATAACTGGCGGGGTGGGTAGCTGAGATTTTGGGATATCCCAGTCCCCAGTGTAATTTCAGAAGACAAAATTCAATGCACACCTAAAGCAATTAGTAAAACTCAGGCTGACACAGGCCTGCTTAGTATATTTGGTGGGGTGGGTAGCTGAGATTTTGGGATACCCCAGGTAGCGGTGGGTATAATTTGAACAGACAGAATTCAATGCACACCTAAAGCAATTAGTAAAACTCAGGCTGACACAGGCCTGCTTAGTATATTTGGTGGGGTGGGTAGCTGAGATTTTGGGATACCCCAGGTAGCGGTAGGTATAATTTGAACAGACAGAATTCAATGCACACCTAAAGCAATTAGTAAAACTCAGGTTGACACAGGCCTGCTTAGTTTATCTGGCGGGGTGGGTAGTTGAGATTTTGGGATACCCCAATCCCCAGTGTAATTTGAACAGACAGAATTCAATGCACACCTAAAGCAATTAGTAAAACTCAAGCTGACACAGGCCTGCTTAGTATAACTGGCGGGGTGGGTAGCTGAGATTTTGGGATACCCCAGGCAGCGGTGGGTGTAATTTGAACAGACAGAATTCAATGCACACCTAAAGCAATTTGTAAAACTCAGGCTGACACAGGCCTGCTTAGTATAACTGGCGGGGTGGGTAGTTGAGATTTTGGGATACCCCAGGCAGCGGTGGGTGTAATTTGAACAGACAGATTCAATGCACACCTAAAGCAATTAGTAAAACTCAGGCTGACACAAGCCTGCTTAGTATATCTGGCGGGGTGGGTAGCTGAGATTTTTGGATACCCCAGGCAGCGGTGGGTTTAATTTCAGCAGACAGAATTCAAAGCACACCTAAAGCAATTAGTAAAACTCAGGCTGACACAGGCCTGCTTAGTATAACTGGCGGGGTGGGTAGTTGAGATTTTGGGATACCCCAGGCAGCGGTGGGTGTAATTTGAACAGACAGAATTCAATGCACACCTAAAGCAATTAGTAAAACTCAGGCTGACACAGGTCTGCTTAGTATAACTTGCGGGGTGGGTAGTTGAGATTTTGGGATACCCCAGGCAGCGGAGGGTGTAATTTCAGCAGACAGATTCAATGCACACCTAAAGCAATTAGTAAAACTCAGGCTGACACAGGCCTGCTTAGTATATCTGGCGGGGTGGGTAGCTGAGATTTTGGGATACTCCAGGCAGTGGTGGGTGTAATTTAATCAGACAGAATTCAATGCACACCTAAAGCAATTAGTAAAACTCAGGCTGACACAGGCCTGCTTAGTATAACGGGCGGGGTGGGTAGCTAAGATTTTGGGATACCCCAGTCCGCAGTGTAATTATAGCCGACAGAATTCAATGCAATCCTAAAGCAATTAGCAAAAAACAGGCTAACACAGGCCTGCTTAGTATAACTTGCGGGGTGGGTAGCTGAGATTTTGGGATACCCCAGGCAGCGGTGGGTGTAATTTGAACAGACAGAATTCAATGCACACCTAAAGCAATTAGTAAAACTCAGGCTGACACAGGCCTGCTTAGTATATCTGGCGGGATGGGTAGTTGAGATTTTGGGATACCCCAGGCAGCGGTGGGTGTCATTTGAACAGACAGAATTCAATGCACACCTAAAGCAATTAGTAAAACTCAGGCTGACACTGGCCTGCTTAGTATAACTGGCGGGGTGGGTAGCTGAGATTTTGGGATACCCCAGGCAGCAGTGGGTTCAATTTCAGCAGACAGAATTCAATGCACACCTAAAGCAATTAGTAAAACTCAGGCTGACACAGGCCTGTTTAGTATATCTGGCGGGGTGGGTAGCTGAGATTTTGGGATACCCCAGGCAGCGGTGGGTGTAATTTGAACAGACAGAATTCAATGCAAACATAAAGCAATTAGTAAAACTCAGGCTGACACAGGCCTGCTTAGTATATCTGGCGGGATGGGTAGTTGAGATTTTGGGATACCCCAGGCAGCGGTGGGTGTAATTTGAACAGACAGAATTCAATGCACACCTAAAGCAATTAGTAAAACTCAGTCTGACACAGGCCTGCTTAGTTTAACTGGCGGGGTGGGTAGTGGAGATTTTGGGATACCCCAGTCCCCAGTGAAAATTCAGCAGACAGAATTCAATGCACACCTAAAGCAATTAGTAAAACTCAGGCTGACACAGGCCTGCTTAGTATAACTTTCGGGGTGGGTAGCTTAGATTTTGGGATACCCCAGGCATCGGTGGGTGTATTTTAAACAGACAGAATTAAATGCACACCTAAAGCAATTAGTAAAACTCAGGCTGATACAGGCCTGCTTAGTATAACTTGCGGGGTGGGTAGCTAAGATTTTGGGATACCCCAGTCCCCAGTGTAATTTCAGCAGACAGAATTCAATGCACACCTAAAGATTTTAGCAAAAAAACAGGCTGACACAGGCCTGCTTAGTATAACTTGCGGGGTGGGTAGTTGAGATTTTGGGATACCCTATGCTCCAGTGTAATTTGAACAGACAGAATTCAATGCACACCTAAAGCAATTAGTAAAACTCAGGCTGACACAGGCCTGCTTAGTATAACTAGCGGGGTGGGTAGCTGAGATTTTTGGATACCCCGGGCAGCGGTGGGTTTAATTTCAGCAGACAGAATTCAATGCACACCTAAAGCAATTAGTAAAACTCAGGCTGACACAGGCCTGCTTAGTTTAACTGGTGGGGTGGGTAGCTGAGATTTTGGGATACTCCAGGCAGCGGTGGGTGTAATTTGAACAGACAGAATTCAATGCACACCTAAAGCAATTAGTAAAACTCAGGCTGACACAGGCCTGTTTAGTATATCTGGCGGGGTGGGTAGCTGAGATTTTGGGATACCCCAGGCAGCGGTGGGTGTAATTTGAACAGACAGAATTCAATGCACACCTAAAGCAATTAGTAAAACTCAGTCTGACACAGGCCTTTTTAGTATATCTGGCGGGGTGGGTAGCTGAGATTTTGGGATACCCCAGTCCCCAGTGTAATTTCAGCAGACAGAATTCAATGCACACGTAAAGCAATTAGTAAAACTCAGGCTGACACAGGCCTGTTTAGCATATCTGGCGGGGTGGGTAGCTGAGATTTTGGGATACCCCAGGCAGCGGTGTGTGTAATTTGAACAGACAGAATTCAATGCACACCTAAAGCAATTAGTAAAACTCAGGCTGACACAGGCCTGCTTAGTATATCTGGCGGGATGGGTAGTTGAGATTTTGGGATACCCCAGGCAGCGGTGGGTGTCATTTGAACAGACAGAATTCAATGCACACCTAAAGCAATTAGTAAAACTCAGGCTGACACTGGCCTGCTTAGTATAACTGGCGGGGTGGGTAGCTGAGATTTTGGGATAACCCAGGCAGCAGTGGGTTCAATTTCAGCAGACAGAATTCAATGCACACCTAAAGCAATTAGTAAAACTCAGGCTGACACAGGCCTGTTTAGTATATCTGGCGGGGTGGGTAGCTGAGATTTTGGGATACCCCAGGCAGCGGTGTGTGTAATTTGAACAGACAGAATTCAATGCAAACATAAAGCAATTAGTAAAACTCAGGCTGACACAGGCCTGCTTAGTATATCTGGCGGGATGGGTAGTTGAGATTTTGGGATACCCCAGGCAGCGGTGGGTGTCATTTGAACAGACAGAATTCAATGCACACCTAAAGCAATTAGTAAAACTCAGGCTGACACAGGCCTGCTTAGTATAACTGGCGGGGTGGGTAGCTGAGATTTTGGGATTCCCCAGGCAGCGGTGGGTTTAATTTCAGCAGACAGAATTCAATGAACACCTAAAGCAATTAGTAAAACTCAGGCTGACACAGGCCTGCTTAGTTTAACTGGCGGGGTGGGTAGTGGAGATTTTGGGATACCCCAGTCCCCAGTGTAATTTCAGCAGACAGAATTCAATGCACACCTAAAGCAATTAGTAAAACTCAGGCTGACACAGGCCTGCTTAGTATATCTGGCGGGATGGGTAGTTGAGATTTTGGGATACCCCAGGCATCGGTGGGTGTGATTTGAACAGACAGAATTCAATACACACCTAAAGCAATTAGTAAAACTCAGGCTGACACAGGCCTGCTTAGTATAACTGGCGGGGTGGGTAGTTGAGATTTTGGGATACCCCAGGCAGCGGTGGGTTTAATTTCAGCAGACAGAATTCAATGCACACCTAAAGCAATTAGTAAAACTCAGGCTGACACAGGCCTGTTTAGTATATCTGGCGGGGTGGGTAGCTAAGATTTTGGGATACCCCAGTCCCCAGTGTAATTTCAGCAGACAGAATTCAATGCAATCCTAAAGCAATTAGCAAAAAACAGGCTGACATAGGCCTGCTTAGTATAACTTGCGGGGTGGGTAGTTGAGTTTTTGAGATACCCTAGGCCCCAGTGTAATTTGAACAGACAGAATTCAATGCACACCTAAAGCAATTAGTAAAACTCAGGCTGACACAGGCCTGCTTAGTATATTTGGTGGGGTGGGTAGCTGAGATTTTGGGATACCCCAGGCAGCGGTGGGTATAATTTGAACAGACAGAATTCAATGCACACCTAAAGCAATTAGTAAAACACAGGCTGACACAGGCCTGCTTAGTATAACTGGCGGGGTGGGTAGCTGAGATTTTTGGATAACTCAGGCAGCGGTGGGTTTAATTTCAGCAGACAGAATTCAGTGCACACCTAAAGCAATTAGTAAAACTCAGGCTGACACAGGCCTGCTTAGTATATTTGGTGGGGTGGGTAGCTGAGATTTTGGGATACCCCAGGTAGCGGTGGGTATAATTTGAACAGACAGAATTCAATGCACACCTAAAGCAATTAGTAAAACTCAGGTTGACACAGGCCTGCTTAGTTTAACTGGCGGGGTGGGTAGTTGAGATTTTGGGATACCCCAATCCCCAGTGTAATTTGAACAGACAGAATTCAATGCACACCTAAAGCAATTAGTAAAACTCAAGCTGACACAGGCCTGCTTAGCATAACTGGCGGGGTGGGTAGTTGAGATTTTGGGATACCCCAGGCAGCGGTGGGTTTAATTTCAGCAGACAGATTCAATGCACACCTAAAGCAATTAGTAAAACACAGGTTGACACCAGCCTGCTTAGTTTAACTGGAGGGGTGGGTAGTTGAGATTTTGGGATACCCCAATCCCCAGTGTAATTTGAACAGACAGAATTCAATGCACACCTAAAGCAATTAGTAAAACTCAAGCTGACACAAGCCTGCTTAGTATCACTTGCGGGGTGGGTAGCTGAGATTTTGGGATACCCCAGGCAGCGGTGGGTGTAATTTGAACAGACAGAATTCAATGCACACCTATAGTAATTAGTAAAACAAAGGTTGACACAGGCCTCCTTAGTATAACTGGCGGGGTGGGTAGTTGAGATTTTGGGATACCCCAGGCAGCGGTGGGTGTAATTTGAACAGACAGAATTCAATGCACACCTAAAGTAATTAGTAAAACTCAGGCTGACACAGGCCTGCTTAGTATAACTGGCGGGGTGGGTAGTTGAGATTTTGGGATACCCCAGGCAGCGGTGGGTTTAATTTCAGCAGTAAGAAATTTTATGCACACCTAAAGCAATTAGTAAAACTCAGGCTGACACAGGCCTGCTTAGTATAACTGGCAGGTGGGTAGTTGAGATTTTGCGATACCCCAGTCCCCAGTGTAAATTCAGCAGACAGAATTCAATGCACACCTAAAGCAATTAGCAAAAAACAGGCTGACACAGGCTTGCTTAGTATAACTTGCGGGGTGGGTAGTTGAGATTTTGGGATACCCCAGTCCCCAGTGTAAATTGAACAGACAGAATTCAATTCACCCCTAAAGCAATTAGTAAAACTCAGGCTGACACAGGCCTGCTTAGTATATCTGGCGGGATGGGTAGCTGAGATTTTCGGACACCCCAGGCAGCGATGGGTGTCATTTGAACAGACAGAATTCAATGCACACCTAAAGCAATTAGTAAAACTCAGGCTGACACAGGCCTGCTTAGTATATTTGGTGGGGTGGGTAGCTTAGATTTTGGGATACCCCAGGCAGCGTTGTGTATAATTTGAACAGACAGAATTCAATGCACACCTAAAGCAATTAGTAAAACAAAGGTTGACACAGGCCTCCTTAGTATAACTGGCGGGGTGGGTAGCTGAGATTTTGGGATACCCCAGGCAGCGGTGAGTTTAATTTCAGCAGACAGAATTCAGTGCACACCTAAAGCAATTAGTAAAACTCAGGCTGACACAGGCCTGCTTAGTATATTTGGTGGGGTGGGTAGTTGAGATTTTGGGACACCCCAGGCAGCGGTGGGTGTAATTTGAACAGACAGAATTCAATGCACACCTAAAGTAATTAGTAAAACTCAGGCTGACACAGGCCTGCTTAGTATAACTGGCGGGGTGGGTAGTTGAGATTTTGGGATACCCCAGGCAGCGGTGGATGTAATTTCAGCAGACAGATTCAATGCACACCTAAAGCAATTTGTAAAACTCAGGCTGACACAGGCCTGCTTAGTATATCTGGCGGGGTGGGTAGCTGAGATTTTGGGATACCCCAGGCAGCGGTGGGTATAATTTGAACAGACAGAATTCAATGAACACCTAAAGCAATTAATAAAACTCAGGCTGATACAGGCCTGCTTAGTATAACTTGCGGGGTGGGTAGCTAAGATTTTGGGATACCCCAGTCCCCAGTGTAATTTCAGCAGACAGAATTCAATGCACACCTAACACAATTAGCAAAAAACAGGCTGACACAGGCCTGCTTAGTATAACTTGCGGGGTGGGTAGTTGAGATTTTGGGATACCCCAGTCCCCAGTGTAATTTAAACAGACAGAATTCAATGCACACCTAAAGCAATTAGTAAAACTCAGGCTGACAAAGGCCTGCTTAGTATATCTGGCGAGATGGGTAGCTGAGATTTTGGGATACCCCAGGCAGCGGTGGGTGTGATTTGAACAGACGAAATTCAATGCACACCTAAAGCAATTAGTAAAACTCAGGCTGACACAGGCATGCTTAGTATAACTGGCGGGGTGGGTAGCTGAGATTTTAGGATACCCCAGGCAGCAGTGGGTTTAATTTCAGCAGACAGAATTCAATGCACACCTAAAGCAATTAGTAAAACTTAGGCTGACACAGGCCTGCTTAGTTTAACTGGCGGGGTGGGTAGCTGAGATTTTGGGATACCCCTGGCAGCGGTGGGTGTAATTTGAACAGACAGAATTCAATGCACACCTAAAGCAATTAGTAAAACTCAGGCTGACACAGGCCTGTTTAGTATATCTGGCGGGGTGGGTAGCTGAGATTTTGGAATACCCCAGGCAGCGGTGGGTGTAATTTGAACAGACAGAATTCAATGCACACCTAAAGCAATTAGTAAAACTCAGGCTGACACAGGCCTGTTTAGTATATCTGGCGGGGTGGGTAGCTAAGATTTTGGGATACCCCAGTCCCCAGTGTAATTTCAGCAGACAGAATTCAATGCAATCCTAAAGCAATTAGCAAAAAACAGGCTGACATAGGCCTGCTTAGTATAACTTGCGGGGTGGGTAGTTGAGATTTTGGGATACCCTAGGCCCCAGTGTAATTTGAACAGACAGAATTCAATGCACACCTAAAGCAATTAGTAAAACTCAGGCTGACACAGGCCTGCTTAGTATATTTGGTGGGGTGGGTAGCTGAGATTTTGGGATACCCCAGGCAGCGGTGGGTATAATTTGAACAGACAGAATTCAATGCACACCTAAAGCAATTAGTAAAACACAGGCTGACACAGGCCTGCTTAGCATAACTGGTGGGGTGGGTAGCTGAGATTTTGGGATAACCCAGGCAGCGGTGGGTTTAATTTCAGCAGACAGAATTCAGTGCACACCTAAAGCAATTAGTAAAACTCAGGCTGACACAGGCCTGCTTAGTATATTTGGTGGGGTGGGTAGCTGTGATTTTGGGATACCCCAGGTAGCGGTGGGTATAATTTGAACAGACAGAATTCAATGCACACCTAAAGCAATTAGTAAAACTCAGGTTGACACAGGCCTGCTTAGTTTAACTGGAGGGGTGGGTAGTTGAAATTTTGGGATACCCCAATCCGCAGTGTAATTTGAACATACAGAATTCAATGCACACCTAAAGCAATTAGTAAAACTCAGGCTGACACAGGCCTGCTTAGTATAACTGGCGGGGTGGGTAGCTGAGATTTTGGGATACCCCAGTCCCCAGTGTAAATTCAGCAGACAGAATTCAATGCACACCTAAAGCAATTAGCAAAAAACAGGCTGACACAGGCCTGCTTAGTATAACTTGCGGTGTGGGTAGATGAGATTTTGGGATACCCCAGTCCCCAGTGTAAATTCAGCAGACAGAATTCAATGCACACCTAAAGCAATTAGCAAAAAACAGGCTGACACAGGCCTGCTTAGTATAACTTGCGGTGTGGGTAGATGAGATTTTGGGATACCCCAGTCCCCAGTGTAAATTCAGCAGACAGAATTCAATGCACACCTAAAGCAATTAGCAAAAAAACAGACTGACACAGGCCTGCTTAGTATAACTTGCGGGGTGGGTAGTTGAGATTTTGGGATACCCCAGTCCCCAGTGTAATTTGAACAGACAGAATTCAATGCACACCTAAAGCAATTAGTAAAACTAAGGCTGACACAGGCCTGCTTAGTATATCTGGCGGGGTGGGTAGCTGAGATTTTGGGATACCCCAGGCAGCGGTGGGTGTCATTTGAACATACAGAATTCAATGCACACCTAAAGCAATTAGTAAAACTCAGGCTGACACAGGCCTGCTTAGTACAACTGGCGGGGTGGGTAGCTGAGATTTTGGGATACCCCAGGCAGCGGTGGGTGTAATTTCAGCAGACAGATTCAATGCACACCTAAAGCAATTAGTAAAGCTCAGGCTGACAAAGGCCTGCTTAGTATAACTGGTGGGGTGGGTAGCTGAGATTTTGGGATACCCCAGGCAGCGGTGGGTGTAATTTCAGCAGGCAGATTCAATGCACACCTAAAGCAATTAGTAAAACTCAGGCTGACACAGGCCTGCTTAGTATATCTGGCGGGGTGGGTAGCTGAGATTTTGGGATACCCCAGGCAGCGGTGGGTGTAATTTGAACAGACAGAATTCAATGCACACCTAAAGCAATTAGTAAAACTCAGGCTGACACAGGCCTGCTTAGTATAACTGGCGGGGTGGGTAGCTAAGATTTTGGGATACCCAAGTCCCCAGTGTAATTTCAGCAGACAGAATTCAATGCAATCCTAAAGCAATTAGCAAAAAACAGGCTGACACAGGCCTGCTTAGTATAACTTGCGGGGTGGGTAGTTGAGATTTTGGGATACCCTAGGCCCCAGTGTAATTTGAACAGACAGAATTCAATGCACACCTAAGGCAATTAGTAAAACACAGGCTGACACAGGCCTGCTTCGTATAACTGGCGGGGTGGGTAGCTGAGATTTTGGGATAACCCAGGCAGCGGTGGGTTTAATTTCAGCAGACAGAATTCAGTGCACACCTAAAGCAATTAGTAAAACTCAGGCTGACACAGGCCTGCTTAGTATATTTGGTGGGGTGGGTAGCTGAGATTTTGGGATACCCCAGGAAGCCGTGGGTATAATTTGAACAGACAGAATTCAATGCACACCTAAAGCAATTAGTAAAACTCAGGTTGACACAGGCCTGCTTAGTATAACTTGCGGGGTGGGTAGCTGAGATTTTGGGATAACCCAGGCAGCGGTGGGTTTAATTTCAGCAGACAGAATTCAGTGCACACCTAAAGCAATTAGTAAAACTCAGGCTGACACAGGCCTGCTTAGTATATTTGGTGGGGTGGGTAGCTGAGATTTTGGGATACCCCAGGAAGCCGTGGGTATAATTTGAACAGACAGAATTCAATGCACACCTAAAGCAATTAGTAAAACTCAGGTTGACACAGGCCTGCTTAGTATAACTGGCGGGGTGGGTATTTGAGATTTTGGGATACCCCAATCCCCAGTGTAATTTGAACAGACAGAATTCAATGCACACCTAAAGCAATTAGTAAAACTCAAGCTGACACAGGCCTGCTTAGTATAACTTGCGGGGTGGGTAGCCGAGATTTTGGGATACCCCAGGCAGCGGTGGGTGTATTTTAAACAGACAGAATTCAACGCACACCTAAAGCAATTAGTAAAACTCAGGCTGACACAGGCCTGCTTAGTATAACTGGCGGGGTGGGTAGTTGAGATTTTGGGATACCCCAGTCCCCAGTGTAAATTCAGCAGACAGAATTCAATGCACACCTAAAGCAATTAGCAATAAACGGGCTAACGCAGGCCTGCTTAGTATAACTGGCGGGGTGGGTATTTGAGATTTTGGGATACCCCAGTTCCCAGTGTAATTTGAACAGACAGAATTCAATGCACACCTAAAGCAATTAGTAGAGCTCAGGCTGACACAGGCCTGCTTAGTATATCTGGTGGAATGGATAGCTGAGATTTTGGGATACCCCCGGCAGCGGTGGGTGTCATTTGAACAGACAGAATTCAATGCACACCTAAAGCAATTAGTAAAACTCAGGCTGACACAGGCCTGCTTAGTTTAACTGGCAGGGTGGGTAGTTGAGATTTTGGGATACCCCAGTCCCCAGTGTAATTTCAGCAGACAGAATTCAATGCTGTTGTAAGTAATTTTTTGAATTATTTTTTTCCTCAAAGAATATCGAGAGCCGTCGGTGATTTCAGCCAAGGAATTCAGAAATATACGTATCCGGAATCGAAGCCAAAAAATCGGTGATGGATTTAATTAATAATTAAAATAAATGAAGAGGTGGATGCCAGCAACTTGCGTTACAAATACATATAAAACAGAGTTTGTTAATGGATTAAGTTCGGTTGAAATGTCCAAAAATAGTGAGCAAGTCTTTCCTTGGCTGGAAGTGATATGGCGGCAAACTTCTCCTGTTGCCTTTGTCTGGTGACAAAAGAACTTGCTCTTCACAGTAAAAGGTGGGGGCTGATTGTCTGTGTATGCAGGGTTGTGTCTGAAAGAAAAGTGTCCTGATCCCTTCCCCCGCGTGACTTAAAAAGCCTTCTATTCAGATCAAATTCCTAGCTGGAGGTATGTACAATCCCTCCTCAAATTCACAATCCGTCCTACTATCTGAACCAATTAACGTCAAAAGGAGGTCCATGAAATATAATATTCAGCTCAACTTACAAATGACAGATGTTATATGTTAATGGTCAGTAGTTCATACATCACATTAATTACATAGACTGACATGGAGACTTAGAGTAATTACATAGACTGACATGGAGACTTAGAGTAAACAAAGACCCAGACACTGTTATCCCTGTGTCTCGGTTTCAAATCTGGGAACAATTTACTCCCTGCATAGGGGGTCTGATAATCAGATTCCAAAGACAGAGCAATCCATCAAATGAAATTCCAAAAGTTGACCTCTCACACACACAATTTAATCTACTGAATTTTTATGGCGCCAAATAGTTTATTATATTCAAAATGAAAACATATTTTAAATATAACAAATGCACACCTAAAGCAATTAGTAAAACTCAGGCTGACACAGGCCTGTTTAGTATATCTGGCGGGGTGGGTAGCTGAGATTTTGGGATACCCCAGGCATCGGTGGGTGTAATTTGAACAGACAGAATTCAATGCACACCTAAAGCAATTAGTAAAACTCAGGCTAACACAGGCCTGCTTAGTATAACTGGCGGGGTGGGTAGCTGAGATTTTAGGATACCCCAGGCAGCGGTGGGTTTAATTTCAGCAGACAGAATTCAATGCACACCTAAAGCAATTAGTAAAACTCAGGCTGACACAGGCCTGCTTAGTATAACTGGCGGGGTGGGTAGCTGAGATTTTGGGATACCCCAGTCCCCAGTGTAAATTCAGCAGACAGAATTCAATGCACACCTAAAGCAATTAGCAAAAAACAGGCTGACACAGGCCTGCTTAGTATAACTTGCGGTGTGGGTAGATGAGATTTTGGGATACCCCAGTCCCCAGTGTAAATTCAGCAGACAGAATTCAATGCACACCTAAAGCAATTAGCAAAAAACAGGCTGACACAGGCCTGCTTAGTATAACTTGCGGTGTGGGTAGATGAGATTTTGGGATACCCCAGTCCCCAGTGTAAATTCAGCAGACAGAATTCAATGCACACCTAAAGCAATTAGCAAAAAAACAGACTGACACAGGCCTGCTTAGTATAACTTGCGGGGTGGGTAGTTGAGATTTTGGGATACCCCAGTCCCCAGTGTAATTTGAACAGACAGAATTCAATGCACACCTAAAGCAATTAGTAAAACTAAGGCTGACACAGGCCTGCTTAGTATATCTGGCGGTCTGGGTAGCTGAGATTTTGGGATACCCCAGGCAGCGGTGGGTGTCATTTGAACATACAGAATTCAATGCACACCTAAAGCAATTAGTAAAACTCAGGCTGACACAGGCCTGCTTAGTACAACTGGCGGGGTGGGTAGCTGAGATTTTGGGATACCCCAGGCAGCGGTGGGTGTAATTTCAGCAGACAGATTCAATGCACACCTAAAGCAATTAGTAAAGCTCAGGCTGACAAAGGCCTGCTTAGTATAACTGGTGGGGTGGGTAGCTGAGATTTTGGGATACCCCAGGCAGCGGTGGGTGTAATTTCAGCAGGCAGATTCAATGCACACCTAAAGCAATTAGTAAAACTCAGGCTGACACAGGCCTGCTTAGTATATCTGGCGGGGTGGGTAGCTGAGATTTTGGGATACCCCAGGCAGCGGTGGGTGTAATTTGAACAGACAGAATTCAATGCACACCTAAAGCAATTAGTAAAACTCAGGCTGACACAGGCCTGCTTAGTATAACTGGCGGGGTGGGTAGCTAAGATTTTGGGATACCCAAGTCCCCAGTGTAATTTCAGCAGACAGAATTCAATGCAATCCTAAAGCAATTAGCAAAAAACAGGCTGACACAGGCCTGCTTAGTATAACTTGCGGGGTGGGTAGTTGAGATTTTGGGATACCCTAGGCCCCAGTGTAATTTGAACAGACAGAATTCAATGCACACCTAAGGCAATTAGTAAAACACAGGCTGACACAGGCCTGCTTCGTATAACTGGCGGGGTGGGTAGCTGAGATTTTGGGATAACCCAGGCAGCGGTGGGTTTAATTTCAGCAGACAGAATTCAGTGCACACCTAAAGCAATTAGTAAAACTCAGGCTGACACAGGCCTGCTTAGTATATTTGGTGGGGTGGGTAGCTGAGATTTTGGGATACCCCAGGAAGCCGTGGGTATAATTTGAACAGACAGAATTCAATGCACACCTAAAGCAATTAGTAAAACTCAGGTTGACACAGGCCTGCTTAGTATAACTTGCGGGGTGGGTAGCTGAGATTTTGGGATAACCCAGGCAGCGGTGGGTTTAATTTCAGCAGACAGAATTCAGTGCACACCTAAAGCAATTAGTAAAACTCAGGCTGACACAGGCCTGCTTAGTATATTTGGTGGGGTGGGTAGCTGAGATTTTGGGATACCCCAGGAAGCCGTGGGTATAATTTGAACAGACAGAATTCAATGCACACCTAAAGCAATTAGTAAAACTCAGGTTGACACAGGCCTGCTTAGTATAACTGGCGGGGTGGGTATTTGAGATTTTGGGATACCCCAATCCCCAGTGTAATTTGAACAGACAGAATTCAATGCACACCTAAAGCAATTAGTAAAACTCAAGCTGACACAGGCCTGCTTAGTATAACTTGCGGGGTGGGTAGCCGAGATTTTGGGATACCCCAGGCAGCGGTGGGTGTATTTTAAACAGACAGAATTCAACGCACACCTAAAGCAATTAGTAAAACTCAGGCTGACACAGGCCTGCTTAGTATAACTGGCGGGGTGGGTAGTTGAGATTTTGGGATACCCCAGTCCCCAGTGTAAATTCAGCAGACAGAATTCAATGCACACCTAAAGCAATTAGCAATAAACGGGCTAACGCAGGCCTGCTTAGTATAACTGGCGGGGTGGGTATTTGAGATTTTGGGATACCCCAGTTCCCAGTGTAATTTGAACAGACAGAATTCAATGCACACCTAAAGCAATTAGTAGAGCTCAGGCTGACACAGGCCTGCTTAGTATATCTGGTGGAATGGATAGCTGAGATTTTGGGATACCCCCGGCAGCGGTGGGTGTCATTTGAACAGACAGAATTCAATGCACACCTAAAGCAATTAGTAAAACTCAGGCTGACACAGGCCTGCTTAGTTTAACTGGCAGGGTGGGTAGTTGAGATTTTGGGATACCCCAGTCCCCAGTGTAATTTCAGCAGACAGAATTCAATGCTGTTGTAAGTAATTTTTTGAATTATTTTTTTCCTCAAAGAATATCGAGAGCCGTCGGTGATTTCAGCCAAGGAATTCAGAAATATACGTATCCGGAATCGAAGCCAAAAAATCGGTGATGGATTTAATTAATAATTAAAATAAATGAAGAGGTGGATGCCAGTAACTTGCGTTACAAATACATATAAAACAGAGTTTGTTAATGGATTAAGTTCGGTTGAAATGTCCAAAAATAGTGAGCAAGTCTTTCCTTGGCTGGAAGTGATATGGCGGCAAACTTCTCCTGTTGCCTTTGTCTGGTGACAAAAGAACTTGCTCTTCACAGTAAAAGGTGGGGGCTGATTGTCTGTGTATGCAGGGTTGTGTCTGAAAGAAAAGTGTCCTGATCCCTTCCCCCGCGTGACTTAAAAAGCCTTCTATTCAGATCAAATTCCTAGCTGGAGGTATGTACAATCCCTCCTCAAATTCACAATCCGTCCTACTATCTGAACCAATTAACGTCAAAAGGAGGTCCATGAAATATAATATTCAGCTCAACTTACAAATGACAGATGTTATATGTTAATGGTCAGTAGTTCATACATCACATTAATTACATAGACTGACATGGAGACTTAGAGTAATTACATAGACTGACATGGAGACTTAGAGTAAACAAAGACCCAGACACTGTTATCCCTGTGTCTCGGTTTCAAATCTGGGAACAATTTACTCCCTGCATAGGGGGTCTGATAATCAGATTCCAAAGACAGAGCAATCCATCAAATGAAATTCCAAAAGTTGACCTCTCACACACACAATTTAATCTACTGAATTTTTATGGCGCCAAATAGTTTATTATATTCAAAATGAAAACATATTTTAAATATAACAAATGCACACCTAAAGCAATTAGTAAAACTCAGGCTGACACAGGCCTGTTTAGTATATCTGGCGGGGTGGGTAGCTGAGATTTTGGGATACCCCAGGCATCGGTGGGTGTAATTTGAACAGACAGAATTCAATGCACACCTAAAGCAATTAGTAAAACTCAGGCTAACACAGGCCTGCTTAGTATAACTGGCGGGGTGGGTAGCTGAGATTTTAGGATACCCCAGGCAGCGGTGGGTTTAATTTCAGCAGACAGAATTCAATGCACACCTAAAGCAATTAGTAAAACTCAGGCTGACACAGGCCTGCTTAGTATAACTGGCGGGATGGGTAGTTGAGATTTTGGGATACCCCAGGCAGCGGTGGGTGTCATTTGAACAGACAGAATTCAATGCACACCTAAAGCAATTAGTAAAACTCAGGCTGACACAGGCCTGCTTAGTATAACTGGCGGGGTGGGTAGCTGAGATTTTGGGATACCCCAGGCAGCGGTGGGTTTAATTTCAGCAGACAGAATTCAATGCACACCTAAAGCAATTAGTAAAACTCAGGCTGACACAGGCCTGCTTAGTTTAACTGGCGGGGTGGGTAGTTGAGATTTTGGGATACCCCAGTCCCCAGTGTAATTTCAGCAGACAGAATTCAATGCACACCTAAAGCAATTAGTAAAACTCAGGCTGACACAGGCCTGCTTAGTATAACTGGCGGGGTGGGTAGTTGAGATTTTGGGATACCCCAGTCCCCAGTGTAATTTGAACAGACAGAATTCAATGCACACCTAAAGTAATTAGTAAAACTCAGGCTGACACAGGCCTGCTTAGTATAACTGGCGGGGTGGGTAGCTGAGATTTTGGGATACCCCAGGCAGCGGTGGGTGTATTTTAAACAGACAGAATTCAATGCACACCTAAAGCAATTAGTAAAACTCAGGCTGACACAGGCCTGCTTAGTATATCTGGCGGGGTGGGTAGCTGAGATTTTGGGATACCCCAGGCAGCGGTGGGTGTAATTTGAACAGACAGAATTCAATGCACACCTAAAGCAATTAGTAAAACTCAGGCTGACACAGGCCTGCTTAGTATAACTGGCGGGGTGGGTAGTTGAGATTTTGGGATACCACAGGCAGCGGTGGGTGTAATTTCAGCAGACAGATTCAATGCACACCTAAAGCAATTAGTAAAACTCAGGCTGACACAGGCCTGCTTAGTATATTTGGTGGGGTGGGTAGCTGAGATTTTGGGATACACCAGGCAGCGGTGGGTTTAATTTCAGCAGATAGAATTCAATGCACACCTAAAGCAATTAGTAAAGCTCAGGCTGACACAGGCCTGCTTAGTATATTTGGTGGGGTGGGTAGCTGAGATTTTGGGATAACCCAGGCAGCGGTGGGTGTATTTTAAACAGACAGAATTCAATGCACACCTAAAGCAATTAGTAAAACTCAGGCTGACACAGGCCTGTTTAGTATATCTGGTGGGGTGGGTAGCTGAGATTTTGGGATACCCCAGTCCCCAGTGTAATTTCAGCAGACAGAATTCAATGCAATCCTAAAGCAATTAGTAAAACTCAGGCTGACACAGGCCTGTTTAGTATATCTGGCAGGGTGGGTAGCTGAGATTTTGGGATACCCCAGGCAGCGGTGGGTGTAATTTGAACAGACAGAATTCAATGCACACCTAAAGCAATTAGTAAAACTCAGGCTGACACAGGCCTGCTCTGTATAACTGGCAGGGTGGGTAGTTGAGATTTTGGGATACCCCAGGCAGCGGTGGGTTTAATTTCAGCAGACAGAATTCAATGCACACCTAAAGCAATTAGTAAAACTCAGGCTGACACAGGCCTGCTTAGTATATCTGGTGGGGTGGGTAGCTGAGATTTTGGGATACCCCAGGCAGCGGTGGGTGTAATTTGAACAGACAGAATTCAATGCAATCCTAAAGTAATTAGTAAAACTCAGGCTGACACAGTCCTGCTTAGCATAACTGGCGGGATGGGTAGCTAAGATTTTGGGATACCCCAGTCCCCAGTGTAATTTCAGCAGACAGAATTCAATGCACACCTAAAGCAATTAGTAAAACTCAGGTTGACACAGGCCTGCTTAGTATAACTTGCGGGGTGGGTAGTTGAGATTTTGGGATACCCCAGTCCCCAGTGTATTTTGAACAGACAGAATTCAATGCACACCTAAAGCAATTAGTAAAACTCAGGCTGACACAGGCCTGTTTAGTATAACTTGCGGGGTGGGTCATTGAGATTTTGGGATTCCCCAGACAGCGGTGGGTGTAATTTGAACAGACAGAATTCAATGCACACCTAAAGCAATTAGCAAAAAACAGGCTGAAGCAGGCCTGCTTAGTATAATTTGCGGGTGGGTAGTTGAGATTTTGGGATACCCCAGGCAGCGGTGGGTGTAATTTAAACAGACAGAATTCAATGCACACCTAAAGCAATTAGTAAAACTCAGGCTGACACAGGCCTGCTTAGTATAACTGGCGGGGTGGGTAGCTGAGATTTTGGGATACCCCAGGCATCGGTGGGTGTAATTTGAACAGACAGAATTCAATGCACACCTAAAGCAATTAGTAAAACTCAGGCTGACACAGGCCTGCTTAGTATAACTGGCGGGGTGGGTAGCTGAGATTTTAGGATACCCCAGGCAGCGGTGGGTTTAATTTCAGCAGACAGAATTCAATGCACACCTAAAGCAATTAGTAAAACTCAGGCTGACACAGGCCTGCTTAGTATAACTGGCGGGGTGGGTAGCTGAGATTTTGGGATACCCCAGGCAGCGGTGGGTGTATTTTAAACAGACAGAATTCAATGCACACCTAAAGCAATTAGTAAAACTCAGGCTGACACAGGCCTGCTTAGTATATCTGGCGGGGTGGGTAGCTGAGATTTTGGGATACCCCAGGCAGCGGTGGGTGTCATTTGAACAGACAGAATTCAATGCACACCTAAAGCAATTAGTAAAACTCAGGCTGACACAGGCCTGCTTAGTATAACTGGCGGGGTGGGTAGTTGAGATTTTGGGATACCGCAGGCAGCGGTGGGTGTAATTTCAGCAGACAGATTCAATGCACACCTAAAGCAATTAGTAAAACTCAGGCTGACACAGGCCTGCTTAGTATATTTGGTGGGGTGGGTAGCTGAGATTTTGGGATACACCAGGCAGCGGTGGGTTTAATTTCAGCAGATAGAATTCAATGCACACCTAAAGCAATTAGTAAAGCTCAGGCTGACACAGGCCTGCTTAGTATATTTGGTGGGGTGGGTAGCTGAGATTTTGGGATAACCCAGGCAGCGGTGGGTGTATTTTAAACAGACAGAATTCAATGCACACCTAAAGCAATTAGTAAAACTCAGGCTGACACAGGCCTGTTTAGTATATCTGGTGGGGTGGGTAGCTGAGATTTTGGGATACCCCAGTCCCCAGTGTAATTTCAGCAGACAGAATTCAATGCACACCTAAAGCAATTAGTAAAACTCAGGCTGACACAGGCCTGTTTAGTATATCTGGCAGGGTGGGTAGCTGAGATTTTGGGATACCCCAGGCAGCGGTGGGTGTAATTTGAACAGACAGAATTCAATGCACACCTAAAGCAATTAGTAAAACTCAGGCTGACACAGGCCTGCTCTGTATAACTGGCAGGGTGGGTAGTTGAGATTTTGGGATACCCCAGGCAGCGGTGGGTTTAATTTCAGCAGACAGAATTCAATGCACACCTAAAGCAATTAGTACAACTCAGGCTGACACAGGCCTGCTTAGTATATCTGGCGGGGTGGGTAGCTGAGATTTTGGGATACCCCAGGCAGCGGTGGGTGTAATTTGAACAGACAGAATTCAATGCAATCCTAAAGTAATTAGTAAAACTCAGGCTGACACAGTCCTGCTTAGCATAACTGGCGGGATGGGTAGCTAAGATTTTGGGATACCCCAGTCCCCAGTGTAATTTCAGCAGACAGAATTCAATGCACACCTAAAGCAATTAGTAAAACTCAGGTTGACACAGGCCTGCTTAGTATAACTTGCGGGGTGGGTAGTTGAGATTTTGGGATACCCCAGTCCCCAGTGTATTTTGAACAGACAGAATTCAATGCACACCTAAAGCAATTAGTAAAACTCAGGCTGACACAGGCCTGCTTAGTATAACTGGCGGGATGGGTAGTTGAGATTTTGGGATACCCCAGGCAGCGGTGGGTGTCATTTGAACAGACAGAATTCAATGCACACCTAAAGCAATTAGTAAAACTCAGGCTGACACAGGCCTGCTTAGTATAACTGGCGGGGTGGGTAGCTGAGATTTTGGGATACCCCAGGCAGCGGTGGGTTTAATTTCAGCAGACAGAATTCAATGCACACCTAAAGCAATTAGTAAAACTCAGGCTGACACAGGCCTGCTTAGTTTAACTGGCGGGGTGGGTAGTTGAGATTTTGGGATACCCCAGTCCCCAGTGTAATTTCAGCAGACAGAATTCAATGCACACCTAAAGCAATTAGTAAAACTCAGGCTGACACAGGCCTGCTTAGTATAACTGGCGGGGTGGGTAGTTGAGATTTTGGGATACCCCAGTCCCCAGTGTAATTTGAACAGACAGAATTCAATGCACACCTAAAGCAATTAGTAAAACTCAGGCTGACACAGGCCTGCTTAGTATAACTGGCGGGGTGGGTAGCTGAGATTTTGGGATACCCCAGGCAGCGGTGGGTGTATTTTAAACAGACAGAATTCAATGCACACCTAAAGCAATTAGTAAAACTCAGGCTGACACAGGCCTGCTTAGTATATCTGGCGGGGTGGGTAGCTGAGATTTTGGGATACCCCAGGCAGCGGTGGGTGTAATTTGAACAGACAGAATTCAATGCACACCTAAAGCAATTAGTAAAACTCAGGCTGACACAGGCCTGCTTAGTATAACTTGCGGGGTGGGTAGCTGAGATTTTGGGATACCCCAGGCAGCGGTGGGTGTATTTTAAACAGACATAATTCAATGCACACCTAAAGCAATTAGGAAAACTCAGGTTGACACAGGCCTGATTAGTATAACTGGCGGGGTGGGTAGTTGAGATTTTGGGATACCGCAGGCAGCGGTGGGTGTAATTTCAGCAGACAGATTCAATGCACACCTAAAGTAATTAGTAAAACTCAGGCTGACACAGGCCTGCTTAGTATATTTGGTGGGGTGGGTAGCTGAGATTTTGGGATAGACCAGGCAGCGGTGGGTTTAATTTCAGCAGACAGAATTCAATGCACACCTAAAGCAATTAGTAAAGCTCAGGCTGACACAGGCCTGCTTAGTATATTTGGTGGGGTGGGTAGCTGAGATTTTGGGATAACCCAGGCAGCGGTGGGTGTATTTTAAACAGACAGAATTCAATGCACACCTAAAGCAATTAGTAAAACTCAGGCTGACACAGGCCTGTTTAGTATATCTGGTGGGGTGGGTAGCTGAGATTTTGGGATACCCCAGTCCCCAGTGTAATTTCAGCAGACAGAATTCAATGCACACCTAAAGCAATTAGTAAAACTCAGGCTGACACAGGCCTGCTTAGTATATCTGGCAGGGTGGGTAGTTGAGATTTTGGGATACCCCAGGCAGCGGTGGGTTTAATTTCAGCAGACAGAATTCAATGCACACCTAAAGCAATTAGTAAAAGTCAGGCTGACACAGGCCTGCTTAGTATATCTGGCGGGGTGGGTAGCTGAGATTTTGGGATACCCCAGGCAGCGGTGGGTGTATTTTGAAAAGACAGAATTCCATGCACACCTAAAGCAATTAGCAAAAAACAGGCTGAAGCAGGCCTGCTTAGTATAATTTGCGGGTGGGTAGTTGAGATTTTGGGATACCCCAGGCAGCGGTGGGTGTAATTTGAACAGACAGAATTCAATGCACACCTAAAGCAATTAGTAAAACTCAGGCTGATACAGGCCTGCTTAGTATAACTGGCGGGGTGGGTAGCTGAGATTTTGGGATACCCCAGGCATCGGTGGGTGTAATTTGAACAGACAGAATTCAATGCACACCTAAAGCAATTAGTAAAACTCAGGCTGACACAGGCCTGCTTAGTATAACTGGCGGGGTGGGTAGCTGAGATTTTAGGATACCCCAGGCAGCGGTGGGTTTAATTTCAGCAGACAGAATTCAATGCACACCTAAAGCAATTAGTAAAACTCAGGCTGACACAGGCCTGCTTAGTATAACTGGCGGGATGGGTAGTTGAGATTTTAGGATACCCCAGGCAGCGGTGGGTGTCATTTGAACAGACAGAATTCAATGCACACCTAAAGCAATTAGTAAAACTCAGGCTGACACAGGCCTGCTTAGTATAACTGGCGGGGTGGGTAGCTGAGATTTTGGGATACCCCAGGCAGCGGTGGGTTTAATTTCAGCAGACAGAATTCAATGCACACCTAAAGCAATTAGTAAAACTCAGGCTGACACAGGCCTGCTTAGTTTAACTGGCGGGGTGGGTAGTTGAGATTTTGGGATACCCCAGTCCCCAGTGTAATTTCAGCAGACAGAATTCAATGCACACCTAAAGCAATTAGTAAAACTCAGGCTGACACAGGCCTGCTTAGTTTAACTGGTGGGGTGGGTAGTTGAGATTTTGGGATACCCCAGTCCCCAGTGTAATTTGAACAGACAGAATTCAATGCACACCTAAAGCAATTAGTAAAACTCAGGCTGACACAGGCCTGCTTAGTATAACTGGCGGGGTGGGTAGCTGAGATTTTGGGATACCCCAGGCAGCGGTGGGTGTATTTTAAACAGACAGAATTCAATGCACACCTAAAGCAATTAGTAAAACTCAGGCTGACACAGGCCTGCTTAGTATATCTGGCGGGGTGGGTAGCTGAGATTTTGGGATACCCCAGGCAGCGGTGGGTGTAATTTGAACAGACAGAATTCAATGCACACCTAAAGCAATTAGTAAAACTCAGGCTGACACAGGCCTGCTTAGTATAACTTGCGGGGTGGGTAGCTGAGATTTTGGGATACCCCAGGCAGCGGTGGGTGTACTTTAAACAGACAGAATTCAATGCACACCTAAAGCAATTAGTAAAACTCAGGCTGACACAGGCCTGCTTAGTATATCTGGCGGGGTGGGTAGTTGAGATTTTGGGATACCGCAGGCAGCGGTGGGTGTAATTTCAGCAGACAGATTCAATGCACACCTAAAGCAATTAGTAAAACTCAGGCTGACACAGGCCTGCTTAGTATATTTGGTGGGGTGGGTAGCTGAGATTTTGGGATACACCAGGCAGCGGTGGGTTTAATTTCAGCAGACAGAATTCAATGCACACCTAAAGCAATTAGTAAAGCTCAGGCTGACACAGGCCTGCTTAGTATATTTGGTGGGGTGGGTAGCTGAGATTTTGGCATACCCCAGGCAGCGGTGGGTGTATTTTAAACAGACAGAATTCAATGCACACCTAAAGCAATTAGTAAAACTCAGGCTGACACAGGCCTGTTTAGTATATCTGGTGGGGTGGGTAGCTGAGATTTTGGGATACCCCAGTCCCCATTGTAATTTCAGCAGACAGAATTCAATGCACACCTAAAGCAATTAGTAAAACTCAGGCTGACACAGGCCTGTTTAGTATATCTGGCGGGGTGGGTAGCTGAGATTTTGGGATACCCCAGGCAGCGGTGGGTATCATTTGAACAGACAGAATTCAATGCACACCTAAAGCAATTAGTAAAACTCAGGCTGACACAGGCCTGCTCTGTATAACTGGCAGGGTGGGTAGTTGAGATTTTGGGATACCCCAGGCAGCGGTGGGTTTAATTTCAGCAGACAGAATTCAATGCACACCTAAAGCAATTAATAAAACTCAGGCTGACACAGGCCTGCTTAGTATATCTGGCGGGGTGGGTAGCTGAGATTTTGGGATACCCCAGGCAGCGGTGGGTGTAATTTGAACAGACAGAATTCAATGCACACCTAAAGTAATTAGTAAAACTCAGGCTGACACAGGCCTGCTTAGTATAACTGGCGGGATGGGTAGCTAAGATTTTGGGATACCCCAGTCCCCAGTGTAATTTCAGCAGACAGAATTCAATGCACACCTAAAGCAATTAGTAAAACTCAGGTTGACACAGGCCTGCTTAGTATAACTTGCGGGGTGGGTAGTTGAGATTTTGGGATACCCCAGTCCCCAGTGTAATTTGAACAGACAGAATTCAATGCACACCTAAAGCAATTAGTAAAACTCAGGCTGACACAGGCCTGTTTAGTATAACTTGCGGGGTGGGTCATTGAGATTTTGGGATTCCCCAGACAGCGGTGGGTGTAATTTGAACAGACAGAATTCAATGCACACCTAAAGCAATTAGCAAAAAACAGGCTGAAGCAGGCTTGCTTAGTATAATTTGCGGGTGGGTAGTTGAGATTTTGGGATACCCCAGGCAGCGGTGGGTGTAATTTCAGCAGACAGAATTCAATGCACACCTAAAGCAATTAGTAAAACTCAGTCTGACACAGGCCTGCTTAGTATAACTGGCGGGGTGGGTAGCTGAGATTTTGGGATACCCCAGGCAGCGGTGGGTTTAATTTCAGCAGACAGAATTCAATGCACACCTAAAGCAATTAGTAAAACTCAGGCTGACACAGGCCTGCTTAGTATAACTGGCGGGGTGGGTAGTTGAGATTTTGGGATACCCCAGTCCCCAGTGTAATTTCAGCAGACAGAATTCAATGCACACCTAAAGCAATTAGTTAAACTTAGGCTGGATGAAAAGAAAAAAAAAAACTTTCCCTGTCACTGCCTCCGATTTTTTCCTACCTTTCCCTGGCTCTCCCTGCCTCTCCCTGACTTGCTGAGTCTTTCTGCCTGTCTCCTGCCTGTCTCCTGCCTGTCTAACTCTCTCACCCTTGCTGCAGCAGCCACCTTTCTCTCACGAATGCAATTTTCAAATGCGCGAAAGGAAGATGGCCGCCGCTTTATATAGCACTGTGACGTCACCGGGGCTCCTGGCTGCTGATAGGCTGCATGTGACCTTCCCATGATAACTTGCCCCTGAGATGTCCATCCACCATTTTACAATGCCTGTAATTGAAGTAAATGGAGTTTAAAGGAAAACTTCGATAGATCGGATCGCGGGGAAATTCGGATTCGTTCAGAATCGAATTTTTAATGAAATTCGGAACGAATCCGGGTTCGTCCGGATCGATTCGCTCATCCCTAGTGAGCAGTGCTAGGTGGCTGCAGCATTGGAACTTGGAGCCGCCAACACAGTTTCAGGTTGCATGTTTCTAGCCAAGTGAACTGTAGGACTCATGCCACCCCCCTATCTCCCCTCTGACTCCCCGGGAGCAGGGCCTCCATCAACAGCAGCGGTTTCAGCTGCATTGGCTGCATTGGAAGTGGCCCCACTGAGACCTGGTCAAGGCAGCACTGGCACCCTTGGTGGTTCCAGTAGCGGCACTGGTCCCAGTAGCGGTAGCAGCAGGAACAGCAGCCACCGTGGTGTGCTCCAAGTTGAGGTCTCGGTTCTCACAGCCCCCAGCTGGGCTCGAGATATGCTGTGTGGTCTGGGAGGGAGCGATGGAACTCCTCTCATCTGCTCCAGAGGAGACATGTTTTCCCTATCCTTCCCATGTTGTTTGTCACTGGGCGCCATCTTGGAAGGATGCCTTCTCTGCACTGGAGGCTCTTTTTTGAAGTATTTACTGATCCCCATCTTTGAGGTTCCTTGGGTGGCTCCTCTTGTCTTCTTTTTCCTTTTACCCCTATTTGGCCGATTTCTGGGGTATATTAGAGCCTGGTAAGCTTTAATATAGTTACGGGCAGCACGGGAGCTCTCAGAGGTGCTTTCTTACTCCTGCACGCTGAAACAACAACCCCAACTGATCTTTTGATGTGGAGGTTAACCCAGTTTGTTAGCAGGCACATGAGATGTATTGTCGAATTGAAATCAAGAGGCTCTGCCCTAACATCTTGGAGACCGAGCGTTGTGACCCCTCGTCCACTACATACCATACCACCCCACCCCTATCAGACCCAAAAGGCAACCATAGGGTGTAGGTCCCTTCTCTAACATTACTTATTAGAGTTGATACCTGATACTAAATGATCAATCTAAAAGATATATTATGGTTATTATTTATAGGCTAAAAACTGCCAAGGTGGATGTAATTGATTGCTGCCTATGGTAGATGAGAATACCTGTATAGATTTAGGTGGGAACTTAAAAACAAGTGAAATGTAAGTAACAATGCTTCCCTACCCTTCTGGGAACATGTTAAATATCCTGTAATATGTTATTGTGTATTGATATTCCATATGCTTATATGTTTAAGGGTGTTGATAAATATCTGTTCCCCCGTTCTCTTTCTGACATGTATCCTGCCAATCGGTGCTTCCCTACCAAACAGTGAGTGATCTATCCCCCACCGAATCTCTCTCTTGGCTCCCCCCCATTTCATGTGTCCTCCGCCCCGCTGGTCCCAATCTCTTTCTCCAGTCCTTCCATCCCTGATTTTTATCATTTGGCCATTTTCGTGATAATGCTCCTTTAAGTACAAAGTAGAATCTTATGGTAAGATAAAAAGCCAAGAGGTTCTAAGACAGTTCTATATAGGAGCAAACTGTCAGGGGATTGGGAGTTTCCTTATTATCTAGATATTAAGGTTGATTCACTGCTTCTCTAAAATGTCATGTCCCAACCCACGCTTAGCTGCACTCAATACATTTTTGATGGTATGGCTACCTTTGTGGACAAGTAGATCTGTTTCCCTGACACCATGGTATCCTGGAATGCCTTTAACTTGGGCTTTTATGAGCTGGCCAATGTGCCCAAAATCATGGGTGCTATCGATTGCATGCATGTGGCACTGGTTGCTGATGTTTATTTTAATTTTGCTTACACAAGTTAAGGCCTCCCACCTAACACTATCTGCAAAGTCCCATTTCCTTACTTACCCAAAGAAGACAGTGATACCAGTGCTTGTCCCTTTCTACTCAGCATCTCTTCTGTCAGTGTAGGTGTGCTTGAATGCTGCTCAGCTATTGACCTTTGTGCTTTGTGTTCTTTTGTGCAGGAATTATAAGATGGGACATAGCATTAATGTGCAATGTGTTGCTGGTCCCAATCTTAGATTCTTAGATTCCTAAGTGTTATGGCAGGATATCCAGGCTCGACCCATGATATCTTTATTCTTAGGAATTCTTATTTGGTTGGTTCGAGTCTTGGGTGGCTACTTGGTAAGTATTGCCATTCTCCTTAATTGCTCTTCCTCGATCCATTTTTTTTTTCAAATTCTTTTTATTTGAGTTTTCAATATATTTCCAACATATGAAGTACATAGTTTGATCTTTTCATAAATCCCCGATCCATTTTTTAATATTTGATGCTTTTACATTATTTTCAGGTGATAAAGTGTTAATGATGTGTGTGGCTAATTTATATTTTTCTATTAAGTGATTCTCGCTACCTACTGCTACCAAGCTGATGACTCCCCTTCCTGCCCCCTCAAACTCAGGCACACGCTTCACATAACTGGGCTCATGCCAAGACCAGGGCAGTGCTTGAGCGGGCATTCAGTTTAGGTGCCTGGACCATACTGGGGGGCCCTCCAGTACCAGCCACAAAAGATTCTCAAAATTATAGTGGCCTGTATGGTTTTGCAAAACAGCAGGTTCCACATTTATCTTTGACCTTAGGGGTTTCAGTCTAAGAGACAGTTACATAAACAAAACAGGACCCTTTTAAGTACACATACTTATTCTTGCAGGTTAAATAACTTCAGTAGAAACAAGATCTCTACATTACTGGCTTGTTTGAAGTCTGAAGGCTATCATTGCCCGAACCAGTTTCCTTTCATCCAGGATGCTTGTTGCCTGCTGGGCTGTACCACGACATTGCTCCATGCTATTGGAGGCTGGAGGCTGACTCTGTAAGTGGCTGCTTGGAAGTACTGAGTTAAAGCAGGATCTCCTGTGGTAAGCTTGGGGAAACTGAGCTCATTTGGTAAGTAAAATAGAGCAAACTGTGTTTGTTTTATTTTTGTGAATCAGTGTGTTAATGCTGGCACAAATTTAAACAAAAGAAAAAAAAGGGTTTTTTTTTTTCTTCACTTTCTCTCTTGGATTCCTGCTGAGGCCTAATTGAGGCCTAATTGAAGCAGGTGTGTTATAAGGCAGCACACAACTCGTGGAGCTTGCTCCTGGAGGCTGACTCTGTAAGTGGCTGCTTGGAAGTGGTGAGTTAAAGCAGGAGTTACAAGCAGAAGTGCGGAAGCTGTAAGTATCTGCCTTTGATTTCATATTGTGATTTTAAGTGTTGTAAATTCTACACTTGGTGTTCCCACTCATTGATACAATGGGTTCCATGCCTAACAATGCTGTCCAGTGTACATCTTGTGCTATGTATGCACTTTTTGATCAATCGGTTGATGGTGGATATATATGCCCCGGATGTCTGCGAATCGCTGATTTGGAAGCCGTCATTCACGATCTAAATAAGCAATTGGCAACACTGAGAGACATTGTTATCATGCAAAAGAGTCTGGATCTCACTAAGCTGGAACTCAATGGGTCAGGGGAGGGGGAGGGTGGTAGTATGGGGGCAGAGGAAAAGCAAGAAAATGAGGCAGCTAGCTGGATAACAGTTAGAAGGCGGGGTAGGGGTAAAAGTTACAGGGAGGCTAGCCCTGAACAGGCACCTCCAAACAAGTTTGCCCAGTTGGCAGATGAGGAGGATGTTTGCTCAGGGATGGCACAGCTGCAGCAAGACACATCTGTCGGCTCCAGTAAGAAAGGGAGGGGAAATGGGAGAACAGGGCAGGCAAGATAAGTGCTGGTAGTGGGTGACTCTATTATTAGGGGAGCAGACAGGGCAATCTGTCACAAAGACCGGGATTGCCGAACAGTGTGTTGCCTTCCTGGGGCAAGAGTACGGCATGTAGCGAAGCGGGCTGACAGATTATTGGGAGGGGCTGGTGTGAACCCAGCGGTCATGGTGCATATTGGCACAAATGACATAGGAAGAAGTAGGTGGAAGGTCCTTAAAAATGATTTCAGGGACTTAGGCTGTAAGCTTAAGACAAGGACCTCAACTGTAGTATTCTCAGAAATACTACCAGTACCAACAGCCACACCAGAGAGGCAGCGGGAGATTAGAGAGGTAAACAGGTGGTGTAAACAACAGGTAAGGGCAGCTAAGCTGGAGACAGAAAGACTGGTCGCAAAAGAGAGCAAAACTAACCCCAAATTATTCTTTAGCTACATAAACCGTAAAAGGTACAAACCTGAGGGTGTGGGCCCCCTGAAAAGCAAGGAGGGGACCCCTATAGAGGAGAAAGCAAATTTGCTTAACAACTTCGTTGCTTCTATATTCACAAAAGAATTTGACATGCCGAGTGAAATGCAGGGGAATAACCGAAACCCTCCATTAAATGTCACTGGTCTAACCAAGGAAGAAGTCCAGCACCGTCTCAAGCAGATAAAAATCCATAAATCACCGGGACCAGATGACATACATCCTCGTGTTTTAAGGGAGTTATGTACAGTAATAGACAAGCCGTTATTTTTAATATTTGTGCATTCCATAACTACAGGGTCTGTTCCGAGGGATTGGCGCTTGGCAAATGTGGTGCCAATATTCAAAAAGGGATCTAGGGGGGGAACCTGGGAACTACAGACCGGTAAGCTTAACATCTGTTTGAAGGTTTCTTAAGGGATACTATCCTGGAGCACCTTGGGGAAAATGACCTTATTACTCCATATCAGCATGGATTTATGAGGAATCGCTCCTGCCAGACAAACCTAATCAGCTTTTATGAGGAGGTAAGTTCAAGATTGGATCAGGGGGAGTCATTGGATATCATATATCTTGACTTTTCTAAAGCATTTGATACTGTGCCACATAATAGGCTGGTACAAAAGATGAGAATGCTTGGACTGGGGGAAAACGTGTGCAGATGGGTGGGAAATTGGCTTAATGATCGGAAGCAGAGGGTGGTTATCAATGGTATACAATCAGATTGGGTCACTGTTACTAGTGGAGTACCACAAGGGTCAGTTCTGCGACCAATTCTCTTCAATATATATATAAATGACATTGGGTATGGATTAAACAGTAAAGTCTCAATCTTTGCAGATGATACTAAGCTGAGTAAAGTAATTAAAACTTAAGAGGACAGCAGGCAGCTACAAACAGATTTAGATAAATTGGAAGCATGGGCAGTTAAATGGCAAATGAAGTTTAACACAGATAAATGTAAGGTTATGCACATGGGAAGGAGAAATCTGTGTCATGATTACACACTAAATAAAGAAACACTTGGTAAAACAACAATGGCAAAGGACCTAGGGGTTTTAGTTGACAATAAGCTCAACTGTAGTAATCAATGCCAGGCAGCTGCTGCCAAGGCAAATAGGATCATGGGGTGCATCAGGAGGGGCATAGGTGCTCATGACCAGAGCATCATTTTACCCCTGTACAAGTCACTGGTCAGACCCCATATGGAATACTGTGTACAGTTCTGGGCACCTGTGCTTAAGAAGGACATATCAGAACTGGAGCACGTTCAAAGAAGGGCAACAAAGTTAATAAAAGGAGTGCGGTGGCTAGAGTACCCGGAAAGATTGTCCAAGTTAGGTTTATTTAGTCTAGAAAAAAGACGATTGAGCGGTGATCTAATAACTATGTATAAATATATTCGGGGTCAATACAAAGATCTGTCCCACAATCTATTTATACCCCGGAGTGTAATTATAAGCCGGGGGCATCCACTAAGGTTAGAGGAAAGGTGCTTTCTCCACCGACATAGGGGGGGATTCTTCTCTGTAAGAGCAGTGAGACTATGGAACTCGCTGCCAGAGGAGGTAGTAATGATGGATACAGTAAAAACATTCAAAAGTGGCCTTGATGCCTTCCTGGCATGTAATAACATTTCCAGCTATGGCTGCTAGACCACTGGAAGGAGTTAAACAGGCTGAACTGGATGGACTAAAGTCTTTATTCAGCCTTACATACTATGTTACTATGTTACTATTGCTATTACTTC
Source organism: Gastrophryne carolinensis (assembly GCA_027917425.1). Lineage (NCBI taxonomy): Eukaryota > Metazoa > Chordata > Amphibia > Anura > Microhylidae > Gastrophryne > Gastrophryne carolinensis. Next base: position 122,656 of record JAQIHN010000126.1, read on the forward strand.
CAGCGCCTGCTCCACTGCTGCACCGGGTCACAGGTCGTAAGACTCTGCCCCCAAAATTTGGAGGGAAAAAGATACTTTGTAAAAATCAACCGGGATTCCAAAATCGCCAAACCAGCGCTCTGGTGAGTACACCAGAGGTCCCATAGAAGTCAAGCACACCTGCAACTTAACTCAGTTGTCGGGATTTAAAGCGGAAATCACACAACTAGTGCTTAGTCAGGCTATGTGGGATTACCCTGGCCACCCAAAGACCTCAGGTGCACTCGGCTTATGTCCAAAGCTCAGCAGGCTCCAGAACAGAAATTAATTAGCTAAAATAAAAAACTGGCTGATGTCTAACAACACTCTGTCACACTCCTTCCAATGGTTCCTTAGGGAGGAACACAAAAAACTGAGGTGAGGAGGAAAAGGTGAAGTTTTAACCTCTGTTCAGTTTGTCTTTGCTCCAAGGGGGTGGAGGGGAAGAGAAAAAAAATCATAATTATCTAATAAATATGTTTATTCATACATACAAAATGTTGTTGTGTTTTTATTTACTGAAATTTACTATAAGTGGTAAAGATAAGCATTAGGAAGAATACAAGAACAATGAATGTCTATACTGTCAGTGGTAAAGGTAGGCATTAGGGAGAGAAGGATGGGTAGAGCTAAGCACTCAGGAGCAAAAGAGAATTGGCACAGCAATAAGTAAGTAATGGAATACCAGGACCAGGGGATGAAGAATGTAAAACTTGCATATGCGTACAAGCCAGCGCATGCTTACACATAACGTGTACAAAACACTGAATGAACTCGCTAAATTAAGGGACCAAACTGCTCTTTTCTGAAGGGAACTTCTTCGCTGGACATTGAAACTTTATGCAGCAAGGTACATAAAAAAGCCAAAAACCACTGGAGGATGGGACGTTCGATCAAGGTAAACAAAACTGTCACCCCTCGCCTTAGCCGTGAAAGTCAAACTTGCAACACTTTCGCTACAACGAAGACAGAACGAAGCACTCCTGATGGAGGCTTGAATCATGCAAATGCACTTACAAACAACATAAGTTATGCACAGCGATAGCGCTTATGAAAATGAGCACTAAAGAAGGCTGTGAATCGACATTATTATTTAGACTCACAGATTGCACAAATGATGCAATATCACACTACAACTGAAGTACCTCTGTGGGTTGGCATTGAGGAGGTGGAATGCTACCATTATTGCGACCATTAATTTTGACTTAATTATTCAATAACCCCATGTTTTACCCAGGTTACTATTCGGTTAGATGATTCTGGGCTTTGGTTGCAGCTGGAATAACTTGTCTTTCTCATCTTTAGGTGAATAACAATGTAATTTCCTTTTAAATTTTAAAGTCTGAGAAATCTATACCTAATTCTATTTTTTTTTTTTTTTTTGCAATCTTTAGTTAAAACACTTTGCAATATCATGGTGTCCTCCAGCATGGCCCAGCCAAGTCCTCCCACCTAAACCAGAAACACAAACTGGACATGATTAAATACCTTGCCCCTTCCTCCTGGACCTCAGTGTTTTGTGTTTCCTCCAGGAAACAAGCTGGATTCGTCCCTATTTTTTTGTTTTGGTCCCTTTGGGAAAATGGAAGGTCTGGATTCCCTCTGCCTTTCTCTAGCAGGTTCTAGGGGGTCCAGACAGCCCACTACTGTTACAGCCAGGGTTCCCCCCTATTTCTTCAACACTCGGGTGAATTCCCTGTCCTGGAGCTAGTCCGGGCGGCAGTCTCCAGGGCAGGACACAGGTAAACCCCTGGGCTAGGGATCCTATTCCTTTCCCCTACTGGCTAGCTGGGAATGTGGGTACTGGTGGAAGCTTTGGTCACCCACCAGTCAGGATGGCAGGTAAGTAAAGGATTTACGTTGGGGCCGGGTGAGTCCTGGGTTGCTGACATCCATTCTGGTGGCAGGGATCAGCTGCTGGCCGGCCACATTCGACTTCCGGGTTCTGAGGGCATTGTGTGCATGTATACCGTGCCCACCTGGAAGGGCACCGGGTCAGGAAGGGGGGGCCCTGTCCCTTGCAGGAAGTCTTTGCAGTATATGGGGCAGAGGCAGTGTCAGTTCATTTGAGGTTGCAGCCCAGTGAGAGTCGGCTACACCTTGCACACACGTGAGACCTGTCCAGTGGTACCAGTTGACTTCACGGTGGACCCCGTAATTGTAATAATGAGATCGGGGAACAATCGGGGGTAAGTCTCATCCCCTCCCTTTAATAGTTGACATGGGCCTCCCTACCTCCCCCAGGTGGAAATGGTTTCTTGTAGCCTGTCTTTGTTTCCTGTGCAGGCTAGGGAACCTCAGACCAGAGAACGTAAACCCTCTAAGAAGCTGAGAAGGGATTCCAGGGAGGCTAAGGAGCCAAGAGAGCCCAAGGACCAGAAAGCCCAGGGAAACCAAATTGGCTCTATTTAAATCAGGTGTTAATTGTCAGGCCCCCTTCCTGGAGGGCTTCTCCCAGCTTATGTGTAAGAACTGCTAGGAGGAAGTGGCTGGGGGGGAACTTGCAGTGCATGAAGAGATTTGTTTTTAATCCTTTGAATAGTTGATTCCTTTAAGTTTTAAAAGAACTATATGGCCCAGGTGGCAGTTATAAGTTCAGAAGCCAGGCCATCAACTCAGTTGAGATCACAGTTGCCTCTCACCCGGAGCTCGGGTTGCCAGGGTAGGAAAAGGAGGAGATCTGTGCCTCTTCGGATGAGTCAGTCCATTCTGTGGGCACAGGAAGGGATCAGAAGCTTCAACCTCATGGACTTATTTCCAACCCGGTTGATTTAATTTTTCCCTTGAAGATACTCCAGATCTTATTAGGGAAATTCTAGACTCCCTTAAGATAAAGTCAGAGGATAAGCCCCTCTAGGTTTAGGGTTCTCTTTACCGGGGACTATTGGAGAGAAGGGATCCCTGTTTTCTAATTCACCAGTCGCTAAAGGACATTATTGCTCGGGAATGGAAAGGTCCGGGGTCTGTTTTTTCTTACTAAGTCGTTTAAGAGAAGATACCCCTTTGAGGAATCTGAGAGAGGTTTGGGCTAACTGTCCTAAGGTGGATGCTCATTTGGTTCAGGTTTCTCAGAAATCCGATCTCTCATTTGAGAACATGGGTTCCCTTAGAGGTCCCTTAGACAAAAGTTCAGACATTTTACTTAAAAGGGCTACAGACTGTGTCAGTAGAGTAGTTGAGCTCTGCATTGGCAAAGTCAGGAGTCGCATATCTGGTGTTGCTACAAAGAATGCCCTACTGCTTGTTTCTAAAGCTGTATATTTCATTTCGGATGCTGCTTCAGAATCAAATAGGGTCAATAATAAGAGTAGGGCCTTATATAATTGTGTCGGTAAAGCCATCTGGCTCAAGACCTGACAGGGAGACCAGTCTTCTAAGTCACACTTGTGTGGTATCCCATTAGAGGGTAAGCTTTTGTTTGGTTCAGAGCTAAAGGAAGCTACCTAATTCGTTTGGCGGAGGTGGGGAAGAAATTTCCAGCTAAGATGAAACATCTTCATTCGCCTCATTCAGAAACCATGAAGCCGAGATTTTCCCAACGGGATTTCCGAAGCTCAGATTCCTGAAGGTCCTGAGCTTCTCAGAGGCTAAAGGGCGAAGGAGGTTTGTTGTTTAAACCTCCTCAGAAGCCCAAACAGCAGTCCAGTGCGGGCGTGAATTCTGTCCTTTCTTCTGGCCTGGCAGAAGATCTCTCAGAACCCCTTTATTCCAGAAAGGATTTAGGACGGACGCCATCTCGAATCTGTCTCAAGATGAGAGGATCGTTTATTATTAACCCACTGCTCTAAAGATCGGGCAAAAGTATAAGCCATGTCCTTAGTGCTTACACAACTAAGGGAAATGGCATATAGGAAGTTCCGTTGCACCTGAAGAGGACAGGGTTTTATTCCCACTTGTTTCTGGTCCTGAACCTGAAACAGTTCAACAGAGAAATCAAGTACAAGAGATTCCATATGGAGTCCATCTTTACGATCAAACGACCTCTATAGATCTCCAGGATGCTTATCTGCATGTTCCTATTTCTCCGGCTCACAGAAAATTTCTGAGATTTGCAGTAATGATAGAAGGTGTAACCTATCACTGGCAATTCATAGCAATGCCATTTGGCCTGTCATTGGCACCTTGAATATTCACAAAGATATAAGCGTAAGCTATGCGTACGTGCACAGATCTTCTTCTTTGTGCAGAAAAATTTGGAGAACAATGTGAAGATAACATTGTCCCTCCTTTCAGATATGGGGTGGATCATAAACAAGGAGAAGCCGAGTCTGAGCCCTCAAACAAAGTGCATTTACCTGGGGTATCAGATCGACAGTGTACAGGAGAGAACCTTTCTTTAACTTACCAAAATCAAGAAGATTATCTCCCAATCTGTATCACAATGGACACAAGTGCGTGGGGCTGGGGGGCCCATACTCTTTATTACCAGGTTCAGGGGTACTGGAACGGCAACATGATCCAAAGATGTTCAAACTTTTGGGAGTTAAAATTTGTGAAATTGAACCTGAAGTCTTTCGAGAACATTATAAGGAATAGAGAAGTGTTTCTCAGACAATATGTGCCAGGATGGAACAAGACAGAGTGGTTTCCTTGAGGGCAGTCCACATCATGGGAGAACTAAATCTTCTGTCGGATCTTCTCAGTTGAGTACAACTCGAGTTAAACCAGAATGTCTTCAGGCAGCTGGTTGACCTATGGGGCTCCCCCGAGGTGGATCTCTTTGCCACAAGGCAGAATGCCAAATTTCTGCAGTTTTTCGCTCTGCACCAAAGTCAGGGAGTGCTGGGGGGGGGGGGGGGGGCAGGATTGGGTCAGAATTGACGGCATGGATCCTGAATGGAGTCTGCTAAGGAGTAAGGGGCTTTCTAGTTGAGTCATTAAAGTGGACCAACACCGAGAGGTGATCGGCCCGGAAATCTATAAGATTCCCGGGCCGATCACCTCCCACCCCGCGGGACATCCGAGATCGGGATGTCCCGCGGGGTGAAACCCCCCCAGAAACCCCAAATAGCTTACCTGATCTTCGGCGGCGGCCGGCCGCCGCCGCCTCCCTCGCGCCCCTGTAGGCGTGCTCGCGCCCGCGCCGGCCGTCTGCGAATGGCCGGCGGGGGCGCGCGCGCGCCGAAAGTGACGCGAGGGAGGCGGCGGCGGCGGCAGCCGCTTGGACGTTCCTGATCCCCGCCTGGACGTTGGCGGGGATTGGACCGTCCAGTCACGTGGGAGCGGGGACAGGTAAGGTTTTGGGGCTTTCTGGGGGGTTTCACACAGCGGGGCACCCCCGATCGGGGTGCCCCGCCGAAGTGGACCAAAACCCAGGATAGTAAAAATCCTGGGTGTTGGTCCACTTTAAGAACCTTCTCTAGAGCGGATAAATAGTTACCTGTAAAATATATGGAAAGGTATGGAAGAACTTTTCTTCATGTTGTGCAGATCATAATCTGAATCAGTCAAGGCTGGCTGCAGTTTTGGAATTTTTACAGGAAGGGGCAGAATTGGGGCTAGCTATCAGCACTTTAAACGTGCAGGGGGTGGCACTGTTATTATTTTTAGACTTTAAGCTTAGTCAGGAGGATCTGATTGAAAGATTCTTTATCTCCCTGTCTAGAAGAAGACTGGTGAGTTCTAAAGCCTTACTCTCTTCGACCTTTCTATTATTCTAAATGGTCTCAAATGATCCCCCTTTGAGCCCATAAAGGAAGTAGTGGTTACACTTTTAACACTTAAAGTCACCTTTTATATTGGCCATTACGTCGGCTAGAAGAGTTAGTGATTTGCAGGCCTTGTCCATGAAGGAGCCATATTTTAGGATTTTTTTCAGATCAACGCACGATCAGACCTAATCCGCTTTACCTACCGAAGATTGCTTCAGAATTTCACAGGTCCCAAGAGATTGACCTACTAGGCCTCAGACCTGAGGACCGTAAGGATCAGCAGGAGATGCATCTGCTGGATGCTAGGAACATTCTGTTGACTTATGTGGATCATAACTCGGGCTGGAGGCGATACAATCATTTGTAGCTTTCTTTTGCAGAAACAAATAGGGGTCTGCAAGCCTTTAAGGCCTCTATCACTAGGTGGATTAGGTAAACCATCCAGTTAGCTTATGAATCTTCTGGGAGTCAGCCTCCACAGTACCTTCAAGCACACTCTGCTAGGGTGGTTTCTGCTTCGTGGGCAAACTGGTCAGGAGTTTCTCAGGAGGAGATTTGCAGAGCAGCAACTTGGGCTTCCCAGCACACATTTTTGAAGCACGATTCTTCGGACGCAAAACCACCGGAAGATTCTAGAGATTATTTCCCATCCCTAAGGTAGGAAGTTGGTAGGGTTCCTCATTAATCAGCAGGTGGGCCATCCTGGATGACGTTTTGGAAAATCCCCAATCCTCCAGGACTCCCGCCCAGGCAAAATATTTTATTTATATTTATGCATGTTTCTTCTGGGATTCCTCTTTAAAAACACTGAGGACATTTATGGTGGCAATGTTCCAAGGCTAAATCTCTCTGGAATTGTTCATACCAGGTGTCATAGTTTATAATGTCGATTCACAGCCTTCTATAGTAGGGTTAAATTTTGTGCATAAGAGCGTTTGCAGAGTGTAATTATGTTGTTTGTAAATGAGTTTGCATGATTCAGAGCCTCCATTGGAAGCGCTTTGTTCTGTCTCCGTTATAGCGTAAGCCAGCAAAAGCGCTGCACGTACGCCTTAGGTGATGGGCGACAGTTTTGTTTACATGGATCGAATGTTCCATCCTCCAGTTTTTTGGGGGCATTTTTCAACGTACCTTGTTGCGTAAAGTTTCATTAGGCCTGATTCAGTGCCTCCTCAAAACCGTGTTGTATATGGCAATTCTGTTTATTATACATTTTTTTCCCGTATGCGTATGAGCTTACGCATGATTCAGAGCCTCCATCGGAAGCCTTCCGTTTACTGTTCGTAGCAGTGTAAGCCAACGAGGATGGCATTTTCTGCCTCTCGTTGTGTCCTCGACAGGACGAGGGTAACATAAACATTACCTCGTAAACCTTGTATACTACCGTTTTTCAGCGCTTTTGAACGTAGCTTCCCACAAAGATTTTCCGTGTCCCGTTAGATTCTGCATGCATCTTCCTTCCAAAACACGTCCAAACGGCATTTTCTGGGAAATCTGCTTGTTTTTTTGCTTGTACGCATGCGCGCAGCTATTTACCTCATTCATGTCCCCGTCTCAACTATTCTCTCAGTCACTTATGCTTCTATGCTTACCTGAACTCACTCGCGGTTCCACTTTAGATGTTCTCCCGTCCTTCATGCTTACCTCAACTCACTCGCGGTTCCACTTTAGATCATCTCCCGTGCTTAATGTTTACCTCAACTCACTCGAGGTTCCACTTTAGATGTTCTCCCGTCCTTCACGCTTACCTCAACTCACTTGCAGTTCCACTTTAGATGTTCTCCCGTCCTTCATGCTTACCTCAACTCACTCGCGGTTCCACTTTAGATCATCTCCCGTGCTTAATGCTTACCTCAACTCACTCGCGGTTCCACTTTAGATGTTCTCCCGTCCTTCATGCTTACCTCAACTCACTCGTGGTTCCTGTTAACATTTTCTTCCGTGCTTAATGCTTACCTCAAGTCACTTGCGGTTCCACTTTAGATGTTCTCCCGTCCTTCATGCCTACCTCAACTCTCTTGGGGGTCCACTTTAGAGGTTCTTGCGCCATTCATGCTTACCTAATGTTCTTCATTTTCTTATTAGTTTTTGTTTCCTTCTTGATTTCTTCTGGTGTTTGTTTTCTTTCCCGTGTTAATGCCTAAATTGTGTATAGCTTAATCTAAAATAAACATGAAACATGGTTACATTTAAGAACATTTATTATATAACATTTTTGTATTTTAAAATATTCTAGTATTATTTGTTTTGCTTTGTGTGTTTGGTCTTTTTATTTTTTTTGTTTGTTTTTTGAACAACCTTTTTTAAAATTCAAAAAATGTAACAATATAAAACCAAGTGGCAGGACCCAGGATTCTAGTCTTCACTGGTCCCCATGGAAGCAGCAGCAAGCTCCTGGATGTCGCCCACCAGCCGATACACCGTCGCGGTAAGCTGTTGAAGTCTCTCCTGTGGTGTTCCTGTGTAAAGGAAGCAATAATTACATATTGGAAAATACATGTTTGCTAGCTGTGGAATGCAATCTAATTAATGTTCAGGCAAAGGGATCAGGCCATAGGTCATTATGCTAATGTATTAGGCTAGGGATCAGGCCATAGGTCATTATGCTCATGTATTAGGCTAAAGTTTTTAAAGACCTGTGAACAAAGCTATGCGATAGGTAATAAAATAAGTAGTCTTCAGTGGCAGTGGGGCCTGCAACTGAACAGGATCTAAGGCTGTTGAGGAAGGAAAAATATGTTTACTTGCCAGGCAACATTTGTTTCATAATGTGTGTGTGACAACACCCACCTTCGCCATGCACCTCAGGGGCGGAGCGTTCTGGGCTCTCAAAAGCAAGCTCCACCTGCTACATCGTCATCTAAAAGAATAGAAACAGGGAATGAGTGTGTGTTTACAGTGCATGTACCTGTGTGTGCTTCAGTCATAGAAACATAACGGAGTGTTGTAGATCCTGCATCTGGGCCGACTCCCTGGCGAGCCGCTGATGCCCCTCCTCTGTAGACAGGTCAAGTGGCTGCTTGGAGCCACCTACAGAGGAGGGGGAGGACCTTGGCCCTGGAGATGCACAACCTTCACTCGCCCCAGATCCATCCCGCATTGGGCAGACTGCTTGCCTCCGGGTGGGTCTAATGCGGAAATCCCATTCACTTACTAGAAGAGAATAGCATAAACAGAGGCCTAACTAAGGGCTTTTAGATATCTTACAAGTAATAGTCATGTACTTACTTGGGAAATGTTGGGCAAAGAATCGCCTCACCCAGGGCCTCTTCCTTCTTTTTAGGTCCGACCAGTGTTAGATGATCTGGGTAAACGTGAAGGTGGTGCCGCTGTCGCCTGCTATTTTGGCCACAATCTCCAGGGCCAAAGTCCTCTTCTGGAAATCACTTGTTGTACCTGTGCTTCATCATCATCTAAAAGATACAAGTGAAACACATTTAATTAATGAAAACATCATACAAATCACAGGTTGCTAATAGGGATGAGCGAATCGATCCGGACAAACCCGGATTCGATCCGAATTTCATGACAAATTCGATTCGGATCGAATCCGAATTTCCCAGCGATTCGATCAAGCGAAGTTTTTTTCTAAATTCCATTCATTTCAATGACAGGCATTCTAGGATGGTCTACGTGACATGTCCAGACATGTAAGCTGGGGCAGTGTATGCTGGGACAGTCACATGCAGCCTATCAGCAGCCAGCAAGCCCGGTGACGTCACAGCGCTATATAAGGCGGCGGCCATCTTGCTTTTGCGCATTTGTCTATTGCATTCGTGAGAGCCAGGACTCAGGAGGACACTGCAGACTGTATTCAGGGAGAGATAGGTAGAGAGTTAGGGACAGCCAGTAGACAGTCAGTAGACAGGCGGGAGACAGGCAGGAAGTCAGGGAGAAGCAGGGAAAGGTAGGAAAAAAACGGATGCAGTGACAGGGATTTTTTTTTGTTTTCATGCAGCCTGAGTGTTACTGCCTGGGTCACTGGCTTTGTTAGCTGTTTCACCCTGGTTAACCACTGTTGCTTTGCATAGTACTACTGCTCCCAGGTGCTCTGCTGTTGGGGCATCCCATTCTGTAACTACACCAGCCTCTATTTCCTATAACCCTCTGCACTTATTTAAAAGTAATTTGGCCTGGTAAAGACACTTTTGCTGTGCATAGTACTACTGCTCCCAGGTGCTCTGCTGTTGGGGCATCCCATTCTGTGACTACACCAGCCTCTATTTCCTATAACCCTCTGCACTTATTCTAAAAGTAATTTGGCCTGATAAAGACACTTTTGCTTTGCATAGTACTACTGCTCCCAGGTGCACTGCTGTTGGGGCATCCCATTCTGTGACTACACCAGCCTCTATTTACTATAACCCTTTGCACTTATTCTAAAAGTAATTTGGCCTGATAAAGACACTTTTGCTGTGCATAGTACTACTGCCCTCAGGTGCTCTGCTGTTGGGGCATCCCATTCTGTGACTACACCAGCCTCTATTTACTATAACCCTTTGCACTTATTCTAAAAGTAATTTGGCCTGATAAAGACACTTTTGCTGTGCATAGTACTACTGCTCCCAGGTGCTCTGCTGTTGGGGCATCTCATTCTGTGACTACACCAGCCTCTATTTACTATAACCCTTTGCACTTATTCTAAAAGTAATTTGGCCTGATAAAGACACTTTTGCTGTGCATAGTACTACTGCTCCCAGGTGCACTGCTGTTGGGGCATCCCATTCTGTGACTACACCAGCCTCTATTTACTATAACCCTTTGCACTTATTCTAAAAGTAATTTGGCCTGATAAAGACACTTTTGCTTTGCATAGTACTACTGCTCCCAGGTGCACTGCTGTTGGGGCATCCCATTCTGTGACTACACCAGCCTCTATTTACTATAACCCTTTGCACTTATTCTAAAAGTAATTTGGCCTGATAAAGACACTTTTGCTGTGCATAGTACTACTGCTCCCAGGTGTTCTGCTGTTGGGGCATCCCATTCTGTGACTACACCAGCCTCTATTTACTATAACCCTTTGCACTTATTCTAAAAGTAATTTGGCCTGATAAAGAACCTTTTGCTTTGCATAGTACTACTGCTCCCAGGTGCACTGCTGTTGGGGCATCCCATTCTGTGACTACACCAGCCTCTATTTACTATAACCCTTTGCACTTATTCTAAAAGTAATTTGGCCTGATAAAGACACTTTTGCTGTGCATAGTACTACTGCTCCCAGGTGCTCTGCTGTTGGGGCATCCCATTCTGTGACTACACCAGCCTCTATTTACTATAACCCTTTGCACTTATTCTAAAAGTAATTTGGCCTGATAAAGACACTTTTGCTGTGCATAGTACTACTGCTCCCAGGTGCACTGCTGTTGGGGCATCCCATTCTGTGACTACACCAGCCTCTATTTACTATAACCCTTTGCACTTATTCTAAAAGTAATTTGGCCTGATAAAGACACTTTTGCTGTGCATAGTACTACTGCTCCCAGGTGCACTGCTGTTGGGGCATCCCATTCTGTGACTACACCAACCTCTATTTACTATAACCCTTTGCACTTATTCTAAAAGTAATTTGGCCTGATAAAGACACTTTTGCTGTGCATAGTACTACTGCTCCCAGGTGCACTGCTGTTGGGGCATCCCATTCTGTGACTACACCAGAGTCTATTTACTATAACCCTTTGCACTTATTCTAAAAGTAATTTGGCCTGATAAAGACACTTTTGCTGTGCATAGTACTACTGCTCCCAGGTGCTCTGCTGTTGGGGCATCCCATTCTGTGACTACACCAGCCTCTATTTACTATAACCCTTTGCACTTATTCTAAAAGTAATTTGGCCTGATAAAGACACTTTTGCTTTGCATAGTACTACTGCTCCCAGGTGCACTGCTGTTGGGGCATCCCATTCTGTGACTACACCAGCCTCTATTTACTATAACCCTTTGCACTTATTCTAAAAGTAATTTGGCCTGATAAAGACACTTTTGCTGTGCATAGTACTACTGCTCCCAGGTGCACTGCTGTTGGGGCATCCCATTCTGTGACTACACCAGCCTCTATTTACTATAACCCTTTGCACTTATTCTAAAAGTAATTTGGCCTGATAAAGACACTTTTTCTGTGCATAGTACTACTGCTCCCAGGTGCTCTGCTGTTGGGGCATCCCATTCTGTGACTACACCAGCCTCTATTTACTATAACCCTTTGCACTTATTTTTTTTTTTTGTTTCAATATTTTTATTGAATATTTTCAACAAAACAGTATTACAAAGCGTACAGCATTATACTGCCATCCCGCGCAGGGGAGGTATAAAGAGGAAGAAAGAAAAAGGTGTCGGCATTCGTTTTAATCATTACAAAAGAGAAAACATTAAAACCGTTGCATTGCAAAAAGAGAGAGAAATGACCCAAAAGGAAGGGTGAAGTATAAAGAGGAGAGGAGGAGAAGCAGGGAGGGAGAGACGGAAGGGGGGGAGGGGGAGAAGGAGAGGGAAGGGAAAGGAGGGGGGAGGAGAGGGAAAGAGGGAGGGCGGGGGGAGGGGGGGCTCCCTCGCCCCACCAGGCACCACACACGGTAATCACAGCGCCCGCATAGATTCGCCAGGCCAGGCAAATCTCATCCAGGGTTCCCATATAGAGAGAAATTTGTCATGGGAGTCGGTCAGAATACTAGACAACCTCTCATTAATGAGAAAGCTGTTCATCCTGGCCGACACCTCTGAGATTGGGGTAAACTGCGCCTTCCAGGCCTTGGCTATGGTCTGCTTGGCCGCCAGGAGGAGGTAGACAAAAAGTCTGTGCTGCGTCTTACTGGACAGCTCCCAGGGCTTACAGTGCAGGAGGGCAACCCAGGGATCCTTCTTCATGCTAGATCCGAAGATTTCATTAGCCATCCTGAACACCTGACTCCAAAAGCGAGTCAGCATCGGGCAGGTCCACCAGATGTGCAAAAAGTCCCCATCCGCACTGCAGCCCCTAAAGCACGTCCTAGCCTGCCCCGGAAATATCCTACTCAGGCGGCTCGGCACCAGGTACCAGCGGAGCATAACCTTGTAGGCTGTTTCCACTGTCAGGATGTTGATGGAGCATTTTGGGATGCGAGACCATACCTCTGTCCACCCCCTTTCACCCACAGGTGGACCTAGGTCCCTTTCCCAGCTGTTCACATATGCGTGGGACTCCGGCTTAGTTTTGTTTAGTGTTGAGTAAATTAAGGAGATTATTCCCCTCTGAAAGGGGTTATTGGCGCAGAGAACCTCAAAGGGGGTCATCACCTGGAAGGAAGGACATAATTTTGTCAAGGGCAGAATCCAATGCCTCAATTGGATGTAGAGAAAATATTCCTTATGGGGAACACCATATTTCTCCTGTAGGGCGCTGAAGGAACCAAGGCCTTCCCCATTGAGTAGGTCAGCTATTTTGTATATACCCCGATCCTGCCACCACTTAAAGGCCAGTTTGTTTTGTTCGCCTTGGGGGAAATTTGGGTTGTCCCACAAGTGGGCCAGGGGAGTATGGGGGGACATCAAGGAGGCGGAGTACCTAACCGAGTCCCACACTGTGAGAGAATGTCTCATTAGGGGGCTGAGCGCTTTGGGTCTGTGTCCGGGGTCTGTCCACAGTAGACTGTCGATGGGTATTGGCGCACAATTGGGGAGTTCAAGAAAAACCCATAATGGGGGTTTGAGGTGGGAGTGCATGGGGACCAGCTGGGCGATCTGCGAGGCTTTATAGTATTTGATTATGTCGGGCACCCCTAGTCCCCCTTGTGTTCTGTGGGCTAGCATAGTGCGCTTGGACACCCTTGGGCGGCCCGCAGACCATATGAAAGCCAGGATTCTACTCTGCATCACCCGGAACATGTATAGTGGGATTTTAGTCGGCAGAGCTCTGAAGAAGTAAAGTAGCTTTGGGAGGATCGTCATTTTGACCGCGTTAATGCGGCCTATCCAAGAGATCGGATATGACTTCCAGACCTCCATTAAGCGGGTTAAGGACTTGAACAGAGGAGGATAATTGGCTTCATACAGGTCAGTAAACTTGGCCGAAATGCGCACCCCCAGGTATGGAAGCGGCTCTGTTGTCCAGCGGAAAGGGACGTTGGCCTTAATCTGGTCCACCACGTCCACCGGCAGAGACACATTCAATGCCCAAGACTTCTCGTTGTTAATTGTTAAGCCCGAAACCTGGGCGAATTGGTCAAGGACCTTGTACAGGTTCGGGAGCGAGGTGACCGGCTGGGTGATGGCGAGCAATGCATCATCTGCAAAGAACATGGCCTTATGGTGGACGCCAGCTACCTCCAGGCCCTTGATGTTGGGGGAATTTCGTATTGCTATGCCTAACGGCTCCATGGCCAGGATGAAGAGGAGCGGGGACAGAGGGCATCCCTGCCGAGTTCCCCTACCAATGCTGAATGTCCCTGAGGTAAAGCCTAAGTAGCGCACTCTGGCTGCAGGTGACTTGTAAAGAGCTCCCACCCAGTCCAGGATCCGCTGCCCAAAGCCCCACCTCCCAAGCACCCACAATAGATAGTCCCAGGACAGGGAATCGAACGCCTTTTGAATGTCTAGGGAGAGCAGAAAGGCCGAGATGTCCCTGGAGTGGGCGTGGTGGACCAGGTGAGCCGCCCTTCTGATGTTATCCCCGGCTTGGCGGTTTGGGACAAACCCCACTTGGTCGCCATGTATGAGGTCGGCCACAAATGTGTTCAACCTCGCTGCCAAAACTTTGGCCAGCAGCTTCACATCAATGTTTATTAGTGATATTGGCCTATAGTTTTGGGTGAGCAATCCATCTTTATCTGGTTTGGGGATCATACAGATGTCCGCCAATAGCGAACTAGGGTTAAGCGAGGTGTCTGCACGCAGGGCATTAAAGAGGTTCGAGAGGTGTGGCGCCAGGATGGGGGCAACCTTTTTATAGTACAGGCTGCTGAACCCGTCCGGACCCGGGGTTTTGGCGGTCTTTAGGGATTTAATGGCAAGAAGCACTTCGCTCTGTGAGATGGGCGCCTCCATCCTGTCCACGTCCCCCTGTTCGACGTGAGGCAGGTCAACCTGGTCGAAAAACTCATCTCGAATAGCCGTACACGTGTTCGCTGGGGCTGAGTAGAGAGCTGAAAGGAATTCCCCAAAGGTCGATACAACCTTGTTGGGGTCAGCCGTGACGACCCCCGAGCTGAGCTTCAGTTTTATGGGCTGCCGTCTATCCAGGTCAGCGGCCCTCAGCTTCCGAGCCAACATCGTGTCCGGCTTGTTACCTCTTGAATAACATTTTTGCTTCGACCACCTGAGTCTTTTCTCGGCCTGGTCATCCTGAAGCGTATTAAGCTCCAGTCGCAGTCTGTCTACAACCTTCTTATTTCTGGCGTTCGGGGCTCTCTTCCACTGTATTTCGGCTCGCTCAAAACTCAAGGTCAACTCCCTTATTCTCCTTTGTCTTTCGTGCTTCTCGGCAGAGGCTATGGAAATAATGTTTCCTCTCATGGTGGCCTTATGGGCCTCCCATAAGGAGATCGGGGAGGAGATCGAGTCAGAGTTGAGCAAGAAATATTCCTGAAGAGCCTCCTGAATTTTAGAGCAGGTAGGTTGTCTAGACAGAAGAGAATCATTGAGCCGCCAGCTATAAGAGTGCTTGGTTGAGACCAGGAGGTCCAAGACTGCCATTACAGGACTGTGATCAGACCAGGCCGTAGCGTAAATTCTAGAGTCTATAATGGCGGGTAGTACTGATTGAGGGACTAGTATGTGGTCTATCCTTAAAAACTATAGGTATGCACCGTCCCACTATCTAAAGAATGACATTAAAGAGGTGCTAAAGCCTGTATGGTCAAAAGAATACAATGTCTATATATAGTGAGGGGAGCCTGGATATCTCCTCTCAAATGACCACCATATAACAGGCCGCACTCAAAATGGTAAAAGTAAATCTCTATTTTATTAGTAAATTTTAACCATGATAATTAAAATAATTATATCAACACATACAACAACACTGTTACACAATTAAAAAACATATACACAAACGCAGGGGATCCTATATACAAATGGAGACTATATAGATAATGATAACAATGCTGGGTGGCATATCATAAATTCATATGTAAATAAATATGATTGGATAATGCACATGTGTGCCAGCAATGGAATAGAAAAGGGGAACCGTGAACTATATCATCACATAATAAAGTGCATGATGCATGATGTGCAAATGTAAGTGTATCAAAAACAATAAGAAAAATATAAGAAAGAATGTGCCCTATTAAAATACATACAAATGGAACAACCAAAAAACGAAAAACAACCACCAAAATAACATGTGTGCTACAATGAAAACAAACCACAATAAACACTCAGTTAAAGTGCTGTAGTGCAGTGCAATGCAGCGCACACATGATAGCAAGACCAATAAGAGAATTAGTATAGAGATCAATACAAAACGCCGCCAAGCTAAATGAATACAAAGTCTGAATGACAAGTAAAAAAATTTACATCACCAGTTTCCCGAGGGTCCCCCGCAGCAGCCGCCACCGACGCGCTGCGTGTCCTATAGACACTTCGCCAGGGTGTAATGGCTGCTGGGGACCCCACTCCCTAAATACTCCGGATGAAGAAGCGCTGGCCAATGGGACAATGAGACCGTAAGGGCAACACGTCAGGCGGCACGCCGCCACGTCACCACTGAGCCGCCGTATCAGTATGCGCCTGCGCGAGGCACACCGCCAGGCGCGCGGCAGGCAGGGCGCGCTCCCCTGCAGTAGGAGGCGCCCGTCAGCCACCCGCCCGGCCGCGCGCACATCACGCAGGCGCACACCGTCCACCCAGCAGCTGGGGGAATGTCAGATGCAAGAACGTGGAAGGTGAGTATTCAGAGAGAGGGGGAACAAGGAGAACCTAATAAATATTAACAACATAACAACGATATACAAGACAATAACAATATGAGCCGCATTACTGTATAAATACACATGTCTATGCAGCAACAATAATTAATACAGATATGTAGTATAGTGTTGAACCAATGAACTTATAATATAGTCTGAGTTAATAAATCTATTTGGTCAAATGAACACATCTTCTTATTGTTAGTAATTAGTTGATTAATTGGGGCCCTGTATAAAGCATGGCACTATGTAAAAATCGGCATATATGCCATATCTTCCCACTACTGCATATTAAAGGGGAAATACCCCTACCACATGGGGGTATCACCACTCCTATGGGACCACCGGGATGAACTGGATATAACAACCGGGCCCATTTAAAGAGTCATGATATCAAGACAGTAGACACACCAATGCTTTAAAAGTTGATGAATATTGGCCACCCAAACAAATCACCGGGCGCCATAATATAAGATGGTAGGTATAGTGCCCTAATACATAGTACACATGATATGGGTGACCCGTGGATGTATCACAAGTGTAGCACATCTGGCAGGTGGGTGATGTAATTGTAACTCATTCCCACAAACCGTAATGTATTAGGTCTGCTGTTACATCAATTAAGAAGAGCAAAAAAAAGCAAAAAAACTATCCACATGCCAGATGTGTCCAACCATTGGATATCTCTACTGATGATAGTATATTTTGTAATTTAAATAGAATAGATTGGAGTGTATTACAAAGGTAACCACACATCAAAATCCTACAAAACGAGCCGTGAGGATTGGAATAGAATGTGAAATCGCGGACACTAGGGTTCTTTTCCCGCCAGACATCGCACAGGCTGTGGCCGTTAAGGAGGTCGCGGAAGGCCACTGACTGGGCATCCGGGGCTGGGGGCACTGTCCTGGACTGTCCCGTGCGTCGTCTGTCCAATCCGGGGTTTATTACTAGGTTTGAGTCCCCTCCCATTATCAGGACCCCCTTAGTATTATTCTGGATAACCGTAAGCAAATGTTTAAAGAAACGGGTCTGGAAAGTGTTGGGGGCATAATACGTGGCCAGGGTGATCTCCACGTCGTGTAGGGTACCCTGCAGTATGAGGTATCTGCCAGTGGGGTCTGAGATCTCCTTGGAGCAAATAAATGGGAAGTTCTTGCGGAAGGCAATCAGGACTCCCCTTTTCTTTTCTCTAGCACAGGCGAGATAGGCCAAAGGGAAGTGGCCACTAAGGTATTTCGGTCTGGATAGGGTGGAGAATCTGGTTTCTTGCAAAAAAATCACATCCGCTTTACAAGACTTGTAGTAGTGGAAGGCCTTATTGCGCTTAGCGGGGACATTAAAGCCCTGGACATTGTGAGATACAACCTTAATGTTCAGCCCAACCATGATGGATTAGATGGTGTAGGACGTTAGTGACTGGCCTGGCGGGGCGCGGGAAGCCCAAGTGGGGAGGGAGGGGCAGGGGAGGGAACAGAATGCAAGGAGAGCAGTAAAGAAGAATAGGGAGCATGAGACACACATAAACAAAAAACCTTGGGTCCATGGGCGGAGTGCTACCGCCATAGACCCGTCCAGGTTCTAGAGTGGTAGAAGTAGGACCATTGGTCAGGCCCGAACATGACCCTGGTTGGACCATTTGACAACTTGTCAAGTAGGGGGCTTGTCCTGGGGACGCAGGACGAGCTTGGGGAATAAGCAACTTGGACAGACAAAGAACCGGGAGGCAAACCTGTAGTGAATAACCCAGCATTTAGTAGTAGTATGGGACCCAATAATGGGCAACGGAGGCTGGCGGGAAATAACACGTCTCAAGTTTAACCTTCAGCAAACATAGAGAATTTCAAGCAGGCAATCAGAACATTTTAAGAAACACGACTGTTGGTGGAATCGTACAGCCCGCAGTCAGCATCGCCGCCCGATGCGAGGCCCAGGGCCACAGCAGGCAACGCGAAGCGGGTCCGAACCTAGGCCCCACATTTCACCTCAGGGAGGGGGTGCCCGGCGACTCGATCTCTCCTCCTGCGGGGGCGCACCTTTTCCCATATGGGCTGGAGCGTTGGTCGCCCAGGGGCCTGCTGGGCGGTCGAATCAGACGTACGGGTCGGGGAGACAGCAGGAGCCAGGCCCAGGCCCTTCAGCGTGTCCCGCAGGTCTTCTGGTGAGTTAACTGTAAACTGACGGCCCTCGTGTGTGAACGTGAGCTTGAAGGGGAAGCCCCACCGGTACTTTATGTTGCGGCTCCGCAGAATCTCTAGGCCGGGCTTCATGGCTCTCCTCCGTTGCAGGGTTTGGGGTGCGACGTCTGGAAAGATGTGGTAGCGATGGTTCTGGAAGCGCAAGTCCCCATTTTCTCTGGCCGCCAACAGGATTGTTTCCTTGGTACGGTAGAAGGTTGGTTTAACAACAATGTCCCGGGGGAGACCATCAGACCTTTTAGGGCCCAAGGCTCTGTGGGCGCGATCCAGCTCCAGGCGTTCAATAGGCATGGAGGGGATCAGTTCCTGTAAGAGGGCTGTAACCATGGCTGGTATATTCTCTATCGATTCTGGGAGGCCCCGAATGCGGATGTTGACCCGCCTGGATCGATTTTCTAGATCCTCTAATTTTTGCTGTAGGAAGTCCATGTCGTCTCTGAGGGCTGCTGATTCAGACCCCCTGCTCTCCATGGCCACCACGATGTCATCCATTTTCTCTTCTAACGTGTTGGTCCTATCACCCAGGTCCCTGGTTGTGAGCTGGGTTACGGCCGTCGCTAGCTCCTGCTGCAGTAGGACTTTAAATTTGGCCAGTAGGTTGGCGTCTCGCACTATCGGGTAAGAGAGCTCGGGAGCAGGCCCCTCCCCCGATCAAACAGCGACCCGTCTTCCGCTGGATCGTCGATCAATAACTGAGAAAAGTCACTGCCTTTTGGCGAAGGCTGAACTCCGGAGAGCATCATATCCCCATTAGAAAGTGATAGGGGTGAGCTGTCTGGCAGAGACTGAAAATGATTTGTGGGCAAAGGGGGAGAACCGGGGCATTC
Organism: Gastrophryne carolinensis; assembly: GCA_027917425.1. Taxonomy (NCBI): domain Eukaryota; kingdom Metazoa; phylum Chordata; class Amphibia; order Anura; family Microhylidae; genus Gastrophryne; species Gastrophryne carolinensis. Next base: position 142,233 of record JAQIHN010000126.1, read on the forward strand.
CTCTTCATCCGTAGTCATAGCTGGGTTACCACCTTCGCGGCTAGTGCCTTCCTTAAATACGGTGTGCCTCCGTTCCTCGTGGGAGGATGGGCCCCCACCCAGGGCAATTCCTTCTTCCAGAGGGGAGAATGGGGGGGGAGACACGGATGCTAACGACGGGGGGTGAGGGGACCCCCCACCACTACCGCAGTCCAGGGCATGGCTTGTCACAGGTGGCGAGGCACACCAGGAGCGCCGAGCTTCAGGCACTGATGGGCTGAGGGCCATTTGCGTGGGGTGCGGGGTTCTGCAGCCACCCCCCTTTGGTGCTGGATGGGGCTGTCATGTCACCCACCTGTTTTGCGTCGGGCTGCTGTAGGTCCGTCGGGTGTCGCTGGCCATGCTGCATGGGGGAGGTAGGCCCCTCCCCCCCCCGCCGGTCGCCGCCATTGTGTGCTGTTGCTGCTGCTCCCTCACGAGGGGAGCCGACTGCGGAGGATGCAGGGTGGGCTCCACGGGGCTCCGCAGCCACCCCTCCTGAGCATTGCAGTGGGGGCTCACAGCCTCTCCCACCTCTCGCGTCTCCCCGCCGCTCCGGTCCGGTATATGCTGTGTGCGGGGGGCGGACCCCTCCTCCTTCTCCCTCCTCGCCGCCAAGACAGAGGGCTGCTGCCGAGCGCGCGCCAAAGTCCCGCCACTCCTTCCAGGGCTGTGGCCCTTCGCTCTGGCTCCAGACTTGCCCATATCGGGGCAGCAGGTGCTGGGGATGCTGTGGATGCCTGACAGGTGAGCTCGGGTTGCCTGCAACTGGGTATTTAGCTGTCTCTGCAGAGCTGTCCTAGCAAGCGTCCATCTTGCCTGGTAGCCGGCCACGCCCCCCTTTGCACTTATTCTAAAAGTAATTTGGCCTGATAAAGACACTTTTGCTGTGCATAGTACTACTGCTCCCAGGTGCTCTGCTGTTGGGGCATCCCATTCTGTGACTACACCAGCCTCTGTTTACTATAACCCTTTGCACTTATTCTAGAAGTAATTTGGCCTGATAAAGACACTTTTGCTGTGCATAGTACTACTGCTCCCAGGTGCTCTGCTGTTGGGGCATCCCATTCTGTGACTACACCAGCCTCTATTTACTATAACCCTTTGCACTTATTCTAAAAGTAATTTGGCCTGATAAAGACACTTTTGCTGTGCATAGTACTACGGCTCCCAGGTGCTCTGCTGTTGGGGCATCCCATTCTGTAACATACCATACCCCTCTTTATTTACACTAAGCAGCTCTCTTATTTACACTAAGCAGGTCTGTTGGAGGCTGAGTGTTACTGCTCACTTTTGGTGTGCATTATATTCTGTTTCATATAGACCCACCGCTGCCTGGGGGTTCTTAAAATATCACCTACTACCACGCCAGTTAGACTATGTCGGGCAGACAAGTGCCTGGAAGTGAAAAGAGGAGTGGCAGAGGCCAAGATTCCGCAGGCAGAGGTCGCAGCAGACTGGGGGCCAGTAGCAGCAGGAGTCACGCTGAGAGACCTAATCTGCCGGTATCTGCTAGCGGTCGGGTCTGCACCAGTAACGCATCTGCCGTGGTAGATTGGTTGACGCGCTCATCAACAACCACATCATCTCGACTTATGTCTGAGAGCCCCAGTCTAGGGTCGGTCAGTTCCTCAGACACAACCCTGAGTTGGCATGCCCCGAGAGCAGTCCCTGTCCTCCCACTGACTCTGTCCTACACCGTTCCCTCCCCCAGCGACGTATCCCATGCTTTGGGTTCAGCTCCACTTTTTAGTGAGGAGGACGATCATCTGGAGGACAGCCAGCAGCTACTGGCCAGCCATGAAATGGAGGTGCCTTCTTTAGCTCCGCACAGAAATAGTGATGTGGAGAGTGATGTGGGTGTTGGGAGCTTTCCAGCTCCTGCGCCAGACACTGAAACCGATAAGATCAGGGAGCTACAGCCACAACTCGGTGATGATGATGATGATGATGATGATGATGAAGCCGATCGCACTTGGGAGCCGGGTGATGAAGGGGCTTCATCATCATCATCAGGAGAAGAGGGGCGCAGGTTGCCCCGGAGTCAGCAGCTGAGGCAGCAAGGTGGTAGCAGTCAGCATGGGGGCACAATTCCAAAGGCTGGAGCTGGCCGGGGTAGAGCACCTGCTGTGCGGCAGTCTACCTTATCGGGAGGTAGTGGAGCAGGGGTTCCTGTAGTTGGCAACAGCAGCAGTGGATCAGTGAGGCCAGGGGGTGGGAAAAGTAGCTACTCGGCAGTGTGGCAGTTTTTCCTGAAGCATCCGCAGGAGGGTAACATGGCCACATGCAAGATATGTAGGCAGAAGGTGAAGAGTGGCCAGGGTCCAAATGTTGGCACCACGGCCCTGCGTCAACATATGCAGCGTCACCATAAAGCGGCCTGGGAGAACCTAGGCTCCGGAGAGGTGGGCCAGACTGCTTCCTCACCGAGTGGCACGCCGCTCCCAATTTCTGCCAGCCAAGGCTCCAGCACCTCAACCGAAGGCAGCTGTGCATCATACCCATCCTCTGTCGCTCCTGCTCCTCCTCCTCCTCCTCCAAGTCATGCATCCCGCCAGCAATCCATCAGCGAAGCCATGTCCAAGAGACAGCAGTATAAATGTGCTCCTGTCCAAGTTGCTGGTGCTGCAGTCGCTCCCTTTTCAGGTGGTGGACTCTGCACCTTTCAGAGAACTGATGGCTTGTGCCGAGCCGTCATTTCTTTGCCAAGAAGGCAGTACCAGCGCTGCACACTTTTGTTGAACAGAAGGTGGCCCAGTCCTTGAGCCTGTCGGTGTGTAGCAAAGTGCATGGCAGCGCCGACGTCTGGAGCTGTAACTACGGTCAGGGACAGTACATGTCGTTTACGGCCCACTGGGTGAATGTGGTCCCTTTGCAGCAGCAACTTGGACAGGTCACGCCGCTTCGGCCTCCGCGTTCCCTGCCCGTTGGGCTGTGACACTGTGCGACTCGGCCTCCTCATCCTCCGCCATCTCCTCACCCTCCACTGTAGGCTCAAGTCTCAGTGCCCCTCCAGTCTACCATGTGTGCAGGGCACGGAGGTGTCACGCAGTGCTTCACATGGTTTGTCTTGGCGAACGGAGTCACACAGGGGAGGAACTGCTTAAATTTATTCATCAGGAAATCCAAACATGGCTTACTCCAAGAAAACTTAAAATGGGAATCATGGTTACCGACAATGGGAAGAACATTTTGTCTGCGCTGCGCCAAGGAAGCCTGACCCATGCCCCCTGCATGGCTCACGTCTTCAATCTGGTTGTCAAGCGGTTTCTGAAGTGTTCCCCCCATCTGCAAGACATCCTAACAACTTCAAGGAAACTTTGCATGCACTTCAGCCACTCATACACCGCCAAACACACCCTTCTTGAGCTACAGCGTCAGAACGGTATCCCCCAACATTGTCTGATTTGCGATGTTTCCACCCGTTGGAATTCCACCCTTCACATGTTGGACCGATTATATGAACAGAGAAAAGCCATCACGCATTTCCTGATGATCCAAGCAGATAGGGGGACTCCCCTGTGTAACTTCAATGTCAACCAGTGGCAGCTCATACGTGACACCTGCCGTTTGCTCAGGCCCTTTGAGGAAGCCACTTTATTTGTCAGTCGGCAGGATTACGGGATGAACGACGTGATTCCACTGCTTCATGTACTACAGCACATGTTGGAAACCATGGCTGGTCAGGGCACTGGAGACATGGCGTTTACATCTTACGGCCACATGAACCCCGTTGGAGCTGAACTGGAGGAGGAGGAGGAAGAGGAGGAGGAGTTGCCCAGCGAAACACAGTTTAGACTTGGCGAAATGGCTGGTTTATCTAGTCAGCGGACAGGAGAGGAGGAGCAGGAGCAGTCAGAGGAGCTAGAGGTTTTTGAGGAAGGCGAGACAGAGGACCCGGGCACACCGTGGCAGTATGCAGTGGAGATGGAGACAGGTAGTCCATCCGAGTCACTTGCGCAAATGGCAGGAAGCATGCTCACGTGCTTGCGTAGTGACCCCAGAATTGTTTCCATCTGTCGGCGGGATGACTTTTGGCTGTCCACCTTATTGGACCCTCGCTTCCGGCACAAAATGGGGGCATTTTTTAAACCCACCGAGAGGGAGGACAAACCGAACTACTACAAAGTCATTCTACGTAGGCAGTTGGCCGATGCCTATCTGCGCAATGGTCCATACTCTCGCAGGCCTGACTCGAGGGGACCTCTGCGCTCACCTTCCACTGTCATGGCTGCTGGGGGGGTTGGCAGGAGCAGCAGCAGCAGCTCCATCAGCAGCAGCCTCAGTCTTCAGTCGCTAATGAGTAGCTTTCTACACCCGCATAGTGAGGCTACTCATGAGCAGCAGGAAGACCTGGAGCAGGACCCGAACCAGCAGGTCATGTCATACTTTGACATGACCATGCCAACACACCTTGAGGATCCGCTGGACTTCTGGGCAGCCAAACTTGATTTGTGGCCGCAACTAGCAGAGTTTGCCCTGGAAAAGCTGTCCTGCCCGGCAAGTAGCGTGCCATCTGAGCAGGTGTTTAGTGCGGCGGGGGCCATAGTTACGGCGAGGAGAACTCGTCTGTCAACTAAAAATGTGGAGATACTCACCTTTGTCAAAATTAATCAGGGATGGATCAGCCAGGATTTCCACCCACCAATGCCTGATGCATGCGACTAGATTCAGCATGGTGCCACGTTTTACACTTTCCAAATGGTGCAAAACATATTTATGTCTTTAGGCCAATTTTTGGGCTCCTGCTGATGCCAACTCCAGGGTGTGATTCATCCAATTTTTGGGCTCCTGAAGCCAACCCCAGTGTCTCTTTAAAGTAATGTTTGGGCTCCTGCTGCTGCTGCTTCCAACTCCAGGGTGTGATTCATCCAATTTTTGGGCTCCTGAAGCCAACCCCAGTGTCTCTTTAAAGTAATGTTTGGGCTCCTGCTGCTGCTGCTGCCAACTCCAGGGTGTGATTCCTCCAATCTTTGGGCTCCTGCTGCCAACTCCAGTGTCTCTTTAAAGTAATGTTTGGGCTCCTGCTGCTGCCAACTCCAGGGTGTGATTCATCCAATTTTTGGGCTCCTGAAGCCAACCCCAGTGTCTCTTTAAAGTAATGTTTGGGCTCCTGCTGCTGCTGCTGCTGCCAACTCCAGGGTGTGATTCCTCCAATCTTTGGGCTCCTGCTGCCAACTCCAGTGTCTCTTTAAAGTAATGTTTGGGCTCCTGCTGCTGCTGCTGCTGCTGCCAACTCCAGGGTGTGATTCATCCAATTTTTGGGCTCCTGCTGCCAACCCCAGTGTCTCTTTAAAGTAATGTTTGGGCTCCTGCTGCTGCTGCTGCCAACTCCAGGGTGTGAATCATCCAATTTTTGGGCTCCTGGAGCCAACTCCAGTCTCTCTTTAAAGTAATGTTTGGGCTCCTGCTGCTGCTGCTGCCAACTCCAGGGTGTGATTCATCCAATTTTTGGGCTCCTGAAGCCAACCCCAGTGTCTCTTTAAAGTAATGTTTGGGCTCCTGCTGCTGCTGCTGCCAACTCCAGGGTGTGATTCCTCCAATCTTTGGGCTCCTGCTGCCAACTCCAGTGTCTCTTTAAAGTAATGTTTGGGCTCCTGCTGCTGCCAACTCCAGGGTGTGATTCATCCAATTTTTGGGCTCCTGAAGCCAACCCCAGTGTCTCTTTAAAGTAATGTTTGGGCTCCTGCTGATGCTGCTGCTGCCAACTCCAGGGTGTGATTCCTCCAATCTTTGGGCTCCTGCTGCCAACTCCAGTGTCTCTTTAAAGTAATGTTTGGGCTCCTGCTGCTGCTGCTGCTGCTGCCAACTCCAGGGTGTGATTCATCCAATTTTTGGGCTCCTGCTGCCAACCCCAGTGTCTCTTTAAAGTAATGTTTGGGCTCCTGCTGCTGCTGCTGCTGCCAACTCCAGGGTGTGAATCATCCAATTTTTGGGCTCCTGAAGCCAACTCCAGTCTCTCTTTAAAGTAATGTTTGGGCTCCTGCTGCTGCTGCTGCCAACTCCAGGGTGTGATTCATCCAATTTTTGGGCTCCTGAAGCCAACCCCAGTGTCTCTTTAAAGTAATGTTTGGGCTCCTGCTGCTGCTGCCAACTCCAGGGTGTGATTCATCCAATCTTTGGGCTCCTGCTGCCAACTCCAGTGTCTCTTTAAAGTAATGTTTGGGGGGGGCGTGGCCTGGCCATGGAGGAGTAGAGACGCACAGCCCTTAGCTCTGCCGTTCTCCCTTACCTTTTTAGTTGATCTGGGTCCCTAGAATCCCCCCTGTTTGCTGCGATGGGGAGCGAGAAGAAGAGGAGAACCGGGGGGTCTGCGAGGAAGCCCCCAAAGAAAGACATCGGAAGCTACTTCGGCCGCCGAGATCCGACGGGGCAGAGAGCCCAGCCTCCTATGATGGCGCCCGATCGGCATGCGACCTGTGAGGAGCGCGTGGGAACCCGTCGCACGGCTGCGGGAGCGATGTTGGAGCGCGTGGGGCCCGCCGCATGTGAGGACCCCCTGCCCGCCGGGGTGCCTGCTGCTGAGCCTGGAGCCGGAGATGCGGCCGTGATCTCCCCAGAGCCTGCCGTGACGTCATTGGGCGGCTGTGCTGCGGAGGCCGAGGTGAGCGGAGCGGAGCCACACTGTGACCGGAGCGCGCCGTCCCCGCGGCTGAGGCCGGCTCGTCAGAGGAGCATATGAAGGTTGGTGCGGGGGTGGGGGAGAGGTTGGAGCCTCGTGATCGGGACTGTGTGGACCCCTTGCCCTCTCCCTCACACATGTCGGCCCCTCCTGCGCCCTCCCTGCTGTGCTGCAACACCCCAGCTCGGGACTTTCCGGGGGACCCGGTACTGGAGGTTTCAGGGGGGCACACTCGCGGGATCCCATCCCCACAACTTAACCCCTCGGCTCCCGAATGGCTGTCGCCGATCCACTCCCGGCTCGCCTCCCATGCGTGGGGAGACAGTCCGCCCCGGTCTGTGCCTGCTTCCCCTGCCTGGGGGGGGGGGGACCTGTACGGAGCCCACAACTGGTTCAGGCGGAGATCCATCTGCCCCCTGGGAGCCGGAGAAATGATCCTGGGTGCCTAAGTGCTTCCGGGGAGTCCTCACCCCTGGGATGGTCGCCGGGCCCCAGACCTGACACACCAGCCACTAAACCTCTGCCCTGCAGCCTCGTGAGTGGGCCGGAGAACCCGGAGTACACCCTGGGTCCTGCTTCAGCCGCGAGATCTTGCGACTCCCGATTTGGGATGCCCCCGACCCGGGCCCCGGAGGGCCAGCTGTTCCTGCGGTCTCCTACCGATCCTAGCCTACGGGATCTCCTACAATGTCTTCCAACGAAGGCCGAGCTCAAAGCAGATTTAGAGGCTGTGGCCACTAGAATCGAGCGGGCCTTACGCAGAGAAATAGAAGACCTCCAACAGAAATCTTCTGCTCTTGATACTAGAATTGCGTCGCTCGAGGAGTCCCGCCTGGATTATGAGGCCCGTCTGGCGGCTCTTGAGAGAAATCAGGTGGTGCACCAACAGCAGTTGATTGACATCAGACTTCAGACAGATGACCAGGAGAATAGAAATAGGCGCAATAATTTGAAACTCCATGGCATACCAGAATCCGTTAGATCAGAAGACCTGTGCACTTGGGCAACGGAACTGTTCAACGACCTGTTGGGCAAGCCACCGAACGCTGAGTTGGTTATTGATCGAATACATAGGGTGGCTGGACGCCCGGTGGGGGATCCTCAGGCCCCCAGAGACGTTTTATGCAGAATTCATTTCTTCCTTGTCAAGGAAGAAATCCTGCGACGGGCCTGGGAGAAAGGAAGGATTGCATTTCGAGGCTCTCAAGTTACGATCCTACCCGATGTATCTCGTCGCACCCTTCAGATGAGACGTCTGCTGCGGCCGCTCCTTGACCGGATTCTAGAAGTTGGCGCTTCCTACAAGTGGGGGCACCCATTTCACCTCGTGGTGCGAAGGGACAACTCCATATATGCTCTCAGAAGCAAGGCGGACCTTCCGGGTCTGTTTATTTTCCTGGAAATGGACCCCTTCCCGGTCCCGGACTGGTTGGGGCTTGATCCCCCCCCCCCTATGCCGCAGCGGGCGCCCAGGAGACCCCGGATGGCCAGGGGTCGTAGGGGTGATGCCCCTGGGCCAATTCGGGGTCGTTAGCTCGGCCCATCCCTATTAGCTCCCACGCTCTGATTCAGTATCTCTAATTCTGTTCCGCCCACTCCCACCCCCTCTAAGCATTTATGCCCCGCTCGCATTTTTCCCTGTTACGACTCAATGTTCACTGTTTAACGTTTACTATGTTATGTTCATTATTGCCTGTTGCTCTACCTTGGCCGCCGTCCCCCCCCTCTCCTCGGCCCTCTGGAGGGCTGGCCCCGCTCTCTCCTATGTCCTACCCGCCTTGCGGTGTGGCGGTGGGGGGTGCCGGCCCTCTCGTGGTCCGTGGGGCGGGGGGGGTGGGTACATTTTATTGTCATTTTATTGTCATTCTATTGTCATTTTATTGTTACGCTGTTGGGTCTGGGGATACTCCTGAGGGGCGGGATGATCCAGAGGTGCCTTACCATGGTAGGTGGGCGGGTTCCCCGGGAGATTGCTTATAATATTGAGATTGCTTATAATATTGACAAGTTTGCAATGTTTAATATGTATTTGTTGAATGTTTCCAGGTTTTCAGGTTACCCAACCCGGGGGGTATATGCTGGGTCCTCTCTGGGGAGGAGGGGAGACACGCACCTTAGATCCCCCCTGAGCATTATTTGGTCTTTGTTAATCGATACCGCTAGCGGCGCTTTTCTTTTTAGACAGCCCGGGGCTTGGGAACCTAATTCTCGCTAACCTACATATATTGGGGAGGCTCCCGAGTGGCTAGGCTACCTCCACAACCACTGTTCCGCGACACCCGGTTGGATATCTACCGATAGGTGTACGCGGGTTTGAGGGCTAGCCCTCTACACCCTCATTGCCCTCCTCTATAGGGTAGGGGCTCTTTCTTTCTTTTCTTCTTTGTTTTTCTGCTTCCCTAGTGTTCTACCCTTCCCCCTGTCTATCGTGTGTGGTTTGTTCTTCCGGGGTTCGACTCCAGCACTGGTCCACACGGGGTTGGCCATCCCGCTGGTGCTCCATCGGTCTCTGAGACATTTTTATCCCGCGAATTCTGGCACGGACGCTGGGCTAGCATGGCGGAGATTCGATTCTGCACTTTTAACGCTAGAGGGTTGAACGTCCCTGAAAAGAGAGCTAAAATATTATACGGGTTCCATAGGGAAAGAGTAGATGTCCTTCTATTGCAGGAGACTCATTTTTGTGCGGGGAAGATTCCTGTAATCAGGAACAAGTATTACAATAGATGGTTCCACAGCCCCAACCCGGTGAACAAGTCTAAGGGTGTTTCTATTGCAGTACATAGAGGTGTCCCCCTGGAGCCACTAGACTCCAAGGTGGATCCAGATGGCAGATACATTTTTCTCAAATTCACGCTCTCAGGGGTTAGGTATACTCTTGCCAATATATACTTGCCAAACCAGGTGGAGGTTGGACTTGGGATCCTTGATGTTTTAGAGGGGTTTTCAGAGGGTGTTTTAGTGCTGGGAGGGGACTTCAACCTGGTCCTTGACCCGCGGCTCGATTCCTCCCAGGGCAAATCGGGGATACCCTACTCCAAATTACAGAAGTTGAGGGGCGCACTTCGCAACCTCCAGGTAGTTGACGCCTGGAGAATTCAGCATGGGGGGGCAAGGGACTATACATTCTTCTCCCACCCCCATAACACCTACAGTAGGTTGGATTATATCTTTCTCAGTCATCACGCGCTTTCAAGGAACCCAGATGCCTCTATTGGCCGGATCTTGTGGTCAGACCATGCTCCCGTCTTCCTGAGCCTCCCGACCCCAGACGCTGCCCCCAGGCAGTACAACTGGCGACTGAATGATAATCTATTAAAAGATCCCCTGTGTTTAGCTGAAATTAGGTCTTCCATTACCAACTTCCAACTTGACCATGCGCATGATCAGACCCCGCTCCCAGTTCAGTGGGAGGCCCTTAAATGTGTGCTCCGAGGGGTTTTTATCAAGCATGGTTCTAGGCTTAAGAGGGCCAGGACACAGCAGATTGAAGCTACCCTGAAACGTATTGGGGAGTTAGAGGAGACCCATAAAAATACCCCCACGCAAACAGTCTTGAGGGAGCTACTGGACGCTAGACATAATCTGAAGAGCCTCTATGACCAGTGCTTCCTCAAGTACCGAGATAGATTTAGGGCCCGCATTTACGAGCATAGTGACAAATGTGGTAGGATGCTTGCTAGGTCTCTCCACCCCAGACAGGGTTCTACATTCATCCCCATGATTAGAGGGGGGGGGGGGGGGGTCGGAACTCCATAAGACTGCTCAGATAGCGGGGGAATTCCAGGCCTTCTACTCCAGGCTCTACAACCTGGAACCCGCGCCCCCCCGGGGCTCCCACCCGCTGGAGAAGGACTTGATAGCGGAATACGTTAGTGACACCGCCCTCCCAACTATTCCCCATGAGAGCAGTGACCAGCTCGAGGATCCGTTCACCGTGGGGGAGGTACTTAAGGCTATAGGGGATACCCCTGCAGGTAAAAGTCCGGGCCCTGATGGCTTCACCCCCAGATTTTATAAGGCATTGAGGGATTTGGTTGCCCCCTTCTTGGTTAAGATGTTTAATTCCATTTCCATGGACTGTCTCTTCCCGAGGCAGGCCTTGGAGGCTCATATAACAATCATACCTAAGCCGGGCAGAGACGCCACCCTCCCGGGTAACTATAGACCTATCTCCTTGATAAATGTGGACTTGAAGATCTATGCCAAAATTATTGCACTTAGGCTGCAGCCTTTGCTCCCCTCTCTGATTGATACTGACCAGGTGGGATTTGTTTCGGGGAGAGAGGCGAGAGACAATACCATCAAAACGATCTCCCTCATACAGTACGCGCAGTCGCGGGCTGTCCCTACGTGTGTGCTGGCGGTGGACGCTGAGAAAGCGTTTGATCGCGTGCATTGGGGTTTTCTGAGGGCTGCGCTACAACAGGTGGGCCTGGGTCCGGGTATGTTAGCTAAAATTATGGCTCTATATCAGGATCCCACTGCGAGGGTGAGAGTCAACGGCACCTTGTCCGGACCCTTCCACATTCGGAACGGGACCCGGCAGGGATGTCCCTTGTCTCCGCTGCTTTACATACTGGTGATGGAACATCTGGCCAACGCTTTGAGGGCGAACCCGTCTATCCGGGGGGGTCGTCTGCGGGGGAGAGGAGCACAAACTCTCTCTCTTTGCGGACGACCTGCTTATGTACATCACCTCCTCTCATACAACCATGCCCTCTGTTCTAGCGGAGTTTAAGCGCTTTGGAGATGTGAGCAACTTCAAGGTCAACCTATCCAAAACTGAGATCCTGAATGTCTCCCTCCCTGATGAAACCCAACATCTTCTGCAAGCCAACTTTCCCTTTCGGTGGCAAAAGGAAGCCATTAAGTATTTGGGGGTTCAGATACCTTCTGACCTGGGGTCGCTGTACAAGCTTAATTATGCCCCGCTTCTACACTCCACGACCTCAAGCCTTAACTCTTACAGTAAGAAGCAACACTCCTGGTTGGGTCGTATTAACATCCTCAAATTGGACATACTTCCAAGGTTTCTGTACCTGTTTCAGGCGGTCCCTCTGGTCCCGGGACGGGGTTTCTTCCAGTCCTTGCAGAGAGCCTTTTTCAAATTTGTTTGGGGGAGCGGGTGACCCAGGATCCGGAGGGAGACACTTCTCAGAGCTAGGTCGAGGGGGGGCCTGGGGGTCCCGGACCTTCGGACTTATCACGCCGCCTCGGTCTTGGTCAGGCTCTCAGATTGGTTTCACCATAAAGATGACAAGTGTTGGGTTGGCCTGGAGCAGACCATTTCTCCCCTAAATCTGGTGGCATTGCCTTGGATTGAACCTTCCTCTAGACCTGACGCACGAGAACTGCCCTACTTGGTGGGCCCTTTGTTACGGATATGGGATGGATTTCTGAAGCGGGGTAGGCTATCCCACAGGCCGGGACCCCTTACCCCTCTGTTTGACAACCCTTTATTTCCCCCTGGGATGCATGCTAGATCCTTCCTCATATGGGAGGAATCCCGGGATGTCAGACTGGGGGATATAGTATCGGGGTCGGGCCCTCCCTCCCTCACGGCCTTACGGACTCAGGGAGAGACCGGGAGTATATCTTGGTTTCTACATGCCCAGCTGGCAGCATACATCAAATCGATCACACCGAGCTCATGCCTCTCCCACTCGCTTACGCCTTTGGAGGGTATATTACGAAACCCTTCCTCTCCCAAACATGTGATTTCCCTTCTTTATCAGATTATTCGAGGCGAGGAAGAGGACGGGGAGTTGCCTCGGTTCTGCGGGAGATGGGAGGAGGACCTGGGACAGACGTTGGGGCCTGATGACTGGGAAAAATCCTTCGCACTCACCCATAGGCTGTCGGTTGCTTCTAGATCTCAGGAACGAAACTATAAAATATTATTGAGATGGTATAAGTGTCCTTCGGACCTTGTGAAATTTGGAGGGTCTGATACTGGGGATTGTTGGAGATGCAGCGGGGCCCCAGGGACTATGCTACATATCTGGTGGGAGTGCCCACCGATACGGGCTTTTTGGGAGAAAGTTCTAGGGATATATGAACACTTAACGCTGGAACAAATCCCTCACACCCCACAGGTCACCCTCCTGTCCATGATCCCCGGGCCGGTGTCATCCAGTAAGAAGGGGTTGCTGAGACATCTACTCACAGCCGCGAGGTCGGTGATTCCAAGACATTGGCGCACCCCTACTGTACCATCTCTGGTGGAGTGGTATGGGGAAGTCGAGAATATCAAGAGGCTAGAGGAGTTGACTTTGGAGGGGGTGGAGGGGGGCACCCAGAAATATCTTAGGACATGGACGCTGTGGGAGGTTTCTCGGGTCGCCCCTGACTTTCAGAAGTTGCTAGGCTGACGGGCTTGAGTTATCCCTCGCACTAATGTCCTCATCCTGGACGTTAGATGGAAGTAGAGTCTGGATGAGCTGTGAGTCCAAAATCCCAGTACGGTGTTGTTGTGGTTGTTGTCCTTATCTTTGTCTAAGCCTATATCTATAACTACGTTATTGTCAATGTCTTTGTCCTTATCTGGGTCGTTGTCCTTGTCTTGTCCCTGCCCCTTTTCTCCCTGGGCTAGTAATTGCCCCGGTGTCTACCCCGTCCTGTTTTTTCCCCCATTTTTTCCCTTCTTTCCCTCAGTGTTTCTACTCTTTCTTCAGCGGTTCACTGGGAGATGACTGGCTTCTGGGGCTTTGGTTTTGGGTGAGGGGACAAGATCGAGTTGGGGAGTAGCCCTATACAGGGGAGGGGATTCGGTTGGTGTACTGGGCCCCCTGGATGTCTGCCAATGGCCACTACTAGGCGATCCCCCTATATGCCTTGCTATGACCGTACCCCACTCTGGTTCCCCCATGCGGGGTACAAAATACATTGCACTATGATCAATTCGACACGGTCGCCCTACCAGTGCAGTAGCTGTGTCACTCCCACTCTAGGATCATTATGCCAGTGTCCATCATAACATTGTCTGATCTTATTTGTACTCTTATTCTGTGCTTTCACTTTCTTGTATGTAAAATTTCCTTTCAAAAAGAAAACTCTCAATAAAGACATATTGAAATAAAGTAATGTTTGGGCTCCTGCTGCTGCTGCTGCCAACTCCAGGGTGTGATTCATCCAATTTTTGGGCTCCTGAAGCCAACTCCAGTGTCTCTTTAAAATAATGTTTGGGCTCCTGCTGCTGCTGCTGCTGCCAACTCCAGGGTGTGATTCATCCAATTTTTGGGCTCCTGAAGCCAACCCCAGTGTCTCTTTAAAGTAATGTTTGGGCTCCTGCTGCTGCTGCTGCCAACTCCAGGGTGTGATTCATCCAATTTTGGGCTCCTGCTGCCAAATCCAGTGTCTCTTTAAAGTAATATTTGGGCTCCTGCTGCTGCTGCTTGCAACTGCAGGGTGTGATTCATCCAATCTTTGGGCTCCTGCAGCCAACTCCAGTGTCTCTTTCAAGCTATGTTTGGGCTCCTGCTGCTGCTGCTGCTTGAAACTCCAGGGTGTCAGTCAATTTTTGGGCTCCTGCTGCTGCCAACTCCAGTGTCTCTTTCAGCCAATGTTTGGGCTCCTGCTGCTGCTTGCAACTCCAGGGTGTGATTCATCCAATTTTTGGGCTCCTGCTGCTGCCAACTCCAGTGTCTCTTTAAAGCAATGTTTGGGCTCCTGCCCCTCATAGTGATGCCACTTCAATTCTCTGCAATTGTGCCGCTCTGCGATTCTATTAGCGATGCCTCTGATCTGCATGTGATATTTATTTACAGTATTATTTAACTAACCCAGCACGCATCCTATGCGTGTTACAGCAAGGCAAAATGGTTTACAACCCTATTGAGGCTCTAGGAGGCTCAGAAATAGCCATTTTTAACCCTTCTAGTGCCAGCTACGTGAGTCTCACGTAGCAGCCTCTACTCCACTTAAGTGCCAGCTACGTGAGACTCACGTAGCTGGTTTGAAACCCCCACAGTAAAAAAAATATAACAGTAAAATACTCACCTGACCCCTCGTTGCATCCAGCCGGGTCTCCTCTTTAATTTGGTGCCATCCGATCCCCCATGGGAGAGCCCAGGAGAGCCCCCGGAATAGGCCGCCCCCCCCCGCTTCTGCAGCAGCAGCTGCTAACTGTAAAAAAAATAAATAAATAAAAATGACATTCACTTACCTCCATGTGCGCTGGCTCCCGCTGTCCCTCCTCTTCACCTGGGGGGCCTCCGATCGCCCCCCAGGACTTACCGATCTTCAGGAGAGAGCCCGGGAGGCTCTCTCCTCCTCGATGGCGGCCGCCATCTTGCCGCTAAGCCCCGCCACCTTGGGGGCATGGCTATGACGTCATCCCGGTCCGTCTCCGCGCCAAGCCCCGCCCCCTTGGCTATGACGTCATCCCAGCCCCGATCACCGGCTTCAGCGTTCTCAGCTGTCAGATGCCGGTGATCCCTGCGCCCTGTTCTACAAGCCCCCATAGCTGGCCCGGGTCGGTAATGCTGGGTAGGGGGGACCCTACGTCATTTTTTTTGGGGATTTTTAAGGGTTTTTAACCCTTAAAATTCCAAAAAAAAATGGGGTCCCCCCCCCTAGGAGGGGGAACCCTATGTCATTTTTTTTTTAATTAACCCTTTTGTTTTCTGTCATCCAGCAGCTATAAAAGGCTGAAAGAGTGCTCCACTATGGATGGGAGGTAAGTATTAAAAAAAAAAAAAAAAAATAATAAAATATTTTTTCTCTTTGTGTGTCTGTGTTTTTTTTTTACATTTAACCCCTTGTGAACTGGTAAGGGGTCTATGACCCCTATACCAGTTCACAAGGCTGGGGGAGGTGTCACCTGCGCTAGCCGTTGACTTGCCATTAACCCCCGGCACCCCCATTACCTGCCTCCCCAAAGCCCAGGGGGGGGCAGAAGAGCCCGGGCCCACGGGCTATGCGCCATGTAGCCTGCAGGGCCAGGGGCCACAAAAGCTGGCCCCTGCGCCCTGTTCCTCCAAACCCTGCATAGCTGGTCCCGGGCTGGTTACTTTGGGTAAGGGGGGGCCCATGTCATTTTTTTTTTTATTTTTTAAGGATTTTTAACCCTTAAAAATCCCCCCAAAAAATGCCCCCCCCCCCCTCCCGGGAGGGGGGACCCTATGTCATTTTTTTTTCTCGATTTAACCCTTTGTAGTGTGGATGGTAGTTGTATTTTATTTGTAAATGTTAAAAATTACTTGTTTCAGTTAGGGGGGTCTCCTGGGCAGGAACAGGGGGCTACCGATAAATATGTGGTACCGTTCTAATCGGTAGAAATGGGGCTTTCACATGCAATATGGTTTTCCCTAATCAAATACATTTTTTATTTAAAATAAAGGAGGCAATTTTCTAAAATAAATTTTTATTTATTTTTTTTTTTTTACGTAATAATAAATAAAATTAATAATAAATAACATTTACAAACAAGACATTTCATGTTAAAGCCTAAACTCTGCTGCAAAAAATATATATATAATTTTCCTGAAAATTCCAGCAAAAATGATGCAAAGCATGGCGCAAAATGGGGAAAAATGTCAACAGAGGGTGACAAAACCTCAAGTAAGCTGGCAATTAAAAGGGTTAATAGTACCTCTGCATGTTGGGTATTGTTCTGTTCGGGGGACCTTGCGCTTTCAGACTTAGCTTGTTTTTTCTTGTTTGCATATTTATATTTTAGGAAAAGGTGTTTTTTATTCTGCTTTTTTATACATTTTTTAGGGAAACTCTGCGCAACCAAAGAGTTCTTTGAGGGATTAATTCCAGAAAGATGAGCCCACTACAACAAGCTGGGTACGCTTAGAAAGCTTAACATGTGTACTTTCAGGGAATATATGGTTTATGGGGGATATTCCAAATGTAAAGGGTTGTTTTGGTTGAAAAATCGCAAGGTGCGCACTTTGTCTGCAGAGCTGAAATTTTCAAGAAAAATTACCGTTATGTTCATGCTTTACTTTGGGGTGTTTGGCAACTCTTCCCTTGACAGAACCTATGCATGTTGGGTATTGTTCTGTTCGGGGGATGTTGCTTTTTCAGATTATACTTGTTTTTTCTTGTTTGTATATAGTTTTTTTAGGAAAATGTGGCTTTGATTCTGCTTTTTTATCCTTTTTTTAGGGAAACTCTTTGCAACCAAAGAATACATTGAGGGATTACTTCTAGAAAACTGTGGCCACATCAACAAGCCTGGTACAAATAGAAAGCCTGAGGTGTGTACTTCCAGAGAATATATAGTTTGTGGGGGGTATTTCAAATGTAAAGGGTTGTTTTTCTGGAAAAACTGCAAGGTGTGCATAGCGCATATCACAGTTGTGTTTTTTCTGAAAATCCCCTAAAGCGCTGTTTCAGTTTGGGGGAGTCTCCTGGGCAGGAAAAGGTGTTTACCTATACATATGTGGTACCGCTCTAACTGTGAGAAATTGGGGTTTCACACGCAATAAGATTTTATTGACAAACTTACATTTTTTATTACAAAAAAACACTACAAATTGTAAAAAATTGATTTTTTTAATTTTTTTGCACATATTTCGCCAAAAAATATTGAGAATACACCTAAAAAATGACAAACAAGACATTTCATGTTAAAGCTCAGACTCTGCTGAAAAAAGCAATATATCATTTTCCTGGGAAATCCCTGGAAATCCCTTCAAAAATCACATTTGAACATGGGGAGTGCAAAATAGTGCAAAATGGTCTGGCAACAGAGTGTGACAAAAACTCCAGGTAGGCTGGCACTTAAAGGGTTAATAGCGATTCGTCGCGAATAAATTCGGGTCGAAACGATTTTTGTCGGAAAATTCGGCGAATCAGTCGAATCGAATTTTTCAAAAGTTCGCTCATCTCTAGTTGCTAACTTGAAGTCCACATTACATCTCTAGCCTTCAGCTATCCTAGATTCCATTTTGTTGTTGCGCACATGTGCTCACTAACATTTGGTTGGCACGGCATTTAAATTCAAATTGTGCCCCCACTGTTTGGCCCTGCGCTGCCTAATCGCATATGCATGCATTTCGCCTGCATATCAACAACCTGAACCCACACTAACGAGCATAATGGTAACTTGTTGCTCGCAGGTGAAGAGCGTGGGTGCCATCTTGATTGCCTGAATCAGCAGATACACAACACTGTTGGGACTCAGTACAGCTCAATTTTCTTTATATGGGTATAACAACGGGTGCCAGCCTGTGGTAGACCAAATGACACAAAAGTGTCTATCAAGACCATATAACAAAGATAGGGCCGCCAGATCAGCCCAAAGTGGCCTCCACAAAATAAAGGGCCGCACACCAAGGTATCAAAAAGATTATGCAAATTTTTAATAATTCAAGAGATCAATCAAATACATACAATACATTACACAAAGACAAATTAAAAACAATTAAAAACCACACACAGGTTGTTGAGGGTAATGGGACTCAATGAGGAATATAAAATATTATTGCACACTGCCCTTCTGAATGTGCCACAAAATCTCACTTTATCCCTAAGCCATATGCTGCATAATATCAAAGAAGTTATGTGTTGCTCAAACAAAGTTCATGAATCATTTAACCTGTGCAGAAAACGTATATATGCAATGATAGAGTGTTGCTAAAAAGCAAGTGCTACTAAGACAAACAACAAACTATACACAAATGTATTCAATAAATTATTAAAGTACCACGTGCTGAAAAATAAATAGTAGTGACAGTAACCTATAGAGATAGGCAGTGCTCAAAATGCTCAGATGTGAGGTTAAAACATGTTTTTGCACTTTAAATCAACTATTTCCCCTTATTTTCGATAATGTGCATATATTTATTCATGCGATTTATGTAATTATGCATTAGCATTTGTATATCTGTATATAGGAAATACACTCATCACTATTGGTATCTATCTGTAATACGCTTCTTTACAACCATTCATCTGAACTGTTTTGAGTCCCCTCCTCCATTCCCCTGCGTCTGACACGTGTGATGGCTGCGGGATGGGAGGCTGATGGGTTGCGCTGCGTGCGTACGTTAGCCTGGAGCCGATGCCTGGGTGCCTCCCACTGCAGGGGAGTGCGCTGGGGCATGAGGCAAAGGGCGCATGTGCGCGCCGCGCATCACCGTCAGAATGCTTGCGCTCCACGGCTGCAGGGAGACCGGCACCGCACACGTCACCCCTACACGCTCCCGGAAGTGAGGGCGGATGGGGCATGCTCGCCGGCCGTACAGCACACACTTACATCTCCAGGAATATATAAAGGCGACAGTGACACCACCTATATCCATCCTGATGAAGTGGGATGTCCTGCGCCCACGCAACGCGTCGGTGTAATCCTGGTTGAATGTGAGGGGGACCTTAATAACATGGTGATATGAATACTTTATTTTGATTATTCTCTGCCCTCAGTTCTCACCTGTATAGCTATTATCTTTACCATATGGGCATTTTGAGCACTGCTTATCTCTATAGGTTACTGTCACTACTATTTATTTTTCAGCATGTGGTACTTTAATAATTTATTGAATACATTGGTGTATAGTTTGTAGTTTGTTGTTTGTCTTAGTAGCACTTGCTTTTTAGCAACACTCTATCATTGCATATATAAGTTTTCTGCACAGGTTAAATGATTCATGAACTTTGTTTGAGCAACACATAACTTCTTTGATATTATGCAGAATATGGCTTAGGGATAAAGTGAGATTTTGTGGCACATTCAGAAGGGCAGTGTGCAATAATATTTCATATTCCTCATTGAGTCCCATTACCCTCGACAACCTGTGTGTGGTTTTTAATTGTTTTTAATTTGTCTTTGTGTAATATATTGTATGCATTTGATTGATCCCTTGAATTATTAAAAATTTGCATAATCTTTTTGATATCTTGGTGTGTGGCCCTTTATTTTGTGGAGACCACTTTGGGCTGATCTGGCGGCCCTATCTTTGTTATATGGATCAGCAGATATGTTACGCCCCAGTGGTTTCCGAGATGCGCACGTCCGTACGCACGCTTATGAGTAAGCATCATACACAGTCATAACTATTTAAAGGGTACTTGGAGAAACAGCTGAGTGTCTTTACAGATATCGCTATGCCTGCCAAGAAAGGTAGCCGCAAGACCCCCAAGTCCCATGAACGCCATGAGCGGCGTGCCGAACAGCAGGAAAAAAACCTCCTCGAGGCCTGCAACTAGGTCCCACAAAACCAGTGGCCACTTGCATTCAACCAGAACATCCAGTCGCCACATTAAGGATCCAGTGGAACACGCTCCAGCCACCTCCAAATCTGCTCTATCTCGGAAGGCGAAGGAGACATCCCAAACACAAAGGAGCACTACTAGTAAGGGCAAGGGTAATAGTTGTCCTAGAAGCCCTAGCCCCCCAACCACACCCTCTCCTGCTCCTTCCCAATGTCAGGAATCGAATGTGGCGAGCCCTGAGTCACCGGGCAGCTTTTCGGCAGTAACTTCTTTGGGCAGCCAGCCGATGACACCCAGCCCCCATGCAAGTCCAGCCCAATCCATGTTAAGCAAAATGTCTGGCTATTCAATGCCTGCAAGTCACCCACGAATGTCAGCCAATATTCCTCCCACCCATGAAGAGCCATCCAGGCCAACATTAGGGCAAAACCTGTGGCGTGGCACGTTGAGCATACGCTTTAGTGAGCCCCAAAGCATGGCATTGGCAAGTGGGGTTTCTGAGCACTTTCATGAGCTGTATAGCAGAAATTCAAAAGCCACCAACAAGGTACGCAAGAACCAAATCTGGGAGGAGATCACCAGACAGGTCAATTGTGTGGGGACAGAAAGGAAAGATGTAGAACAGATCCAGCGGAAATTTTCTGACCTCAAATATGCAGTGAGACAGAAGAGGAATAAGCAGTGGTACATATGATTGTGAGAGTTGGGGGGGTTGTGGCAAACCTTGTAATTAATTTTGTAATTTTTCTTTTAAGGTTGCAAACAGGAGGTGGATTCCCAACTAAACTACAGTACACTGCAGCTGAGGAGCTTGTCCTTGGACTTATACACCCCTGGGCACTACAGGGCTTATCCGGGGCCCTAGACACTGACAACTATGAAATGCCAGAAGGTATGTATTTTAAGGATTGTTTATTTACATTTGGCTAAGAGAATTGTAGAAACAAATCCACGACACACACAGAGCCTTATCTAGGTGGGAGCAGGAGGGGCATGCTCACAGGGTACAGCAGTTCAGGGTGGCGCCAAAGGGTGTATGTAAAACCGGTGGTGGAGTCCATTGAGAAAGTTAGGTCCGGGTGCATTACAGCCTAGCTACTCCTATGTGTACCCAAGATATGTTTATGTGTTAACTTGCCTTTACTGTTACATTCCAGCTCCTCAAAATACTCAAGCGACTGAGCAACCCTCCACCTGTTTACCCACTGCCACCACATCCCGCCAGCCAATACAAACATATTCTACACAGGACCAGCTGGATCTGGTAAGTGCAATGTGCAATAACTGGTGATGCATGTGAATTAAGATGACTACTTCGGCAAACATATAGTTTGGCAACTATCTTACAATTTTTTTTTCAATGTCCCTACAGACACCACCCCTAATGGATGCAATACACCATCTGGAGGAGGAGGAGAACATTACCATGGCCCCACTAATGCCAACCCAGCATCATCATCTGCCACTGCCCCAGCAGCAGCCGCCCACAAATCCTCTGCAGAAGAGTCAAACATGCCCTCTGCTGGCAGACCAGCATGGCCAGCAGCAAGAGACACAACCAACTGTTCCATGTGCTAGCTCTGCTGCAGAGGAGTTGCCTACTACATATGCTCTTGTTGCTAGGCCTAGACCTCCAGCATCTGCATGCACCCAAACCCGGGGAAATGGAGGACGCCCTCAGGCACGTCGTCATGTCAGCCAGGTGAGGCGTGTGCAGATGCTGGAGACAGCATGGCGGAATGACAGCCGCAACTTTCGGGCAGTGAACCTAAGATTAAGAGCTGGCAGCACAATTTCAAAACTTCAATAACAATTTCACCACCCTGGGATTAATGTAAAATAACCGCGTGACACTGTGTAGGTAGAAAGTTCAGAGTTCAACGTGTTATAGTGTCCTTCTTCTCAGTAATCTAGATGCAAAAAATGTTATGAAGTACACAGAGCTCCAAGTCGACAACCAGGATAAAGTATTTTTACTCTCCATTTAAGATATTCCCGCGGTACAGAAGAATATTCACACTGTGCATAATCCGCCACCGTTTATGCAAAATTCTTACCAAAGCCTATTGTCAGAAGGGCATATACATTATCAAGATGTTTTCCAGAAGAATGTTAAACCCAAAGAAGCATAAGCGTCCAAAATGCATCCAAATTGGTCTCCACACAATACTATTTCAACACAGAGGAGTATAATATGTACTTACAAGATATAAAATTTGATGAGCTTAAAAACAAGGCAAAGTTGATTCAGCAAGTCACACCACCTTTCACTTTAAATCCTCCGCCCGAGTATCATAGAGCAACATCTACATAAATGAAATCTCTCAAGTGACCAAAATCCTACACATTTTTTGATTGAAAAATATCCTTTATTTATATAGTTGCACATATAAATACATGAGACAGTACATTCTTTCCATGTATTGCGTCGCAGCGCACAAGTCACTACAATACAGATACATCTCAATACATACAATAAATTACATTCGTGTTTAGCGGCAGGACGTCTGATGTGTGGTGCCTGGCTAAGTGCCCTGTACCTCACATCCTACGTGCCACCGCCTCTACTTGTATACAAAGTGGGCCATGCCTAATGTGTAGTCCCAGGGAAAGAGACCCCCCTTCCTTGTCTTGCACCACGGTAAGGGGAGGAGAAAGTACCCTGACCCCGAAAGGGCCGAGGTTGCCGCCTGCGCTGGGGTAACCTGCCTCCCTTAGCAAAAAGGTCCAGGCAGTCTCCAAACAGACGCAATCCTTTAAAGGGAAACCCAGTAAGGGCCTTCTTGGCCGCATTGTTAGCCGCCCAATGGCGCAGCCAAACCGAGCGGCGTATAGCCACCACAAGGGCAGAAGTTCTGGCACACATTCTGATGGTGTCATCCAAAGCTGATAGGACAAAATTTACAAAAACATCACAACTGGAGAGTGCATTAAACACCTCACAAGGCAAATCATCAGGGGCACTATCAAGCATATTTCTGATAAGGGTTCTAGTGGCCACAGCAGTAATAGCAGAGGCACAGACCGGGCGCAGCGCCGTCCCCGCACATGCAAAGGCGTGGGAGGCCAGCAAATTTAAAAGCAATAAAGACAAGTCCGCGCGGCGGCTGACATAAGAATAGAGACATGTGAAAGTTGAAAGCACAGACTTCATAACCTATATATCTATACACGTACACACACACCCTCCCCCCCTCTTTTCCCCCGAAGACTATAAGAAGGATGAGGGGGGACGGCGGCCACTTAAATAGGGCCCACCGACAGACAGGGGCAATAGTGCGGGAGGGGCATCCCATAGAGGCTCACCATAAGCCTGAACCGCCTACCCTTTGGTGGGGGATTGCGGTGGAGCAGCGCTCTTAAGCACCTAACAGCGGTGCTGCCTACCTTCACCCGACCAGCGCAGCCAAGGCTGGGAGACATATTGTTATTGGAACGGGTGGGAATAGTCCTACAGGGCCGCAGGTTAATAACCCCACTCACCTGTAAGTAGAGAGCCAATTTCTCGTCCTTCGCAGCCAGACTGCAGAGAAATTTCTGGGGATTTGAGGGGCCGGGAGGAGCCTATTTTTGATGTCTCTGCAGTCCAGCGCCATCTGGTGGAGTATATCCCACGTGTAAGTATTAGATTTGGAGCAGGACGTACTGTATACTAAGAATACAATTGAGATCAAACTCAATGTTTAGTCCATTCGGGTGTAACGTATTTAAGCTAAAAATCCAACGACTCTCTCTAACGCGGTTGGAACCGCGCCAGTGACACTCCAATCGGTCAATCCCTTGAAAAGTCATGCATTTAGGATCAGAGGCATGAATTCGCTTAAAGTGAGCTTATAGGTTGTGTGCTTCATAACCTCTCTTGATAATATAAATGTGCTCCCGAATCTTGAGCGCACGGGTAGTCCTGCCAATGTATACCAAGGTACATGGACACCAAATAGCGTATACTACATAATTGGAATTATTAAGGATCTGGAATTGAGGCATGATCTAGTTATTAAGCCTGCCGACAAAGGCGGGGGGCTAGTGATTCTCGATAAAAAAGATTACATAGCTGAGATGTCCAGACTACTAGCCAATACCTCTACTTATGTGCTTCTGGATCGGGACCCTACGAGGGAATTCCATCTAGAACTAACCAAACTTCTTCTTCAAGGACAGACCTTAGGCGTCCTGGATGCTAAAGAGTTTGATTATTTGAAAATTAAAACAGCAAGGACCCCTACCATCTATCAACTCCCTAAAATCCACAAGAGTTTGGAGAAGCCACCAGGATGCCCGATTGTTAGTGGAATTAATTCAGTGACTTGCCGGTTGGGAGAATATGTTGACAGTTTTTTACAGCCTTTGGTCACCTCCCTACCGGCTTACTTACGTGATTCCAGTCAGGTGCTAGACCTATGCCGAGTACAAAAAATTACAGGTGAATGTTTAATGGCCACTGCCGACGTAACCTCATTATATACAGTAATCCCCCCATAATATGGGTGTTGCAACGGTCCGCCACTATCTTGAACAACAATCGGGCCTACCACAGAAACAGATTGATTTTATAATCGACTGTTTAGTTTTCTCCCTGAACCACAACTATTTTTGGTTCCGGGGGGAACTATTACCTTCAAATCAAAGGTGTGGCTATGGGGGCCAAATTCGCCCCCAGTATGGCGAATCTATACGTAGGTTACTGGGAGGCAGAGTTTAGTTTTGGTAAGACCTGGCCCTCATTGAGTCTCTGGCGTCGTTATATTGACAAT
The DNA here is from genome assembly GCA_027917425.1 of Gastrophryne carolinensis. Taxonomy (NCBI): domain Eukaryota; kingdom Metazoa; phylum Chordata; class Amphibia; order Anura; family Microhylidae; genus Gastrophryne; species Gastrophryne carolinensis. The sequence continues at coordinate 166,797 of JAQIHN010000126.1, forward strand.
GTGCTCGTAATATGGGAGGGGCCTTGGATGAATTTTTTACTGCAGTCAACAATAACCCTTACAATCTTGAGTTCACTGCCGAAGTAGATCAGAAGGAAGTGAATTTTCTAGATTTGAACATTAGGAATGAAGGCACGACTCTCTCGACACGAACCTTTTTTAAAGCCACGGACAGAAATGGCTATGTCCCAAGGGGGAGCTGCCATCATCCGAATTGGTTGGATGCCATCCCAAAGGGACAATTCTTGCAGTTGCGACGCAACTGTAGTGATATTAAAGAGTATGACAAACAGGCTGCGGATTTGTCCAAAAGATTTCTTGAGTAAGGATATGAGGCCGATGCCATTAAATTACCAATATTAGGGCCATTGAACATAGTACCCTTTTCTCTAAAAAAGACTGTAAACGGAATGAGGATGTTAGCCAATTTGCTTTCTTGACAGGATTTAACATAGAATACCGTAAGATCCAAAACATCTTGGGTAGGCACTGGCTCATTCTGAGGGACGACCCAGTTTTGGGCCCTGTTCTGCCTGGTCGCCCTAGGTGTATTTTCAGACAGGCACCCAACCTAAGGGATAAGCTCGTTCGTAGCTATGTTGACCCTGGAGACCAACATTGGTCTCCACACCACTCATGGGGTTTTCAGCTCACTTTAAGCGATTTCATGCCTCTGATCCTAAATTTATGACTTTTCAAGGGATTGACCGATTGGAGTGTCACTGGCGCGGTTCCAACCGCGTTAGAGATCTCTCACAAAGAGAGAGTTGTTGGATTTTTAGCTTAAATACATTACACCCGAATGGACTAAATGTTGTGTTTGATCTCAATTGTTTTATTGATACTTCTTAAATTTTCTGAGTGCTGCTGTTTTTTATATGTTTAGCTTTTATTCACTTTGGTTTTTAAAATGTTGTGTTGATTTATATATTGGATATATTATACTTTCCTGTGAAGCACACCAGACACTTGTTCTTAAGTAATCTGCTTAATCAAGCCAGCAGATCATGTTTTGATCTGACAGCTTCTTCTTCTGTCGTGGAGAGCGCATGGACACCACGGCGTTTGTCAGATCGCGGTGATCTGACATTTCTTTTATTTACATCTTACATCTCTGTGATGTTTATTTACATATCATTTACATCTGATAGATCCCCGCCCCCCGCCTGCTCATTATCTGCTCTCATTTACATATAGGGTGATTTTCTCAGCACATGAGACGTGCTGACAAATTGGAAATCTCTCCCCGCCCTTCTTGACAGAGTGCTCGGGTATAAAAACCGAGTCTCGCGCCCTGCTGAGCATCTGAGTTCACGTCTCCTCCAGGGACAAATGGCTTGATGCAGAGCCTTCTCATTCAGCTATCCCGTGCGTTTTCCTGTTGGTTTTGGGCTTTGATCGGGTCAGGAAAGGGTGCTACGTTGATTTTAGTGTGTGTTTATGTGCTCAGGTGTGTGCTCAGCCGCCTTTCCGATTGTCGGCTCGCACAAGGCTGTTTCGCGGGAAAACGGATGCCTCATTCATTGTTCCGTTTTTTTCAGTGATGCAGAGCCTTGCTTTCCTATGGAAATCAGCCTAATCAAACGGGGCCGCTGAGCCTTCACTTACGCGCAGTCAGAGCAGCCGTATTTGCACTCGGGCAATAATATGCAGTCCTCTGTTGGAGCACATCAGCGGCGCCAGCTCCGTGGTCTTGTCCTGATGAGTATGGCAGAAACCATGCTGCACCGCACGCCTTTGGACATCGATTGCATGAGTATTTTTTTATTTTTTGGTCTTTTATTTTTTTTGTCCTTTTTTAAGGGTCTACCTAATTTTTTTTTTATTGCCTGTGTGCAGGAACTGGAAGATGGGACATTCCATAAATGTGCAGGCAGTGGCTGGCCCTGATTTGGTTTTTGGGAGTCGTTTTGCTGGCTTTCCATGCTCGACGCATGATGTGCACATCTTGGGGAATTCCTGCCTAGATGAGCAATTCAAATCTGGCGATCTGTTTGGTGGCTGGCTACTGGGTATGTGTATGAAACTTGTATTGGTTGCCCACCCTGTCTGACTGTGTTTTTTCCCTTAACACACTATTTTTTAACTATTTTCGTAGTATATTTTGAGCCAAATTTTTTAACTACAAATTAAATGGGTTAAGTGATTGTACCCTATTGCGTCATGTTCTTGCCCTCTTATGTAAGTAGTATTCCCCAGACTTTTTTAATGAGTGTACAGGTTGGATGTGCATGTAGTCTCATTAGAAATGTCCTTTCCTCCCACCCTACCCCGCTCACCTATTTGTCCCTCTTTTCTATTGTTGCAATGCACACCTTTTTTTATTGTTATTTTTACATATTTTTTTTTTTTTTGGTTTGGCAGGAGACTCTGGCTATCCTTTGCTCCCCTGGCTGCTGACCCCCATCCTGCACCCATCTTCACAGGCACAGGAGCGCTACAATACTGCCCACAGGAGGACTCGCTCTGTGGTGGAGCGAGGCTTTGGTCTCTTGAAGATGAGGTTCTGTTGTCTTGATGAGACTGGGGGGGCACTACAATAGACACCTGCAAAGGTCCTAAAACTAATCATGGCTTGTGGGCTACTCCACAACCTTTAGTTTCAGACGTCCCCACCCCTCCTTTTTCTGGCACCCAAAGTGGTACCGCGCAAACCATCCGCGCACAACTAGTGTTTAATTTTTTTTCACAGACCAAAATTTTTCTTTATGTTTTTTTATTTTTTGAAACAAACTAATTTTGGTGTGTCATTTGTTTATTTTTTAACCAAAGAAAAATTACACGTGGGGTCAGAAAATGTATTCCCCAAAAATTAGTGGTATGTTGGGTTGCATGGTGACGATGAATGATGTTGTGGCTGCAAATTGGCTGCAATGTGGGCCAGGCTTTGATTAATCTCACCCATATGGCTGGTTAGGGCAGACACATTTCTGTTTAATACCTCCTAATTGGGCGTTGAGGTTTGTGAGTTGGGTGCACACAGTCTCATTGAATTGCTGTGTTGTAGCCGAAAAGGCTATATTTTCCTGCCTCCACGCTTCCTCCAAAATTTGAAGTTGCCTTCTTTGGGAAATATGGCGTCTGGACTGGGTTCGAGCAGTGGGATGGGTGGTTGGTTCTGGTTCTGAAGGTGGTTGTGGATGTGGGGGTTGTGCCGGGGTTGACTGCGTTGCTGCCACTGGTTCAGTAGTGGTTAGTGACATATGTGGGTTGTCCTCCTCCAAATCTCGTATATGTTCGATTATGGGTGGGCTTCCTGTGTTCTGGAAAGAAATATAGGTTCATTTTAGTTTATTTATGTCAACAAAAGCTCTCAAAGATCAATGTTAAAAGTACACACCAATGACCATTGACTTACCTCATTGCAATCCACAATTTGGGTTCGTGATGTAGAATCCTGGTGTGCCCTTGGCCTCGGTGCTAACGCAGGGGTTTGGGGGCCTGGTGTGTCCTGTTGACTTGGTCCTTAGAATGTAGATTTGAAGATTAGCTAAATGGCCAAGTACAGTGTGTGTACAGCATAACACTGCCTTTTGGATCTTTTTTTTAATAGGTCATGGCAAATTCAGACTCACCTTGGGACCTTACATTCCGGTCTGTGTCTTGTGCCTCTGCCAGGCCCTGGATGCTGGCCGGGTGTATGTATTTATATACATGTTCCTCGGTGGGTGTAAGGATTATTTTAGTGGGTAAGCCACCCCCTGTCTGTTGGCTGGGGAAGATTAAATCACACCTAATAAGTGTTACATCCTGTTACCAATGCGACTATAAATGCATTTAAATTGCCCTTTACCTCTGCTCCACCCCCTGTCTGTTGGCTGGGGAAGATTAAATTACACCTAATAAGTGTTACATCCTGTTACCAATGCGACTATAAATGCATTTAATTTGCCCTTTACCTCTGCTGACAGCGCATGTCCATTTTTTTGCTGCAATATTTCAGGTCCCCAAATTTCCTTTTGATTTGTTGAATATGTCGCCGGACAGATCCCACACTATTTACTTGCCGGCAAATATTCGTCCAGATCTCCAGCTTAGCCTGCTTAGTGGTTGATTTGGAGGTCCGGCCAAATAGGGCATCATAATGCTCACAAACTGCATTTGCAACAGCCATGCTTTGAGCATCGCAAAAACGTGCAGTTAGTGAGCCACGGCATAGTTGTCGGCCACATGGGTGTGTGGTGTCCCCTGCATCTGTGGAAATTGATGGTTGGCTATCTGGTGAGTCGTGTGGGGTTCGGGGGCTTATGGGGGAGGGTGATGTTGTGTGTGTGCTGCTATGGCTTAATGTCTGGGTTCCTGTTGAGCTATCAGATGTTGAGCTGCATGTGGAATGTGAGGTACTGGAATTGGGAGAACCAGAGGGTTGAGGTGGAGGGGTGGGTGACCTTGGTGGGGTGGTGGGTTTGGCAATATGCTTACCCTTGCTGATGTGTTTGGTTTTGTGGGTATGCTTGGTGTGTTGAGGTTGAGGATGCTGCAGGGTCTTACTAGATTTGCCACCCTTGTGTGGTCGTGTTTTTTTGGCAGGTGGTGGTGAATGGGTTAATGTCTCCTTGGTCCTGCGTTTTTTTGAATGTGCCTGTGTCTGTGGATTATCCACCGTTTTAGTTGGGGCATGTTCTGCATGTGTCTTGTGCCTGCTCTTCTGTATTTTGGAGGATGAGGCATGTGTGCGGCTGCTATGTGCCTCGGGCCTTGGTTGGCTCTTTTTGCTCCCTTTAGGTTGGTATCCAACACAGAGCTGAGTGCCTTGTGCTTTAAATATGTTTCCCGTGTGGGCGTGGTCAACAGCGGGTGCGCGCACGCACGCACGCACGTCACCGCAGGGGGAACGTCAGAGCTATACCAGGAAAACCAAGCAAAGATGTCGCCCGCCATCTTTACCCCGGAGCAGGACGACATCATCATGGATGTGAGTATGCGAGCGTGCGCTTATGTGCGCGCACACATTCCTTATAATAAAAAAAAAACAAAGCGCAAGAATAGTCTGAAACAACTTAGTTTGTCACGTTAAATACAAGCCCACCTTAGTTTAACACATGTACGCAGCTACAAACTAGGCTACATGCAGATAGCAGAACTAGGGCAATGTGAGGCAGCAAGAGGTTAATAAAGTGACTTTAGTTAGGCCAGGAAACTTGTTAAGGTATTTTGTGGATTAATGGTGGGTCCTTGTATCTTTTTTATACAGATGATGCTGAGGAATCGCTAAGACTTCCTGCCGTCAGATTATGAGAAGCGGACGTTGGCCCTGGCGGTGGCGGACGCGATCGCACGCCGATCCCAAACCACCTATACCTTCACCCAGATCGCCCAACACTGGTCTGATTTAAAGAGAAGGCATAAGCCCCGGGTGAGGCGGTACTTCGCAAAACATTTCCCATGTAAGTGTTTAAAATGTAAAAACACCTATAACCCTGGCATCGCCTGGGCGTGGTTTAATGATTGTGTTTGTATTTCAGCCCATGAATGGAATATGCGGTTCCGCCCCACCCGGACCAGGACACGCAGCCCAGTGTTGGGCGAAACAGGTGAAGGTGTAGGTGGTCCACCGCCAGTGTCAACGACCACCCCCTCCTCTGTAAGTGACTATGAGGAGGCTCTGGACCTCAGCATGCAGGGGAGGGGGGAATCTGACGGCAGGGAGTCGAGCCGAAATGAGCCTCAACCTGACTCCGGTAAGGGAAATATAGTTAGATATGTGGTAATACATGCATTACATACAGATACTCATGTGCACTATTGTTAGTTGTAGATTCAGACGACGCAGGGACATCCCAAGGGATGAGCGAGGAAGGGGGCGACGAGGAAGAGGTGGCTGGGGAAGGTGAGTAGATTGATACCTAGAAGCCTAACTTAATATGATATTCATGAGACAACAACAGTCTCTAATATCAGTGTGTTTGTCATCCAAACAGATTCACAGCAGCAACCCAGGGAGCAATGTGCGCAAAAAACCTTGTAAGTGTTGTTTTTTTATTACAAAAGTAAATGAACAAACAATTCCATTGGCACCCAAATTTAAAAAAAAAAACATTTACCCAAAGACTTTGTTAAAAAAGCCCTTAAAGCGGACCTTCACTCTGAATAATAGTCTATCTTATATGTTTCCCACACCCTGTACATACAGATTGCCCACATTAAAAATCATCCTACCTGCATCTAGTGCATGTTATGAGCCTTTAAACATCCAAGATGGCGGATTATGGAAGCCGCCATCTTATCAGGCAGCCTGCAAACAGGAAGTGCCTTCTAACTGTGCTGCTCTGCATTGTGGGATTGCTGACCTTTTCCTGACCACAACTCTGCTCTGTCTGAGCAAAGCACAGCTATAACCCACCCCCTGTACCTTATCCCACTCTCCTCTCCTCAGTAAGTGTGATGCTTCTGAGTCAAGATGGCGGCGGCCGTATCCTAAATTCCTGAACAGAGTTGCAGCCCAGTGGGGGAAAGAATAATAAGTTAGTGACTAATAACTTACAATATATTAATTTTAGATGCTGCGTAATCGTTTTTTATGAGTTTGGGCTTTTCATTAAATCACGCAGAAGGTCCGGTTTAAAAAGGGCCCCAAAAAAACCACGCACAACCAAACCATAAAAACAATGCTAAAATAATGTTGTTTTTCATTCACAGATCAAAGAAAAACACAGCCACAAGACCCCGAGGCCTAATTATTTTAATGTTTATTTCAAATTTTAATTATTTTTTACTTTTGTTTTATCCAAAAAATAATATGAAAACCACAAAACCAAAAAAAAAACTTTTGAATAAAAAAAACATAAACAGATTTTGTGAGTTGTCTTTCCTGCAAATGTACAATCACACAACATCATCACACATTTACATGACACAAAAGGTTTAGATATGGGACAAGAAATCAGAAAAACTCACAACCAATTACGGTAAACATTAAAGGCAAGGAAGAAGGAACACCAAAGAGATTAAGGTATACATTAATGGCAAGGAAGAAGGAACACCAAAGAGATTAAGGTATGCATTAATGGCAAGGAAGAAGGAACACAAAGGAGATTAAGGTATGCATTAATGGCAAGGAAGAAGGAACACCAAAGAGATTAAGGTATGCATTAATGGCAAGGAAGCAGGAACACAAAGGAGATTAAGGTATGCATTAATGGCAAGGAAGAAGGAACACCAAAGAGATTAAGGTATGCATTAATGGCAAGGAAGAAGGAACACAAAGGAGATTAAGGTATGCATTAATGGCAAGGAAGGAAGAAGGAACACAAAGGAGATTAAGGTATGCATTAATGGCAAGGAAGAAGGAACACCAAAGAGATTAAGGTATGCATTAATGGCAAGGAAGAAGGAACACCAAAGAGATTAAGGTATGCATTAATGGCAAGGAAGAAGGAACACAAAGGAGATTAAGGTATGCATTAATGGCAAGGAAGAAGGAACACAAAGGAGATTAAGGTATGCATTAATGGCAAGGAAGAAGGAGGAGGATTTCAAGTGAAAGATGATGTGACTTGCTGAATCAAATTTCCTTGTTTTTAAGCTCATTCAATTTTATATCTTGTAAGTGCATATTATACCCATTAAATTATCTGTGAACTTTAGAAGGTATTGCGCTAGATATCTTTTTATTTTGTTTGCATGCTACCACCTATGGATACTTCTCTGTGTTGAAATACTATTGTGTGGAAACCAATTTGGATGCATTTTGGATGCTTATGCTTCTTTGGGTTTAACATCATTCTGGAAAACATCTTGATAATGTATATGCCCTTCTGACCATAGGCTTTGGTAAGAATTTTGCATAAATGGTGGTGGATTATGTACAGTGTGAAAATTCTTCTGCACCGCGGGAATATCTTGAACGGAGAGTAAAAATACTTTATCCTGGTTGTCGACTTGGAGCTCTGTGTACTACATAAAACTTCACCACCCTGCTTGCTGAAATTAGGACTAGCAACTGACAGAGGGAGGCTATGCTTGAGCAGTGGCACATGATGAATGCCACCCAAGCACATATGTTGGCCATCCTCCAAGTGCAACAAAAGCCTTAGAATGTCAATCCAGCAGATTTACATGTATACATGTATTTCATTCCACATCTTTCCTCAACATTCTGCACCCATATTTGGCCATTTGTGCTTAGGCTGGTGGGTTTAGAATTTTGCCCACAAAGCTCATGATAGTGCTCAGAAACCCCACTTGCCAATGCCATATTGTTTGGCTCAGTAAAGCGCCCGCTCAAGCTCACATGCAGCAGGTTTATGCCTAATGAGATCCTGGCAACATCATTGTGGGTGGGTGGAATATTTGTTAACATTTTTGGGTGACTAACACCCCATTAGTAGCTCCAACTTAAAGTATCTTAAAGTATTGTGTTGGAGTTGCTTGGGGGCTGGGTGTCATAGGCTGGCTGGCCCTTTAACTTGCAGCCGTTGAGCTGCATGGTGACTTAGGGCTGGCTACATTGTAATGCTGAAATAGGCCAGGAGCTGGAGAGGGTGTGGTTTTGGGCCTAGGGATTCCTGCCCTTATGGTCCCCTTGCCCTAAATAATAGTGCTTCCTATGAGTCAGAATGTTGGTGTACAGGGAGCATTCTGGCTTAAGGAAGTGTCCTGTGTTAAATTTAGAGGGGCAAAGATTGTGGCCCAATGGATCCTTCCATGGCCTACTGGATGCCCTCGTAGGCTGCGATTGGCCTTCCACACCTAATTTATATATTGACGCATGAATTTTGTTCCTGAGTTTGTTCTGTGCTGTGTTATTTTTACGCATTTCATAAATATTTTATTAACACAATAATATATTTTATTAACACAATTGTGATTGTGACAAATATTTGCACATGAAAATGCATTTCTGTCAAATCTGTACTAAAGTTTTTATGGCTTAGGATGTACTGATAAGCAAATTAAAGTATACATTTCATATCTTGGTTTAGTCACAAATGTATACTAGATCTAATGACAACCACATAGATTTGTTTTTGTTGTTTTTTTAATCACAAAAAACCATTATGATCTTAATCACCTTGTTGGGGTCATACTGCAGGGCACCCCCGGTATGGTCCAGGAACCTGGTTTTAAGCAGGCCCTCTCCACCACAACCCTTTTCTTGCGACAGGCCCTGTTATAGCCCTCCTGGGCCTGGTCATCAGCCATGGCAGTAGTGGGTATCCCGAATCCCCTGAAAACCAAAAAAAAAAAAAAATAGGGTCCGCTTGTTAGCTACATTGTATATCATGTCATCAGAGGAAAAGAACATCCATATGTTGAGACAGGTTTAACCTAAATAATTCATACTCATACATTCAAAGGCTAATGCAATTCTTACCCAGTAGCCAGCCACCAGACAATTCTCCTGATTGAAAACAACCATACAGGCTCAAATGTCTCAGGATTTAAGCGTCGTGGGTGGATCTGGGAAAGCCAGCCATCACACTAAGGAAGCGAAGGTTCGGGCCAACCACAGCTTGCACGTTTATGGAATGGCCCAGCTTCCTGTTCCTGTAAGAGCAGAAATACAGGTCATTAGTACACTAAAACAATCCCCACATTTAACTAAATACACAACACAAAATAAGGTATCCTTATTGTTAATGTGTATATTGAACAGTTACAACCCCAAACAATTATACAAAATAACCAAAAAAAGGACAGTCGGATTGTAATCTGGTATACATAAGGACTAATTAAGGTATGCATGAAAATATTTATTTAAGGCCTACATTGAAATTAGTTAAGGTATGCATGAGGATATTTAAGGCCTACATTGAAATGATTAGTTAAGGTATGCATGAGAATATTTAGTTAAGGCCTACATTGAAATGATTAGTTAAGGTATGCATGAAAATATTTAGTTAAGGCCTACATTGAAATGATTAGTTAAGGTATGCATGAGAATATTTAGTTAAGGCCTACATTGAAATGATTAGTTAAGGTATGCATGTCAATATTTAGTTAGGGCCCACATTGAAATGATTAGTTAAGGTATGCATGAGAATATTTAGTTAAGGCCTACTTTGGAATGATTAGTTATGGTATGCATGTAAATGACTGATTTGTATAAACATTACAAGATACTGAAAATCAATTAGTTAATACAAGTCATACTGTTGACCCAAACCACAAACCTAAATAGATATTCCTCATAGGCTGGAGGAACCAACGCAACATGGGTACAATCGATTGCACCCATGACATTGGGCATGTCGCTACATTAAAAATGCCCAACTTAACCGCATTCCAGACTACCATGTTGTCTGGGAAATAGATGTATTTTTGAGACGGGGTAGCAATGCCATCCAAAAACTTGGTTAGTGTGCGGCTTAGCCTAGGATGGGACATCCGCATGCAGAGGGCACCCAGCCTCTGCAACGAGCTGTTCGGCAAAAATTGCAGGCAGCCAAGCATCTTTGTCATACCAGCAATTGCATGCCCCTTCTTGTGGTGCGGGCTAACCATGGGCGCAGCTCACTATACAAATTATGGAGGGAAACGCGGTTAAGGCGGGTGAGTTCGAACAGCTCAACGTCATGCATGCGATCGATGTCCATGCGTGCGCGGTGTGATCTGGCTTCTGCCATGGCGATGCACAGCATGACGTTCAGCTGCAGGCGCTCATGCTCCTTCACGTTCTCCTCAAACATCTTAACAGCTTGCTTTCGCCTACAAAATGACCCCGTAAGCAAACCCGTTTTATTGAGTGGCTTGTCATCGGCAATCAAGGCTCAGAATCACCCACCAGCCCATACCAATCACGTAAGTTGGCCGATATAACGGCAAATTGCGGATAAACATGCGCTTTTCAAAAGCTCGTAAACGCATAAAAAAGTAACGTACAAGCTGAAAAAACATGTAAAAACTCACAAAAAATACACAGACACATGCGAAAGTGCATGTGTAAGAGGCTCAGAATCAGGGCTATTGTCCAGCGAATTCCTACTAGTTCCCTTCGGAAAAGAGCAGTTTTGTTCCTGAATTTATCGTGTTCATTCCGCATTTTGTACGCATTTCTGAAATGTGTACACATATACTGGCTTGTACGCATATGCTCACTTTGATTGTTTTCCAATCTTCATCCCGTGGCCCTGGTATTCCATTACTTACTTATTGCTTATTCTGCTCTTAAGTGCGTATCTCTACCCAGCCTTCTCTCCAGCATGGCTCCTTCTCCTAGCTTGGTCTTAGTTTAGGATGTCCCATACAGTGTATTTTATTCTTCCTAATGTTTACCTTTACCACTGACAGTATAGACATCCATTGCTCTTGTATTCTCCCTAAGTCTTACCTTTACTACTGACAGTATAGACATCCATTGTTCTTGTATTCTTCCTAATGCGTACACTTTACCACTGACAGTATAGGCATCCATTTTTCTTGTATTGTTCCTAATGCTTACCTTTACCACTGGCCGTATAGGCATCCATTGTTCTTGTATTCTTCTTAATGTTTACCTTTACCACTGACAGTATAGGTATCCATTGTTTTTCTAATCTTCATATCAAAATTAAAATCATTATTTTAATTTGTATTCATTTATTTGTATCGGTGTCTTAATTTTTTTTTAAGTATAACGTTTTTTTTAAATATATAAACAATGGAAATGGCTCCCAGTGCCTTAAAGTGGGTGACTCCCCATGGGTGATGTCAGCTCCTGTATCCGCTGCTGTGCATCTTCTCTGTCTACTGTAAAAATTAGAAAACAAACAATTTGTGTTTAGCCTCTGCTTACTGCAACTCTGTTGAAAAGGGCATGTTAGTAAATAGTCACATGTCTATAAACATACTAGGCTGGTGGGATAGTTGTGGGGAGCCACCCTTAGACAATATGGTAGAGGTGTGAATTGGCTTGTGTTGTGTATGGGATATCGCCCACCTTTTTGCACTTCCCAGCAACATGAGGGTGAGAACGTCCACCAGGTCTTGTCAGCATAGGCTAGACTCCTCACCTTCAGGTGGGCCGCACTCTTTGGCAGAACTCAGACACTAGAAGAGAAAAACATTAATTTACACACAGGCCTGCCTAATAGAATTGTAGTAGTGGTTGTTTAGCAACAAATATCACTTACTTGGAAAGAGTCTATGGAAAAACTTCCTCACCCGAGGTTTCTTCCTCCTTTTCAGGTTCGACCTATGCTGTATGAGCTGTGTGAATGTGTAGGTGGTGTGGGATCGCGTTGCAACGATATCAAGTGCCAATGACCTCTTTGCATAGATGCCGAGCAGGAAATCATAGCGGTAGGTCATCATCATCTAAAATATGCAGAAAATACAATGAAAAACCAAGTCAAGCAGGTTGTTAACATCCCCCACCACTTTAACTCTGCATGAATGTATCTGTGCAGACTTGTTTTAGAGATCTTAGCAGCCGGTGTTAGTACAACCTGGGCTGCACCCTGGTATCTGGCTGCCACACCCAGCTAGCCATCAATAGACCCACCCTGTCTTAAATAGTCCCTGCGTGGTGCCCATGTGCACACTAGCTTTCACATGTGTTAGTCTGCTAGTCTGTATGTTAGTCAAATGCAGGCATTGTGTACTTACGAGTGATGATGCGTTATGATGGTCTCCTGCTGGTCACAGCCTAGGTGATTATGTATTAGTATAAATTGCTAAACACACACACTGACATGTGGAGAAAGCAACACTCCACAACTGTAGTTTCCCATGTGAGATAGGTCAGGATGGTAGCAAAAAAGCGCACACACAAAAGCCATGCCCTGCTAGATAATCGCCACAGCCCTCTTTCAAATGCATGCAGAGTTAGCCAAAGCCAGCACCACCTCAGCCAAAGAAGAGCAGTGGCAGGCAAAGTGCTAAGCCAAGACATAGCAGCCCCCACAAACCCCCTCTCCCAATGGAGCCTGCACCTCTACTTCTTACCATGTCAGATTCAGCAGAGGTCTAGGGCAGTAACAGAGCAGCTCCAATCTGTATACCCCTCTCCCCAGCAGCCTCCACTCCCGGCTTCTCATGGCCAACCCCAGGCAAGACACCCAGCTCCCCCCCCCCCAGGAAGCACTGACCGTTCACCAGCCAGTGACCAATCTAGCCCCCCAGGATCTTTTCAACACCTGTAGCGCAAATGTCCCCTATTCCACCAACTACACAGGGAGATTATGGCCCATCCTATGTTGGGCAACATCATCGGCGGGGCAGCCTGATTGGCAGGTTTAATTATGCCCAATGTATGGCTTTAGTGACTGGTGTGTCTGACCGTTTTGGTCAGCTGTATGGACAAAGTTCAAGAGCTACACCAAAATCTGTCAAGTCCGAGCTGTGGGAGGCCATTACCAGGCAGGTTAATAGTGCCGGAACAGAGTGAAAGGATGTGGATCAAAATCAACAAGAGAAAGCAACAAGTGTATGCTACTTTCAGCTGTTGTTGATGTTGTTTGTCCGTGACCTTTGCTTGACTACATCCTTGGTGTATTTGTTTAAGCTTGCAAATCGGAGGTGGAATAACACACAAATTGCAATTTAACGCAGCAAAAGAAGTGGTGTGTGGGCTGTTGAATCCAGCTTACACTCCAGGGCTTGCCGGGGTCTTTCAACTCAGACATGCGTGCTGCTGCTGTAATAGGTTGTTCAATAGTTTAGGTTTTTTAGTTACAATAGATGTAAGGCTCGATTTCAATTGCCTAGTTCATGATGCCATCAGGGCCTAAGTGTTGTTGCTGGACCATGAAAGGCCAATATATGAAAAATGACACATGCCACTTCACAACAAATTAATGATCTTTTTATGCACGTGTGTATTTCACACATTCCTTACTTGTAAAACATGGAAGCAGATGGGTTACCCATTGCTTTGGCAACCAAGGTATGTGACTTGAATAACCTTATTTATAAGTTATATTCACATTGCAGGAAACAAACAGCAAATACACATGCCAAAGCAAGCACACCAACAAACAAACTGAGGCAACTTCATCAAGGACTGCACCAATTGAAGAATTGGATCTGGTAAGTGTAATGTGTCCAAAGTAGTTACCTCTGGAACCCCATGTAGCTCTATTTTGGTGTACTGTGTATATATCTAACAGCAACAAGCTATATAATTTGTCTGGCCCTGCAGACACCACCGCTACTGGCTGCCATACAGAATCTGGAGGAGGAGGATCCGCTGCATCACCCTCTGCTACACCAGTTGCCTAACCAACACCCTCAGACACAACATCTGCCTCAACAGCTGACAATACAGCACCTTGCTCCCACACTCCCTCTGCAACAGCTGCCTCAACCACCTCCTCTGCAGTAGATGCCTCCGCCACTCCCTCTGCTGCCAGAACTGGATTCACAGCTCCAGCATGACTAGCAGCTATCTAAATAACATCAACAATTAAGGAGGATTAATGACAATACTTACCAAGTAGCCACCCACCATATTCAAACTGACCAAACAGGGAAGAATAAAGGCATCATGGATCGAGTCTGGATATCCTGCCATGACACTTAGGAATCTAAGATCGGGACCAGCATCCCATTGCACATTAATGCTATGTCCCATCTTACGGCTCCTACTCAAAAAAGCACAAAGGTCAATAGCTGAGCAGCATTCAAGCACTCCTACACTGACAGAACAGATGCTAAGCAGAAAGGGACAAGCACTGGTATCACTGTCTTCTTTGGGTAGGTAAGGAAATTGGACTTTGAAGATAGTGTTAGGTGGGAGGCTATAACTCGTGTAAGCAAAATAAAAATGAATAAAATTGGCTTACTCTAGATGGAAGCAGCTAGAGGGGACAAGGGGCAACTAATTGAAAAGGGAGATTGAAGTCCCTGATGTTGGGCTTATCGGCCAGCTAGTAAAAGCCCAACTTAAAGGCATTCAGATTCAATCAGATGTACTTGTCCACCAAAGTAGCCATGCCATCAAGAAATGTATTGACAGTGCGGTTGAGCGTAGGCTGGGACATGCCCACAGAGAGGGCGCCCAGCCTCTGGAATGAGCTGAAGCAAAAATTGAAGGCAGCCAACCCGCAATTGCATGCCCGTTAAGCCGGGTCAGCTCCAACAGCTCATGCATGCAATTGACATCCAAATGTGGCCAATGCAGTCTAAAGTGACACATGCACAGAATGCCAAGACTCTGCAGATGCTCATACTCAGCAAGGTATTCCTCGGAGGGCTTCATCACGCTTTCCTGCACACCACAACACTACACTCCCGCCAGGAGTGCAGTGTGAAAAACACACCAGAAACTCGAAAATGGACCAGAAAATATGAAAACTATAGGGTCGATTCTAAATGCAAAAGTTAATTAATTTCGGATCGGGAATCGGAAGTTTGGGTGGGTGTTAGTCATTTTTTCCCTTTTTTTTGGCCATTTCGTATTCGCACGAACGTTCGGGCATAGACGTATATGCTCTTTCGATCTTCGGCCGTCAATTGTATTATTTCCGTTAGTTATTGTATATTTCCCGTCCAAATCGTATTGTTTGCGATCAGTCCTAATTTTCCCGTTCATGACATGGGCTTGCGATCAATTCAGAGAGCTGATTGCCAAGTGTTTCTATGCACATTTAAGGGTTGATTCCCAAAATCTTATCTGGCAGCTTTTTGGACTCGGGAGTAGCATGGATAGGAGTGAGTTCGAGGAACATCAAGCTCTAATGCTTTTTGGCATCGATTTGATCCGGATGTCTGAGGGCAGATTGCCTCTGCGTCGTCGCATACACATTGATGGCATGAATGACATTGAGCTGTTCGAGCTGACCAGGCTTAATCGCGCTTCCCTCAATAAATTATATAGTGAGCTGCGGCCATGGTTAGCCCGCACCACAAGGAAGGGGCAAGCAATTTCAGGTATGACCAAGATGCTTGGCTGCCTGCAATTTTTGGCGAACGGCTTGTTCCAGAGGCTGGGTGCCCTCTCTGTGGGGTTTTCCCAGCCTACGCTGAGCCGCGCACTATCCAAATTTTTGGAAGGCATGGCTGCCATAACTCAGAAATATATTTATTTCCCTGATGATATGGTAGCCAGAAACGCTATTAAGCTTGTTTTTTTTAATATTGCCGACATGCCCAATGTAATTGGTGCAATTGATTGTACACATGTGGCCCTCGTTCCTCGTGCAGCCGACGAGTACATATACAGGTAGATATTTGTGGCTCTTTTTTAGTTTAAGAGTTGTTTAGCATAAACCATCCTATTATTGATTCCAATGTGTAATATTCCCTCTGATTATTCATCCATATGTTTCTTATTCCATTAGCTTACATATCCCTCAGTGCAATCTTCCCTTCTCATACTAATCCCTATGTGGATTGATCCCCTTATAGTTTTTATCCTCGGTTCAAGTTTGCCTCCTATTACTGATGACAATAGTGTTTCATTCCTCTTTCTTTTTGTTGTTTGTTTGGCCGTACAATTTAGATCTGTCATTTGTGTGCAGCCCAGTTTTTGCTGCCAAATGTGTTGTGCCCTTATGTGTTGACCCTTTTTTTTATGTTTTCTCTTTAGGAATCGGAAAATGGGACACTCCCTTAATGTCCAGGCAGTGGTTGGGCCTGACATGCGTTTTTTGAGTGTCCTTGCTGGCTACCCTGGCTCTTCTCACGATTCATATATTCTTAGGCGATCTGGTTTGTATCGGCGATTTGAGGCTGGTGAATTTTCTGGTGCATGGCTGCTTGGTAAGTGTGTTTCATTTTTGGCACTTGCTCTTTTCTTTGACTTTTCCTTGACACAAGCGGGTGACAGCGGCGGACCCCTCTGACAGTGCGCGCGCATGCGCCGGCCCTTCACAAACGGCCGGCGCGGGCGCGCGCACGCCTAGAGGTGCGCGCAGGAGGCGGCGGCGGCGGACGCTGTCGCCGCCGATGAGTTGATTTTTTTAGGGTTTTGGGGGGGGTCCCTCATCGCGGGACATCCCGATCTCGGATGTCCCGCGGTGAGGGAGGTGATCGGTCAGGGAATATTATAGATTCCCGGGCCCATCACCACTGGGTGACGGTCCACTTTAATAATATATGTTTTTACTCTTGAACGTTTTCTTTATATCTGACCCCACATTTTGCAACTGTTGCAACATCTTTAATTATTCTTGCCCAAACAAACAAGCGGTTTCCTGACTTTGTCGTTGTATCTTTTTTGGCGATGTGTGTAACTCCCATGTTTCAAAATCTCTGCTCTACCAGATTGTGCCAAAGTTTATCCCAGTTTCTGGTCCATTTGGAATATTATTCTGTAACTGACATACTCGTGTTTATTGTTATTTGTGTGTGTCCCCTCAGCAGCATCATAATTGACACATTTCTGAGCCCTTAAATATACCCATATTTAATAGCACCCTTGACCTAGCAGATGTGTTACCAGTCTTTGTTGACTTTAAGCATATTATGTTTCTTTTCAACACATCTCTTCCCCTAATTATTTGGATAATCTGCCCTGTTAATTTTAATTTTAATGTATTTTTGGTTTAAAGTAAATTAGCTTTGTTTTCGGACTTTAATTGCTTAATTGTATTTTCTCTTTCTCTTCTTAATGGGACTCTGGTTACCCTCTTCTACCTTGGCTCATGACGCCTGTGTTGCGGCCCCAGGATGCCGCTCAAGAAGCCTACAACCGTGCGCACCGCAAAACCAGGGCTGTGGTCGAGAGGGCCTTTGGCCTTTTGAAGACCCGTTTTAGGTGTTTGGACCATACCGGGGGCGCCCTTCAATATGACACTAAGAAGGTTATTGACATTATAATGGCATGTGCAGTTCTGCATAATTTTGCCCTCCAAGAACGTGTCCCCCGATATGTTGATGTTCTGCCCTCTACACCCATTGAAGAGGAAGCAGAGAATTATGTGGGCACAACCAGTGAATCTGGACAATCTGTGCGTGCCAATTTGATTGTGCAGCATTTTTCATAAATCACATTATTTGTTTGTTGCCTTTTTTTTTTTGGTTGCCTTTGTTGTCAATTGTGTGCCATTAAATGTTCATTTGTATGCCTTGAAATAGTTCTACTGTGGTTCCTAATGTTTCCTTTGCTTTTAATTCACGTTGTAAACCATGTTAACGTATACTGTGTTTGTTTTAGTCAAAGGTGAGGTACAATGTTATTTGTAATCAAACCAAACAAGTTTTTGGAATGTTTGAAAATATTTATTTTAGTCTGACCACAAAAAGCATAACAAAATGTTTCACAACAAATTACACAGTCAGCATTCAATTGTGGTTATAAACAAATCAAGACCGGGTTTGTATCCATAAAAAAAAAAAAAACATCTACACCTGGAACTCTGTGGCACACCCAAACAAGGACAGCCAGTCCCATGCCCATCCCAGTCCAGTCATTAATAGTGCCTGTGGCCATGGCTAATTTGGCCTGCCCATAATGTCACCCAAACATGTCTGCAAACCGGAGGAGTCAAAAAAGCCCAAATAAATGTAAAGCCATAAGTGGCCCATGTTAAAGGCCACCTACACTCACCATTCCAATATGGCATTGTCTACTGGCCTAACTCCCAAATCTAATGAGCTATATGTGAGCAAATCCTTAACACAACCTGCAGCTCAAACCCAAATAGTATGTTGGAAAAACTCAAACGCCAAGTAAATACAGTGGGGGGAAATCGAAAAGATGTGGCACACAATCAAGGAGAGGTTGCCTTAATAAGGTGGATACCCAAAAAACCTGGGTGGAGGGCCATGTGGCTGGGAGCTACCCTGGGTGAGGGTTGCATTGGTAATCTGCAACTGCTCCAAAATGTTTCTCTGCATATTGAGCAATTCACCCATGGATGCCTGGCTTGCATTAGTTGCATTGACCATGTTGCTGTTGTGGGTCCTAAGCTCACTCAGCATGGCCTGTAAGGTAGCATTGAGGGTGTCCATCTGGGCATGCCTTGCCTCATGCAGATGTTGATGGCGTGCCTCAAATGCTCTCCTCTCCTCGTGCCATAAATCAACCAGGGCATATTGCCTTCCCAGGGTAATTGTGCGGCGCAAGGGAGTGCGCCGCACAATTACCCTGGCTCTTGGGTGGGCCCTGTCTCGTGGTCTGGGGCCCTCAACAGCAACAGGCATACTTTGCAATTCCTCAACAGCAGAGGGAAGCCTGGGGACTGTAGCCTCAGTCTCAGCATGCTGTGCCCCATCTGCATGCTCAATGGATGCGGGTTCACTCTGCTGCTGCGGAATTGACAGAGATACATTTTGGGACATTTGCAGATTCTGACCTAGGGGGAGGTCTTCGGATGGGCCCAGCATGGTTCCATCTTCCTCCATGTCCTGGATCTCTTCCATGATTGTGTGGGTCTATAGGGGCAGAAAAAGAACAACAAATAAGTTTGGGTTCTTCATTTAATCCAAAACATTTTAAAACATGCTTCTTCACTTTGTTTCAGTTAATAAACACAAGAAACTTACCAGAAAACTCGGATCTGGACTCCGATGCTGTACAGAAGTCAAAGGCATATTCAAACTGGGGGGGGGGAGTCCACACTTGCTGTGGTCTGATGCTGGCCTAAAGAAGAGACAAGGGAAACCAGGTCAACACACATGTAATCAATGTTTGCTTTAGCAAAGTAAAACAAATACATTGGCTAATATTAATTAATTCTACAGCAACGTGCAAAATTATTGCATTACCCTCAGTTGGAGATCTGTGCAATGGATTGGTTTAACTGCTAAGTGACCTCAGTTCCAAGTTAGGAAGTGGACACAGTCAGCATCCAACTAGCATTGGCCACAAATCGAGTTGCCCTAACATTCTTTAGTTCAGATCTGTTTTGGCCTCTTATTTCTATCTTTGGCGTCAAACACAACTCACACACCTAATGTCCCACACATCCCTATTGATTCTGTGTTTGAGTCTACATTTATGACTTGGCTTAATTTAAATCGTGCTTCCAAGCATAATTTTTGGTCATGAAGAATTAAAATAATGTACACAAATATGACACAACCATGCACATTAGCGCTAGCAAAAACAAGCCACAGCAGAGGGGCATAGCGTCAACTGTTACCTTTATAAAGTTAATTAAGCAACCCACAAGGGAAACATGCATATGAAGGTTACTCACCTTCTGTACGGGTCGGTGAGTCTGTGTCCCTTAGGGCTGCATGGCCACCGACCGCGAATGGATGGAGAAGGCCCAGCACCATTTCCTCAGCAGGTGTGAACTCCAATTTTGTGGGATACCCCCCTCCAGTTTGCATGCTGTAAAGAAAAAGTTGGATCTTACAATTTGAAAATTAGCATACATTAGCATACATCCTAACAATGACATTTTAATAGATCATTTATTTACCTATAATTATGCCTTTTGATTTCTTTTTGGCATACAGCATATTTCAGATCCGAGATTTTCCATTGGATTTGGGCCACATCTTTCTTCTCTTCCCCTGCTGCATTTACTTGGCGTTTGAGTTCTTCCAACATTTCCATTTTTCGCTGCTTGGTTGTGAATTTGGATTTGCTCCCATATAGCTCATCATAGACTAATGTTAGGCCACTAGCCAATGCCATATTTTGGCTATGGGAGAAACGCCCACACAACTGTCCGCGACGCAATGTGCGGCCAGCTGTTTGGGTTTGGGGCTCCTCCATGTGTGCAGACACATGTGGGGACATTATGGACTCGTGGTGGGTTGGGGAATGCATAGATTGGTGGCTTACCAATGGGCTGGACTGGGCAAGGGGCTGGGTGTTCTTGCGTGGCTGGCCACAGAACTTCCAGGTGTAGATGTTGCAACCAAATGCGGTTGCAAGATGGCCTTTCTTGGCCCTCTTGGGGGGCTAGGTGCCCTGCTTGGCCCTGGTCGTGGACTTCTGTCCCAGGAAGGGCTGCGGGCCCTGGTGCTGGCCCGTGCTGGGGTTGTGCATCTGGCTGGGCTGCGGGCCCTGGTGCTGGCCCGTGCTGGGGTTGTGCGCCTGGCTGGGCTGCGGGCCCTGGTGCTGGCCCGTGCTGGCGTTCTGCGCCTGGATGGGCTGCTGCTCCTTGGGCTTGCCCGTGCTGGGGTTCTGCGCCTGTATGGGCTGCGGGTCCTTGGGCTTGCCCGTGCTGGGGTTCTGCGCCTTGATGGGCTGCGGCTCCTTGGGCTTGCCCGTGCTGGGGTTCTGCGCCTGTATGGGCTGCGGGGCCTTGGGCTTGCCCGTGCTGGGGTTCTGCGCCTTGATGGGCTGCGGCTCCTTGGGCTTGCCCGTGCTGGGGTTCTGCGCCTGTATGGGCTGCGGGGCCTTGGGCTTGCCCGTGCTGGGGTTCTGCGCCTTGATGGGCTGCGGCTCCTTGGGCTTGCCCGTACTGGGGTTCTGCGCCTTGATGGGCTGCGGCTCCTTGGGCTTGCCCATGCTGGGGTTCTGCGCCTTGATGGGCTGTGGGTCCTTGGGCTTGCCCGTGCTGGGGTTCTGCGCCTGGATGGGCTGCGGCTCCTTGGGCTTGCCCGTGCTGGGGTTGTGCGCCTTGATGGGCTGCGGCTCCTTGGGCTTGCCCGTGCTGGGGTTGTGCGCCTTGATGGGCTGCGGGTCCTTGGGCTTGCCCGTGCTGGGGTTGTGCGCCTGGATGGGCTGCGGGTCCTTGGGCTTGCCCGTGCTGGGGTTGTGCGCCTGGATGGGCTGCGGGTCCTTGGGCTTGCCCGTGCTGGGGTTGTGCGCCTGGATGGGCTGCGGGTCCTTGGGCTTGCCCGTGCTGGGGTTGTGCGCCTGGATGGGCTGCGGGTCCTTGGGCTTGCCCGTGCTGGGGTTCTGCGCCTGGATGGGCTGCGGCTCCTTTTAGTTGTTTTGGGGGCCGCAGGGGCACGTGCCTTTGTGGCCCTTTTTTTTGAGCTTGCGGGTACAGTGTCCCTTGGTGGTGCAGGGCTGCTAATTACCTTGCTTGGCCGACCCTTCTTTGCTCCTTGTTGGGACCTGGTTTTGGGTCCCTCAGCCTGGCTTGCCTTAGTGCGTTTAGCAGGGATCTTTTTGGGAGCCATTTTCGTGCAAAAGACAAAGAGAAATGAGGTTTGGGTGCAGGGACCTTTAAATAAGGCGCCCAGCGTCTGACGCCTATGCGCTCGCCTACGCGATCGTACGGACGTACGTTCGTGCGGAACCAGGAAACCGCTGGGGTTTGACTTATCTGCTGCCTTGAAGAAGCATAAAGATGGCGCCCACTATCTTCACCCGTCAACAAGAAGAGATCATCATGCTGGTAAGTGCCTTTCTCTGCCTTTTAAGCCAATACTAAATGATGGACTACATGTTAAGGATGCGCTTGGAACAAGTTTGGATGATCTTAATGTTTCACAAATACATTCTAAAGCAAAGGCACGCCACACACGTGCCAAACAACTCTTAAGGCCAAAGCAAATATTGACTTTGACTCTAAATGTGTTAATGCCATTAACTTTTCAAATTCTGCTTTAACACATATGCCTAGGTGTGTTAAACTAAATGCTGTGTTTAAATTATGTTTTGCAGACCATGCTTGCGCGCAGGTATGACTTCGTGCCCAATTATTTTGAAAAACGCGCCCTGGAGATCATCAACGAAATCCAGCGGGTCACCAGCACCACCTTCACCCACACGCAGATTATGCAGCATTGGTCGGACCTCAAACGGCTGCACATGGCCCGGGTGCGGAGGTTTTGTGGGATCCATTTCCCAAGTAAGTACATAGCGATTGCATGGTATATGTTAAAAAGTCATAAGTTAGGCCTTTATTTATAATGACTAGAGATGAGCGAACTTTTGAAAAATTCGATTCGACTGATTCGCAGAATTTTCCGACAAAAATCGCTTCGATCCGAATTTATTCGTGACGAATCGCTATGAAAAACGGCTATTTCTGAGCCTCCTAGAGCCTCAATAGGGGTGTAAACCATTCTGCCTTGCTGTAACACGCACAGGATGCGTGCTGGGTTAGTTAAATAATACTTTGAATAAATATCACATGCAGATCAGAGGCATCGCTAATAGAATCGCAGAGCGGCACAATTGCAGAGAGTTGAAGTGGCATCACTATGAGGGGCAGGAGCCCAAACATTGCTTTAAAGAGACACTGTAGTTGGCAGCAGCAGGAGCCCAAAAATTGGATGAATCACACCCTGGAGTTGGCAGCAGCAGCAGCAGGAGCCCAAACATTACTTTAAAGAGACACTGGGGTTGGCTTCAGGAGCCCCAAAATTGGATGAATCACACCCTGGAGTTGGCAGCAGCAGCAGCAGCAGCATGAGCCCAAACATTACTTTAAAGAGACACTGGGGTTGGCTTCAGGAGCCCAAAAATTGGATGAATCACACCCTGGAGTTGGCAGCAGCAGCAGGAGGCCAAATATTACTTTAAAGAGACACTGGGGTTGGCTTCAGGAGCCCAAAAATTGAATGAATCACACCCTGGAGTTGGCAGCAGCAGCAGCAGCAGGAGCCCAAACATTACTTTAAAGAGACACTGGAGTTGGCTTCAGGAGCCCAAAAATTGGATGAATCACACCCTGGAGTTGGCAGGAGTTGGCAGCAGCAGCAGCAGGAGCCCAAATATTACTTTAAAGAGACCCTGGGGTTGGCTTCAGGAGCCCAAACATTGGATGAATCACACCCTGGAGTTGCAAGCAGCAGCAGGAGCCCAAACATTACTTTAAAGAGACACTGGAGTTGGCTTCAGGAGCCCAAAAATTGGATGAATCACACCCTGGAGTTGGCAGCAGCAGCATCAGCAGGAGCCCAAACATTACTTTAAAGAGACACTGGGGTTGGCTTCAGGAGCCCAAAAATTGGATGAATCACACCCTGGAGTTGGCAGCAGCAGGAGGCCAAATATTACTTTAAAGAGACACTGGGGTTGGCTTCAGGAGCCCAAAAATTGGATGAATCACACCCTGGAGTTGGCAGCAGCAGCAGGAGCCCAAACATTACTTTAAAGAGACACTGGAGTTGGCTTCAGGAGCCCAAAAATTGGATGAATCACACCCTGGAGTTGGCAGCAGCAGCAGCAGGAGCCCAAATATACACTAGAGTTGGCTTCAGGAGCCCAAAAATTGGATGAATCACACCCTGGAGTTGGCAGCAGCAGGAGCCCAAATATTACTTTAAACAGACACTGGGGTTGGCTTCAGGAGCCCAAAAATTGGATGAATCACACCCTGGAGTTGGCAGCAGCAGCAGCAGGAGCACAAGCATTACTTTAAAGAGACACTGGAGTTGGCTTCAGGAGCCCAAAAATTGGATGAATCACACCCTGGAGTTGGTAGCAGCAGCAGCAGCCCAAACATTACTTTAAAGAGACACTGGGGTTGGCTTCAGGAGCCCAAAAATTGGATGAATCACACCCTGGAGTTGGCAGCAGCAGCAGCAGCAGGAGCCCAAACATTACTTTAAAGAGACACTGGAGTTGGCTTCAGGAGCTCAAAAATTGGATGAATCACACCCTGGAGTTGGCAGGAGTTGGCAGCAGCAGGAGCCCAAATATTACTTTAAAGAGACACTGGAGTTGGCTTCAGGAGCCCAAAAATTGGATGATTCACACCCTGGAGTTGGCAGCAGCAGCAGCAGCAGCAGGAGCCCAAACATTACTTTAAAGAGACACTGGAGTTGGCTTCAGGAGCCCAAAAATTGAATGAATCACACCCTGGAGTTGGCAGGAGTTGGCAGCAGCAGCAGCAGGAGCCCAAATATTACTTTAAAGAGACACTGGGGTTGGCTTCAGGAGCCCAAAAATTGGATGAATCACACCCTGGAGTTGGCAGCAGCAGCAGCAGCAGCAGCAGGAGCCCAAACATTACTTTAAAGAGACACTGGAGTTGGCTTCAGGAGCCCAAAAATTGGATGAATCACACCCTGGAGTTGGCAGCAGCAGCAGGAGCCCAAACATTACTTTAAAGAGACACTGGAGTTGGCTTCAGGAGCCCAAAAATTGGATGAATCACACCCTGGAGTTGGCAGGAGTTGGCAGCAGCAGCAGCAGGAGCCCAAATATTACTTTAAAGAGACCCTGGGGTTGGCTTCAGGAGCCCAAAAATTGGATGAATCACACCCTGGAGTTGCAAGCAGCAGCAGGAGCCCAAACATTACTTTAAAGAGACACTGGAGTTGGCTTCAGGAGCCCAAAAATTGGATGAATCACACCCTGGAGTTGGCAGCAGCAGCAGGAGGCCAAATATTACTTTAAAAAGACACTGGGGTTGGCTTCAGGAGCCCAAAAATTGGATGAATCACACCCTGGAGTTGGCAGCAGCAGCAGGAGCCCAAACATTACTTTAAAGAGACACTGGAGTTGGCTTCAGGAGCCCAAAAATTGGATGAATCACACCCTGGAGTTGGCAGCAGCAGGAGCCCAAATATACACTAGAGTTGGCTTCAGGAGCCCAAAAATTGGATGAATCACACCCTGGAGTTGGCAGCAGCAGCAGGAGCCCAAATATTACTTTAAAGAGACACTGGGGTTGGCTTCAGGAGCCCAAAAATTGGATGAATCACACCCTGGAGTTGGCAGCAGCAGCAGCAGGAGCACAAACATTACTTTAAAGAGACACTGGAGTTGGCTTCAGGAGCCCAAAAATTGGATGAATCACACCCTGGAGTTGGCAGCAGCAGCAGCAGCAGCAGCAGCAGCCCAAACATTACTTTAAAGAGACACTGGGGTTGGCTTCAGGAGCCCAAAAATTGGATGAATCACACCCTGGAGTTGGCAGCAGCAGGAGCCCAAACATTACTTTAAAGAGACACTGGAGTTGGCTTCAGGAGCTCAAAAATTGGATGAATCACACCCTGGAGTTGGCAGGAGTTGGCAGCAGCAGGAGCCCAAATATTACTTTAAAGAGACACTGGAGTTGGCTTCAGGATCCCAAAAATTGGATGATTCACACCCTGGAGTTGGCAGCAGCAGCAGGAGCCCAAATATTACTTTAAAGAGACACTGGGGTTGGCTTTAGGAGCCCAAAAATTGGACGAATCACACCCTGGAGTTGGCAGCAGCAGGAGCCCAAACATTACTTTAAAGAGACACCCTGGAGTTGGCTTCAGGAGCCCAAAAATTGGATGAATCACACCCTGGAGTTGGCAGGAGTTGGCAGCAGCAGCAGCAGGAGCCCAAATATTACTTTAAAGAGACACTGGAGTTGGCTTCAGGAGCCCAAAAATTGGATGATTCACACCCTGGAGTTGGCAGCAGCAGCAGGAGCCCAAATATTACTTTAAAGAGACACTGGGGTTGGCTTCAAGAGCCCAAAAATTGGATGAATCACACCCTGGAGTTGGCAGCAGCAGCAGCAGGAGCACAAACATTACTTTAAAGAGACACTGGAGTTGGCTTCAGGAGCCCAAAAATTGGATGAATCACACCCTGGAGTTGGCAGCAGCAGCAGCAGGAGCCCAAATATACACTGGAGTTGGCTTCAGGAGCCCAAAAATTGGATGAATCACACCCTGGAGTTGGCAAGAGTTGGCAGCAGCAGCAGCAGCAGAAGCCCAAATATTACTTCAAAGAGACCCTGAGGTTGGCTTCAGGAGCCCAAAAATTGGATGAATCACACCCTGGAGTTGGCAGCAGCAGCAGCAGCAGGAGCCCAAACATTACTTTAAAGAGACACTGGGGTTGGCTTCAGGAGCCCAAAAATTGGATGAATCACACCCTGGAGTTGGCAGCAGCAGGAGCCCAAATATACACTGGAGTTGGCTTCAGGAGCCCAAAAGATGGATGAATCACACCCTGGAGTTGGCAGCAGCAGCAGGAGGAGCCCAAATATACACTGGAGTTGGCTTCAGGAGCCCAAAAATTGGATGAATCACACCCTGGAGTTGGCAGCAGCAGCAGCAGGACCCCAAATATACACTGGAGTTGGCTTCAGGAGCCCAAAAATTGGATGAATCACACCCTGGAGTTGGCAGCAGCAGCAGCAGGATCCCACACATTACTTTAAAGAGACACTGGAGTTGGCTTCAGGAGCCCAAAAATTGGATGAATCACACCCTGGAGTTGGCAGCAGCAGCAGCAGGAGCCCAAATATACACTGGAGTTGGCTTCAGGAGACCAAAAATTGGATGAATCACACCCTGGAGTTGGCAGCAGCAGCAGGAGGAGCCCAAATATACACCGGAGTTGGCTTCAGGAGCCCAAAAATTGGATTATTCACACCCTGGAGTTGGCAGCAGCAGCAGGAGCCCAAATATTACTTTAAAGAGACACTGGGGTTGGCTTCAGGAGCCCAAAAATTGGATGAATCACACCCTGGAGTTGGCAGCAGCAGGAGCCCAAATATACACTAGAGTTGGCTTCAGGAGCCCAAAAATTGGATGAATCACACTCTGGAGTTGGCAGCAGCAGCAGGAGCCCAAATATTACTTTAAAGAGACACTGGGGTTGGCTTCAGGAGCC